>JBBPDE010000128.1:22807188-22820717 GCA_037974605.1 Nannopetersius ansorgii
TTTTCGCCTATAGAGGGGGCTCTTGCCATAGATATGTTGGCTCTCGCACTGTATAAGGACAACGGACCATTCTCAGCCGCTTCAGCTCTGACGCAACCCGGAAAAACTATCGGAGTGGATTTTTGCCGATAACCGATAGTTCCGGGAATCAACTATTGGTGCCGATTAATCGGCAAAACTGATACATCGGCCGACCTCTAGTCTCAAGATCTAAATGAAGACGTTGCTTTTGTCACTTTTCCTAGTGAAACAGTTTTTATGACCGAAACTCCTTCCTGCTATTAGTGCCCCTGTGATAAACCCTCTTTCAAAGTCATGTAGATATATTCCTCTCACCATCTTGGTCCAAAAATCGAGGTCATTTAGGCCTCCATTTAGCATTTTAGTACATGCCACACAGCCCGGTATGATGTTAATTGTTAAAGTGTAACATTCTCTAAAACCTGCCTAGAAGCGTTTGCCCTCATTATGTTTCTCTATTATTTTTTTTTTTTCAGACTTTTCATATAATTTGTCACACATCCGTATGAACGGTTGAATGCCTTTTACATCTTGATTCACCTAAATAGTTAATCATATAGTGTTATAATTAAAAGATATTTGGTCACTGACATATTACAATCTTAACAGCTGGTACTGGAGCATGTACCTGCCGTAATAAGATATTCAATTATTAATGTGAACAGCACTTTATTAATTAATGAACAGGACTTTATTAATTAATAATTAGGACAACACTGTTGTAAAAAAGTGTGATTGTTCTTGTAACTTTGTATCAGTATGCATGGGCATTCAAGCGGTTGCTACCATAATCTGCATAGCTAGATTTGTCTTGTTTGCCTATAGTTTTATGTTATTGATACATGATGCAGCAAAACTGAGGGACTTCAAACAGCTGTGGGTACACATAAGAGAACAATGGAAGTTGAATATCTATCCTAAGATTAACCTTGACCCAAAACTTAAATCTAAACGTAAGCTCTACCTTAAAGTTGTTGATAATCCATGTAGCTTGCTCACAATATCCTTTGTATACAGCTCCAAAAAAAAGACCACTGCATTTTATTTTTGAATCAGTATCCATGCCCGTGTCTTTCAAATTCCTACACAAGCACCTCATTCTGCAAGAGATTTGTTTTCTTTGAATTATCAAGTTCTGTAGACACTGGATCATTTCTCTTAATTTGAGGTTTTGTCATTTCCTATAAAATTGTGTTTTTAAAGAACAATATGTTTATTTGGAAATTAGGATAAATATTCTCAGCAGTTCTAAAAAACAAGGCAAAGCTGTTCAGTTCAACACTTGCAGTTCCAATGAACATTTGCAGTGGTCTCTTATTATTCCCAGAGCTGTATACTGTTAGACTAGGTAGCCATGCATTACAACAAGCTAACTGCTAACCATTAAGTTTGCATGCTGCCATTTTCTGCCTCCTAGTTTTTTGACCATACTAAAAGAAAACGTTCATAAATCTAGCCCTAACCATTACTTTGATAAAAAAAACACAAGAAACAGTCTGAAAAATTGTGTACAACCTGGAAGGAGACTTTTACATCTCATGCTCACATATAGGGTTAATCTGGGTCTGGAAAATGACTCTACACTGCAAAGTGAGATGTAATTATTTATTAATTACATCCATTTTATTATTTCATTAAAAACTCCAACATTATAACAACTGATCTTTACTCTTTTGACTCCATACGCTATTCCTCCCCTGCTGCACTCACAAACTCCACTTGTTTATTTAGATGTTCCCTTCAGGTGACTGTTGGAGGATGAATAAATATATATATAGAACAGATGGGAGGAAACTAGATATGTTGTGACTAGAAAGATTTGAATCCTAGGCGTGGGTGGGCTTGACCAGTCACACATCATGCATTCAGTATGTCACAAGTTTGACTCCCGTCAAAGAGGGCAGATCAATACTCCTGGCCTGGGGAGAGAGGGAGGAATCTTTTCCCTGCCCTCAAAATCACAGACCGATGAATGCCTCAGGGCCTCTACACAAGGTGGAGGGGTCTGGAGCAAAGGAGCAAGAGACAAGCATGCAAAGGGGCCCAGATGAGAGAGAGAGAGAGAGAGAGAGAGAGAGAGAGAGAGAGAGAGAGAGAGAGAAAGAGAGATGGAGAGAGGTGGAGACCTGTGACATCTGCAACTGTATCTGGGTGGACAGAGGTGTAGGAAAACATGAAATCATAATAATCCCCTCTGCTTACCTCATACATTATGCATCACACTGAAAAAGGGTATACCTGAAAATGTTCTTAAATATGGTTAGTGTGACAACCAGGCAGTTTTCTTATTTATTTAGTGACAAAAATATTTGGCAGATAAATTACACACTCAATATAAAATTTCTTTAAGAAACAAACATGGACACTTGGCTACATTTGCTCACATCTCTTACAGCTCCAACTGGCCTACTCAACACAATGGCATCACTGTTCCTCTGACATACATCAATCAATCTTTAATATTTATTTTGTCTTTTAAATTCTTACATAACGTTTACAAAATTTTATCTTCCGCTAAGAATAGAAACGTCCCAGTCTCTTATGATCAGAAACATCAGCATTACACACAGTAAAGGAACACAAAATAGCTTTATTTTTCATCACTGTGTAGTTACCTCTTACAGATGAATTGCAGTAGCAGAGCTGATGTAAATATACATGTGTATCCTGGTAGTAACAGCATGTTTTCTTTTATTCATGCATGTGATAGGGTGAACGGCTGTTTTTCCAACAAGATGTTTGTAACAGAAGTAGTCCCCTTGTAGTCCCCTTGGGTTGTGATATTTGAACCTAATTAAAGTTTTAAACCATTTTGTAATGTGACTGTGTTTATTTAGCAACTGCATTAATCTTTTAAAAACCGTTGTTGTTGCTGCATAAATACAAGTCAGAGACAAGTCTTAATGCAAATCTTAATGACAAAAACAGCAGTTCGCCTTATTGCACGGGGGTAAAAATTGATGTGTTCACTTACACCCCATGTACTACTGTAATCCATCTGCAACAGTGAATATATTACCAGTAGTTACATAATTGTTGCATGTACAAGACACATCATGAAGTGAAATTTTAGAAGCAGGGGAATTGTTTTACATTAATATTACATTAATGTAAAAGACTTTAAGATTTTTTACAATGAGAAAACAAAACTTTTGATTAAATGGTAGAATGTGATGAATCAAGCAATCAAGCATGAAGGACATGGAATAATGAAGTAACAAATAAAAGATCCTCTTGATTTCAGGCTGATTTTAATCTTTTATGTGTAATTACACATTTACATTTACCCCAAAGTAGCCAAGCATCGTCACTAGCAAGGACAGTGTGGTTTTCCCTCGTAATCTCATTTGGCTGGTGACCTCGCTGCTGCTCCCACGAGCTGTGAGGTGGTAGATAAACTATCTGGTATACAACATCTGTTTGGAAAATTTACAGTGGAATGCTCAAAAAATGTTTTCCAAAACAGTAACCTGTAATAACAGGTATTTTTATTATGCATGTCACATAAGACCCTTATATGTATGGAAACTAAAGAATCTCAGACGCTCAGACACAGAAACATCCATCAAATCAAAGCAGAATTTATTGTAGAAATTCCATTTTTTTCAACATTAGCAGTACTGTCCATGAATGGTACAATGAATGGTGCAAACGTTGCAAATATAAACTACATCTTTGTCCATTTCAGGATTAAAAGTGTAACTGTAAATTTAATGAACTGGCGATTTTCGGCCAAGATACTATTTGCTTTTCTCCCTTATTTTTGGGCTATATGCATAATTAATGGAATGTGTGGCTTAGTTTGCCAAACAGGTACCTTTAATTTAGTTTAATATGAAACTGCATAGCTTGCCAATCACAGCCAACAAAAGGAAATCTATTAGATTTCTGGCTAAACTGGGGAGAAGAAAAAACAGGAGAGAAAAACTCGCCTCATCTGGACCTCGTCTCCTTTATTCTAGTTAATAATCCCATTATATCTTAAAGCTGCTATCTGGGATTCTGAAATCACAAAGTGGCAGGCACGGCATTGAATCTTCTAAAACACAAAGGAAGTGCTTCAGGGCATGTTCTCCCTGCTCAAATACAGAGACAGAGCTTGGAATGAAAAACTCTCACTTTTACTGATTCACAATGGGTGAGGACAGTTGGATTCAGAAAACGATGCATCTGAAAGGTGCCAGCACCAAGAATCGATGTGAATGTGCTGTTGAGACAGTGTCAGTTAAAAGTCCTAATCATGGCTCTAAAAATCCCAGAAACCAAATCTATGTGTTGGTGTGCTGCTTTTTTTTTACAGGGAAAAGAACTCTGCGTGCACACATCAATTATGAAAAGTTGTCTGAGAATTGGGCCAGCTTGGGGCTTTATTGTTCTAATTGCATTGCCACTTTGAACATTTTAATCACATTCATTGAGATCCAGAGATTGATTTTTCCTTTTGATATGTCACTTCACAAACTTTTATAGCCAGTGTTTTCTGCATTGAGGATTTGCTCCGTTGCCATTGTTCATGGCTCTGTCCACAACAATGAGAGCTACTTAGATGTTACTACCATATGCAGTGCATTCAAGCTTAGCCAGATAGGTCTGTTCAACATAACTAATTAAAGTACGAACTTTATGGGTCCCTCAGGATCACAATCCTTTGTGACGATCAAATGATATCCAGAAGCATTTTTTTCCAAAAGAATCTTTTAATGCAAGGAGTAATGGTGTATTATTTTGTTATGCTGGATAGCAGCAATTATGGACATCGTTTTGGAAGGGAAACTATTCCATCAACACCAAAGGCCTCATCTGTGGTTTGTGTTTACTCAGCAAATTTCATCTGTACAGAGCATAACCATGTAGTGTTATCGATTGGATGCTAGAGCTACTTTGAATTGCTATAAATTACCCCAAATGTATCAAATACTTCCAAATGAAATGCAGTTCTTTGCATACACACAATAACCACCTGTACAAAGATATGAAATATATTGAATTTGGAAACAGAAGAAAGATTACGTAAAAATACAAAATTGTTTGGTCAATTGCTTTAAGATTTAATTGTGACTGTTCTCCTTCTACAGCCCCCCCCTAGTGGCCAATACACCATGCCATTTTTAAGCAATATACTCAAGTAAAATTCACTTTTAACATAATCCTGATTCTCATAAAGAAGATGAACAAGAGCCATTGCCACACTGTCTTGTGTAAAATAGTGTGTTTTCAGTTGCTAACGAGGTGTGGAAGCGGAGGAATGAGAACCCCTGCTGTCTAAACAATTTACATCTCTCCACAAAGACGCCTGTTTCAGGATGAAACTGACAGCACAAAAACAGCTTTCTTAAAAAGTGTGCAGAACTTGCGGCATAAAAAAACTGCATTTAAACTCAATAAAACATTTTTTTTTATTCACCCGCTTGCTCATTTTTGAGGACAAATACTTCTGGCTTTGTAATCATACAATTATATTCCAACAGTGTGACCAAACATTGCACACATAAAATGCAGCTCAAGTGTTTTATATATGGGACAAAATCTATTTATTTATAGTTCACTATATGAGAAAGTGCCACACCCCCTATGCAAAATAAAATTAGAACAAATTTGGACAGGCCCAGCCTCTGTTATTACTAGGTTTCAACTGATCACTTCAATAAACATCTATTAGGTTTGAGGAGGATTTGCTACTATATCATAGATAACGAGGTGTACAAAGAGATCTGAGTGGTTCAACAAACTATATTAGGCTTGGTAAGTCTGTAAAGGTTCTGTGCACAGTGCCTATTAGAACACGAGCAGCATGGATCTCACGTCAAAACAGCTCCTCAGTGTCTGCTGATGTTCAAGGTGTTACACGTCATGCAGTTATTGTAATTTCCTTCTCAGAAACAAAGGGGAAAAAACATGAGCACTTTGGATCCACAGAGTGAGGGGGGCCTAGAGAGCTGCAGGCTGAGCGAAACAGCAGAAAATGTCCAACAGACGCGAAGCTGATATAGTGAGAAAAAGAGGCAGGGAGTATCTCAAACTGGCAAATACGGTAGTAATATCATAATGACTAAAGCACTTGCCTGTAAACGGAAAGACCACAAAATCGCAGGTTTGAAACCCCACTTTCTACCACTGTGTCCTTGAGCAATACACTTAAACCTCAGTTGTACCAGGGGGACTGCCCCTGTATCTAATGACTGTAAGTCACTCTGGATAAGAGTGTCTGCCACTTTACTTTACCCAATTTATCACCAAAGAGAACAGATCTAAATCACAGCTGTTACACACAACAATGTGCCGTTTTAGTGTGTTCTATAACAGTATTTTTGATAAACATGAGGGAAGGATTACAGGAGCCAAGAAAGCTAAAATCAACTTACAAGACCATTTCCACACACACACACACACAGGCCCCCTACCTAGCTCTGGTGACTCCCACATTAGCTATGGATGGAATTAAGTTGCACTGCTCAATGAAGCTTTAATTGTTTTTATTTTCTGTGACCTTATTCATCAATCTAGGCGTAATGGTTTTATTCTATTATTTCGAACCCTGTTATTACAATAATGCATGCTAATGCAACCAAATGTTCTGTTCTATGTTGCAAAGTGCACCATTATGCATGTATTTTCCCTTAAATGCATTTAATATGACTAAAAACACTGCTTCCAAACTTTTGAACAGCTTTAAGGTGGGAGTGTGTTTGAAAGGCACTGAGCTAGACCCCCAGCACTCATCTCATTTGTGCTCTGCTTGCCTGTGTTTGTTTCTGCGCCTTTACTATTCCAGCAGTAATTGGTCTGTGCCACCTCTCAGCCATAGTGCAGGTGCAGGGGCACGATAATGAAGTACCGCACAGCGTGGGCGGCAGGTCAGGATGAGTCTCAAATGCACACACACATACACACACACACAGACACACATGCACCACAGATTGAATCAGCACTTTGCAGTGGGTTGAATGTACCACCCTAGGGGTTAGGGTCACTAGGTGTCACCCTCATAACTAGCCCCCCACATGCACATTACAGGTGTGCTTCATGCTCAATTAGAGCCGCTCCCCACATTAATAAGAATGAGTAACTCCTCCAGGCTTGGAGAAGCTAGGCCCAGGTGTTAATTTAGCCATGCAGAGTAAACAGCCTGCTGTAGCTCCATGGACCCCAGGAATCTTCATAGATTTACCAAAAACAATGTGTTTCAGGATAAAGACCTATGGATATAAATAACTAGTGTAAACTATGTAGTAGCCCATTTATTACTGAGAAAAGTAGCTTTTTGTAGAATAGAATTTCCGTGTGTGCCTAAGACTTTTACTCGCACGGTAAAACCAATCCAGCTCCAATGGGCCTTTAGAAATTTGATCCAAAAACTTTTTATTACAACATATGGTTTCGAATTCTTGAGGACACTAACTTCAACTGACTGACACATTTAAAGGAAGGAATAGAAAAGCAGATTTGCTTCATTAAATTTATGACATTATATTGGTTTTCTTCTGAGTGTCTCATGCCACTCCCTCCGTCAAAGTTAATATATGTGCAATATAACTCTAGCTATACTCTAACAATAACTTATTTTCAGTGCAATATACTTATCATAATACTGTGCAATATATCTTGATGTGCAATACTTGTTACCTAAGTGCAATACATTTCGATTCCAAATACCTCTTCTCTCTTAAAAACTGCATTTTTGTAATTTCACAATTCAATTTTTCTGATAAAGGTACTTAGACGTAACTGTCTTTTCTACTTATTGTACAGAGTGTTTTAATTTTAATTTAAACTATATTCTCCTCTTAGTATACTTTTTATTATGGGTAAGTTTTCTTTTCTTTTCTATTTCTTTTCTTAATATATTCCTAGTCTGAGTATATTTTATTATATATTCAGGTATTTTATTCTGTATTGTTCTGTCTTGTGTGAGTGTGCAGTCGTGATGTGAACAATTTCCTCCGAGATAAATAAAGTTCTCTGATTCTGATTCTGATTCTGATGCTGCAGTCTCTCTAAAGTTTGTGCCAGAGAATGATTTCCACCATCATGTAATCAGTGCAGTGAAATCACTGAGACTGAAAAGTTTCCAATATGTGATACAATGTCAGATCGTATATTAATCTTTTCATAAGGTGATGGCCTAATTCTATAATTGCTCATAATAATGACAGCTTTTTATCAGAAGGTTGTGTATTTGAATCTTAGGACTGCCAGTGGCACCCCTAAGGTTCCCTTGAGCAAGGTACTGTCCACACACACTGCTCCCTGGGCTCTGTGTGCTTCACTTAGCAAATGGGTTAAATGCAACAGAGAGCAGTTTCATGCCGTTCACACTGTGAGCTGTGGTGTGTTCACATATGACAAATGGATGCTTTACTTTACACTTTAATTGCAACTAATTTAACAAGTAAACCTGGGCACATAATGATACTTAAATTTCAGAGACCACACATTTTTTTTACTGCAGAATCACTGCTATTTTTGACAGCTGAAAAAAGAAGAAAATAATAATAATAATAATAATAATAATAATAATAATAATAATAATAATAATAATAATAATAATAATAATAATAATAATAGTGATAAATTGTTATTAACCAAAAAATGTGTTTTCAGTGATGCCTTTAAGCATTGAATAACAGATCTGCAGTGAAACATCTTAGCACACGGACTTCTTAGTACTTAAACTGCTATCAACACATAAAATAAAGTTTGTTAGGCTCTATTTGGGATGACCTTCGGGTTGACCTCAAATGTGAGAAGTCTTAGCAAAGCACAGGAGATGCTGTCACAAAATAAAGTTCACCACACAAAAGGGTAAGTAAAACATAACTAAGAAAAAACATTCCATCAACAGAATGTAAAACAACATATTAAAAACATAGTTAAATCAAACTACTTTTTAAAGTTAGAATACCTTTTTTTACAACAAAGGTGTAATTATGATGATGATGATTATGATGATGATGATGATAATAATAATAATAATAATAATAATAATAATAATAATAATAATAATAATAATAATAATAATAATAATACCCTCCTGGAGCTGATACCTTATAGTGGTGGAGGGGTTTGTGTTTTCTTATGATCCTGGGGGCTATGATTCCGGGGGCTTATGCTCATGGTAGGGTCACCCAAGGCAAACAGGTCCTGGGTGAGGAACCAGACGAGCGGCTCAAGACCCCTTAGCGGTAAAAACATGATGGAATGTTTTCCCTTGCCCAGACACAGGTCACCGGGGTCCCCCTCTGGAGCCAGGCCTGGAGGTGGGGCTCGATGGCAAGCGCCTGATGAAGCCTGAAGAGATCACATGGGTCCCCCTTCCAATGGGCTCACCATCTGTAGGAGGGGAGGTTGGGTGCAGTGTGAGTTGGGTGGCAGTCAAAGGTGGAGACCGTGGCCGCCTAGGCATGTCCCAATTGTGGAAGACCCAGGACATGCTGGAGAAACTATGTCTCTCAGCTTACCTGGGAACGCCTCGGGATGCAGAGCTGGACGATGTGGCTGGAGAGAGGGAAGTCTGGGTTTCACTACTTAGGCTGTTGTCCCCATGACCCGACTCCGGTTAAGCGGGAGATAATGGATGGATGGATAAGACTACTACTACTAATAATAATAATAAAGGAAAGGAAAGTGGTCCTTTGTCACACATGAACACATCACAGTAGAGCACACAGTATGAACGGTATGAAATTCTTCTTTGCATTTAACCAATTCACCAAGTGAAGCAGTGCACAGCCAGGAACACAACGCCCAGGGAGTAGTGTTTGGGGACAGTATCTTGCTCAAGGGAACCTCAGAGGTGCCACTGGCAGGTGTTATGGCTAGGGATATTAGGGATGTTTTAACGGGTTCAGATGTTAATACACCTAGGAAATTTAGGATGGACACAAAGCGTTCACAAAGAAAAGGAGTACAACACAAGGGGATTTCAATACCACCTCTGGTTCATGAGCAAGGAATCTATTCAGACATTTGGTCATGCATTGTCTTGTAGCAGTCAGTGACGTGGCCAAAGCTAACCCCAAGCATTAAACCTTTGTCATTGCCCTACTGTGCATCTCCAACCGTGTCATGGAGCATGTGCTGCGTAATTAAGCGCTGTGTCACTGCTGTCTCTGTCTCCTAAAACCACTTCTTGCTGTTCCACGCTCCCACTCCCTGAAAAGTGGGCTGGTGTAATTGCCTTTCAGGGCCTGGAAATAGCCTGTATCTGTGCTGACAATCAGGGCTCCAGTGAGCCCCATGGACTAGGAATATGTCGCTGCAGATTGTATGCTTCTTTTGCTGCTGGTGCTTCTGAGCAGATATTATGCACCCACTCCCATAGACCTCAGAGGACACGTCATCATTTTGTATCTCACCATTTGCATCCAGGCAATCCCTCTGTCCATGCTGTTTATGTCTATGGGGGAAAAAAGATTGTCCTTTTGGTTTACTGTTTAATTTGAATTATGAGGTTGTGAAGCAGACTGTTACATTGTAAATACGCTATATATGAGCAGTGCTATATAGTTAACTGACATTTGACAACAAAATATCCTATCCTATGTCCCGTGCGGCTTTAGCCTACTGTTTGAGTAGCTGTTGCTGTAATTATAATATAAAAATAATGAAAAAATTATGTTGAAGTACATAATAACAACAAAATGAAACACTTAAATCATCATGCCTTTGGATATCCCTTGCTAAAGCTTACTACAACTTAATCTGGCACATTTATGTGTATGTTACCTGTTTTTACACAACATTATATGTAGCACACATTCCAAACCTCAAATGTTGTTATTTCGTGTGCATCACTGAACACAAAATATCAAACAGCACAAATGTGTCATTTTGGCCCAGGAAAGAGGACACAGGTGCAGGAGTTAACAGAACTCAAACAGGCTTTAATCGGAATAAGGCAGGTAAATAGTCACTTAAGAGCAATAGACTTGGTGGGACAAAAACGCTAGAAGTCTCTCTCTCTCTGAGTCACAATGAAGAACTTCATCGCAGATGCTATGACAATAGAGCTCTGTGAGCTCGGTCTGTTCTGGAAACCCACGTCCAAGTTGCCTGCTACAACCATCCCAGCCAAGAGACGGCACAAGCGGTGTGAGCGAGCCCGGAAGTGCAGCAAGCGGGGAGGCATCTAAGCTAAAGGCTAATGCAACCAGGCCGGCTTTTCATCTGTGGCAAAAGTCTACCTACTGGCAAACGTCTGCTCAATGGACAACAAACTTGACTACATCTGATTCCAAAGAGCTGCACATAGCGATATGAGAAACTGCTGCATTCTCAATTTTAAAACCTGACTGAATGACAACATCCCCAAGGTAGCCATTCAGCTAACAAGGCTAACGGCTGTCTGTGCAGATAGAGATGCAAACTGAACTGGAAAAACTCACAGGGGCGGATTCCGCGTCTACATCAACACAGAATGGCGTGGAAACACAGGTATGATTTCCAAACACTGTTCATCGCTGGTAGAATTCATGGCAGTGAAGTGCAGGCTTTAGTATTTACCATGGGAGTTCAGCGCCATTGTTACTGTGGTGGAGTACATTCCACTGATACTAAGGCTAAGGAAGTGATACGCGAGCTATTTGAGGTCATCAGTGACTTGTAATCTCGCAACACACCAAAGAGTTTTTCATAGTTGCTGGCGACTTTAAGCATGCAAACTTAAAGACTGTTTTACCCAAATTCTACCAACATGTCGACTTCCCAACCAGAGGAGCTAATACACTGGACTTGGTGTACACAAATGCCAGATCAGCATACAGAGCACCCCTCCGTCCCCATCTCGGGCTTTCTGACCTCACCACAATAATGCTCACTCCAGCATACAGCCCACTGCTGATGAAAACAAAGCCAGTTACAAAGCTGATCAGAACATGGCCAGAGAGAGCTACTGAAGCTCTGCAAGACTGCTTTGAGTGCACAGGCTGAGACATCTTCAGAGAAACTGGCCAACAAACAGACATAAATTAATATGCTGGGACATTGACGGGATACATCAACAAATGCATCAGAGATGTTACCGTCATCAAACTCGCAAACCAGAAACCATGGTTTAAGATAGAAATCCACAAACTGCTGAAAACACAGGATGCTACTTTCAGAGCAAATGACACTGAAATGCTTAGAGCAGCCAGGACCACCCTCTCCCGGTGCATCAAGCTAGCAAAGAGTGAGTACGCCAAGAAGGCCAACAACCACTTCACCTGTTTAAGGAATACAAGACACATTTGGCAGGGCATCCAAGCCATCACCGACAACAGGATATGCATGTGACCCTGACTCCTCTCTCCCCGATGCACTCAACTCCTTCTACACCAGGTTTGATGCCCAGGACATCAAGCCAGAGCATAAGACGAACCCTGCCACATGACAGAGTGCTATGACTATCTGCAGACAGTGTGGGAAAGACTCTTGCCAGGGTCAACCCACGCAAAGCCGCTGGACCAGACAACGTACCCTGCCGTGTGCTCAAAGCTTGCGCTGACCAGCTGACTGACGTCCTAGTGGACATGTTCAACACCTCCCTCAGAAAGAGCTGATTATTGACTTCAGGAAGACCCAGGCCGGTCATCTTTCACTCAACAATGATTGCGCAATGGACGAACAACACTATGCCCCAGATCAAAAGAGCACTTTTTGCGATGGCTGAGAAAGGTGCACCTCCCCATTCTCACAACCTTCTACAGAGGCACCATCCAGAGCGTCCTGACCAGCTGTATCACAGTCTGCCATGCCTTTGACCGCAGAGCCCTTCAGAGGATTGTGCGGACTGCTGAATGCCCTCTACTAGGCCAGGACATTTACACCTCCCACTGCCTCTATAAGGCCACCAGCATTGTAGAGGACCCACCATCCCTGCCACGAACTGTTTACCCCCTGTCATCTGGTAGACTGTGCAATAGCTTCTTTCCCCAAGCAGTCCGGCTCCTGAACACCTTGCTGCCCCCTCAAATGCTTTACTGACGGATCCACACAATATTGCCCCTCCCACACTCAACTGTCTACTCCGCACCCTGCTGCCCCCAACCCTGTTCTACTCCTACACACCCCTCAACAGTTGTTAAAGAGCAAATGTTAACATAGTACTTTTTGCCTACTTGAACACTGCCCTCACACTACAATCCTTGCACTGCATTTGCACAAATACATGGTGACTTATTACAGTTTTTTGTTTACATTTAAGGTAATCTTCAGTACATTTGCATATCTTCTCGCTTGTTGTCCTTAGTGTTTTTATAACTCTGCTACATACAACATTGTAGTATGGATTATGTATTTTTAATAATATACAGAAAATCATAGTTATAATTATAACCATATAATTGCTATAATTATGTATAGTTGGTTTTGGTCATGTATACAGTTTTGACAACAATTGTAAATAAGTATGAGTAGATGGAAAAGAGTACAATAGTGTGTGTATATATATACATATATGTGTGTGTGTGTGTGTGTGTGTGTGTGTGTGTGTGTGTGTGTGTGTGTGTGTGTGTATATATATATATATA
>JBBPDE010000128.1:22829628-22840921 GCA_037974605.1 Nannopetersius ansorgii
TGGTGAATGGGTTAAATGCAGAGGAAGTATTTCGTGCTGTTCACACTGTGTGCTGTGGTGTGTTCACGTATGACAGACTGGTCACTTTCACTTAATCTAGAACAAAATTTAATGTGAACTCAAGTTACCTAATGCTACCATGATACTACAATTTCGTAGAAGTAAGAAGGAAATGATATGGGTGTTTGTGCATGTTCTGTCATCGACATGTATGGCCTAGCGTTAATATTCATGGTTCACCTCTGATATACAGTATAGTCCTGTTCCAAATCTTAGGCAACCATGATTTTTTAAGCTTGTTTTGCCTGTAAAAACACACAATATAATGTATGCAAAAGAATAAAAAATTAACGCGATTTTTTGCTTACAAAGAAGGATTAGTAATACTTTAGTTTAAGAATACCTGATCTTGGTTCATTCCATCCAGGTAGATTTTTTTCTTTGGAAGTTTTTTTCTTTTTTTCCTTTCAGTGAAGTGGTAAGTAGTGGGTTTCTTACTTTTTCTGTTTGTGAATCCTCCTCCTTTGTGCACCTCTGACATTTTGTACCCAGTCTCTCTAAATGTCTCTGCACAGCCCTGATCAGACAGAAACTGTAAATGCTGGGCCTTCTTGGGGGGTTTAAGTTCCTACACAAATGTTATTATAGTGGTAGTGCAGAATACTTTCTGCCCAAATAAATGGTTTTACATTTGATTTTGCACAGTAATTTATACATATGGATGACTGGCATAGTCCCCTCTTAATGTTATATTTGAAATTTGAAAAATGTGCCAGATCCACAAACACATCCTTTCTTCAATTTGTTTTTTTTGTACAATTATTAGGCATAAACATATAAATACTTTCTCCTCATATCTATGTATGTACATGCACTTAGCTGTGGGACCAAAACTGCCATCAGTTTTTTTCCATAACATTTACTCTTTGCTAGTCTTTGCAGTGCTACCCTCATCTCACTCAGCCTGTCCTCGCTCTGAAATGATGTTTTCAATGATCACATTAAAACAGTGGGATTAATCCAGCTCCACTTAAAGGACACACAGCACTTGTGGCCCTTTTTGCTCCTTTGGAAGGCTCAGTAAATATGACCAATAGATTTCAAGTTTTCCCATTACCCTCCGATCACCTCCAATCATCTTCAGCCTGGCGCAGAGATGGCCACGCAGCCAATCTAATAAAGCTGTAATTCTGAGATGCACCCGGAGCTTGTGGAATATTTCTGTCATTCTCTTCTCTAATCATTTTACAGGTCATGTTCCGTGGCTTATTGAGATTATTATTTCGTCGCGCTTTTATCGCCCCATTGTCTAACCTCTGTAACACTTTGCAGCGGCCCCGGGATTGAGCGATAAATTTTGCCGTAACAACCCGATTTAGAGCTGCCATAAAACTGATACGTTTGCTGGAGCTCATTCGGTGGCTTGTCATAAACAGTGCAGCTTTTATTTTTATATACAGGGCTTTGTCGTTCTGTCTGTAGCCCAAGGGGCTGTCAGTGTCATTGTGCTCAGAGCTATTTATCTGAAAGCCCACTTCACATATCTTCACTTAGGCCTGGATGTCATTTAGGCCTATTTCAGTGAGGGCTGCTGAACGTGGCCTTAAAGATATCTTAACACAGCCCTTTAACAACATTTGTGGGGTTTAACTCATGCAGAAATAGCTCAGTCTGAGAGATTGAGAAAAATCAGCAAGAAAATGACACCATGCTGTCAAATAAAATACCATCAAATGAAGCTAGCATTAACTCCAGCCTAAGGAGGCTGTTTTTTTTTTCTTTTTGAAAGTGAAACCCTAAGATAGGGCACAGTTTTGAGCTTTTTTACCCCTGAGATCATAATAAATATTTTCATACACTTGATGCCTATAGCATCACATATGCCTAGCATATGCCTTGCTAGTTTCACATCTTTTGTGTATCACACACACACACACACACACACACACACACACACGCATGCACACACACACACACTCACACACACACACACACACAAACACACACACACGCACACACACACAGCACTAAGGTTAAGCCATATGCTCAATTCCCTAGGTACTATTAAGAGACAGAGATAAGAAGCCTACTCTAACAGTGCGAGCATCCATTTAGCCTCATTTCTCATTAGCTGAAAGGCAGCAAAGTGTGTGTGTGCTTGTATGTGTGTATTCACAGCCAAATAAAGCTACTCCATCAATGGACACTCAGATTCATGAACCTTTACTAATCCATCAAAAAACAAACGCACATATTTACCAAAATGGCAGTAAGTACTAGGTTTCACTAGCAAGCTCACTGCACAGTTACATTTTCATAACTTAAACTAACACATAGTATAGCATGGCCTTTTTGTGTGTAGTTTCAGCCTTGTGCAGCCCAAAATCTCCTCTTCAGTCTGTGGATCCTGTGGGCAGCATAAACCTTTGAACTGCCCAGTGTTATATACGATGTGTAATCCTGCCCAAAGGACCTGGCTCTTGCTTATTTCCCTTGAGCCTTGGGGGAAAACCCAGATTGTGTCACTAATGCAAGCTCAGCTCACCTTAAAGCAGGAACAACTAGTGGTAAATATCTAACAGCAATTTACCAATTTACAGCATGGTGGTATGGAGCTCATGCTATATAGGCAATTAAATCTTTTCCTCTTAAAGTTCAGAGCTGGACTCTGTACTTCAGTGTTTACTTTTTTCTTTACTTTACAAGCTTCCTTTATGCCATTGCTCCAAATAACATTTTTTTGGTCATCCAAGTAATTTCTGACATCCCAATGTGACTGGCTGAGAGGCATTCTGTGAGTGCCAGTATCTCCATATAGCAGACACTTTTCCATAGGTATTTAGTCAAAACTGATTTTGTTGGTATAGTCTTTATTTGTAGTCTCATTTGAGTTTAAATTTTTTCTTGACATTCTTAAACTGTTTGACGAATATCTAACTTGGCTAACTTGTTAGAGATGGGCAAGTACACCTTCACATTTCGCACAGCATTTAAGATACATTTGTTGCATCATGGAAAACTCCCACTGAAATCTGTTTCAGCCGAAACAGATTAGTGCTTGTACTTTTGTCGTATTAGTATTTGTACTTTGTCGACGTCCCTGTTGTTAGCTTGTATATCCAGTGATGAGTTTTGCGCTGACAGTAAAAATACAATGGCCTCTTTCTGAATTTCGACACTGCCATTGAGCAGCACTGCGACTGCATGGGTACCGGTCAGGTATGGATTTCTTTATTTGTAATGGAAAAACATTTTTTTGCGGCACAGTATGGTTCCTTATGCAAGTAGTAAGTTTGAGTCAATCAAAACAGGCAGATCTTCTCGGTTTTTACACGAAAGCGATTTTGTGGACCTCCTTCGTGATCTGGTTTTAGACCTACCACTGGATCTGCCTCAAGAGCCGGGTCCTCCACTCGACCTGCCATTTCACATGACATGAAAAAAACACTTTTATTAAAAGCACCTTACTAAATGGGAAAAAATATATCCAAGCCACAGTACCATGACAATTCTATGAACAATTAAAGTTTATTTCAAGATAAATAGCAGAAGATTAAGCAGCAAAAAATCATGGTGCAGTTTTGTCAGGTCAGGTGTTCCTACTTGACCTGTCTCTGGTCTTGTCACTTCGCCTGCGACTTTAAATATCTTCCACATTGACCTGCCTGTACATCTGCCACTGGATCTGTGATATTAAGTGTTACCATTAGACTAGTTTCAGTTGGGGTACTTATCAGGTACTTATCAGCATTTACTGACAGAGTAGTAACAGTTTATTGGGAATCCAATAAGCATAAGGGAGTAATAAAAGAAACAACAATGGAAATATAAGAAGAGAGTGTATCTCTCTAACAGTGTCTCAACTACAAATGGACTCTAGACCTGCTTCAAGACCTGCTCTTCATTAGCTCAACAATAATTCAAATGAACAGAGAAATTAATGCCATTTGTAATAAAAAAAAACAATAAACAACTCATAAGCCATACAGCAGTAATGATAAAGAATATTTCACATGCAGCTTTGTGAGGGCAGATGTTCAAAGACTTGCCATTTTTGGCTTAAATGCTACAGCACAAAGTGTGCTATATAAGCTGTACTTCACATCCTGCATGCGTTTTTCTCTGAATGTCCTTCACATAGAGATTACTACCCCTCTCCAGTTAATTCCTATGTTAAGTCCGCTTAAGTGTATTTTTATAATAAGGGAGCTTTCCACTGGATCATTTTGACTGCAATCTTGAAACAAGATCCTTGAATGTGCTTGTTGTATCCAATTTCCTTAATGACATACTACACCTACATGCATATAGCGTGTCACAAAAAACGGTCTGACAAAATATCCAATGGAATATCAAAGATGAATGCACTGGCACTGGCATTCTAAAAATAAGCTTGACCCAGTAATTGATAGAACAGAATGTGATTGATCTTTTCTTTCTATATATCAACAATGTCTGTAAAACGATTGAGTTGTGCTTGGGTTCAAGGTTGATTTCAGTGGTTATATGTTATGGGTCAATGGTACAATGAAATGTGCTAGACAGGAGAAACAAGTCTACTCAGCAACAAGAGAACCAATCATTTGAAATATTGAATGCAAGAGAAAAATATGTTTAATAGTATGAGACATTCTGAATCGGGCAGTCGAGAATGTTTTTTATCTACAAAAATGCAAAACTAACTGGGATTTGTAGTTGTTTAATTTAAGTGACAATTTAGTAACAAGTATGTCTAAACTGTAAAGAAGTCTTCTCCCTCTTCTGCCTCCCAGTTCATGCTTTCTTCTCTTTCCAAGCCCTCAGCACTCCACTCTTTGTTCTGCCATTGCCCCTGCCTTGACCTTACATTTCTATCCTTGCTTTATTCTCTCTGTCATCTCTCCTTCTTTTTGTCGCCTCTCCCTCCCTGCCACTTTCTCACCTGCTGCCAAAAAAGTCTACTCTCTGTTCTGTTGCTGTCTACAAGGACATTCTCACTTTCTGCCTTAACTGAGGTGGGCGAAGGTTTACCAAAACCATTCAGTGAACAGTTTCCAGAATATTTGCCAGAAGTTGTTCCTCTTTAACAAAGTGCCTCAAAAAACATCTTCTCCAACTTCTGCTCTCGATAACACATTGTGCACACAAGACAGTTATCAAAATTTAGTGTAAGGTCTTTCTTGGTGTAATTCTTGGTGGACAAAAGGAAAGGACTCTACTATACTACTATAGCATGTTGACCAATGCAACCATAGCTAATTTCTGACTCTCAGTAACCGCTGTCTCATCTCTAGCATTGTTCACAGCTCAACATTAATTTAAACTGTTTTTTAGTTTTTGGTGGGTCATTTCACTGAGCCAGTGTTATCTATTCATTACCAGAAAGTTGCCAAAACTACTAAAAAAAACCATCTAAAACTACCCCCAATATTAACTATATTTACTTCAACCCTTAGCATGTAAGTGGCACAGATCCATGCAGGCTGCTACAAATGGTAAATTGTCATCACATGACAAAACAACTTGTAATAAAGAGAATTGCTGGGGTTTCAAACTAGTTTTGCACATGAATACCCAAAAAGAACAAAAATACCAAAAATTCTATTATTTTAGTGTCATAGAAACAATCAGTAAGGATGCATGATCTTTGATTCCGGGAAAACTTTCAGGAAAGTCTCCGCTTACAAGTGACAGGGGAAAATTGAGCATTGAAGAGAGCAAAGACCAATTTACACTGCTTTTATTTGTTGAAATCAATAACACTTTGAGTTTAAGCAGTTAATAAAGAACTTGGTTTGAGCAGTGATATCTAATGGTAGATTAAAAGCTATGGAGATGCTTAGTAGAAATTGTATAGATAATTTGGACGTAATGGGCTTTGCACTTCACAGGTTATTCTTGTTTGGTACACAAACACTTGCTTTTCTGTCTGTCAAAGCTACTTAAACGTGCAAATAGTTTCTCCACTCCACTGCTGGTAAATGACACCCCTCAGCCTTGAATGGCTTTTCAGTTTCATTGGAATCATGCACAATGCTGTAAGTGCCTTCAAAAGTACTTAAAGCTGGGCATACACTGTACGGTTTTTGGCCCATTTTGAGATAATTTTTCACTCATGCAACCATTTTGGGTATCGGCCTGAGTTTTGCCTTAACCATATGTAGTGCATCGTGTAGTATAAATGGGGTAACGAGAAGCGATTAACACTCACAAAAAGCTCCCGATCAGCAATCGTATGGTCGCAAGAAAATCAAACCTGTTGAAGGAGTTCCACGAGCCGATTTAACGCAACCTTTCACACTGCGCAAACGCAAACACAGAAATGGAAGTGAAA
The DNA here is from genome assembly GCA_037974605.1 of Nannopetersius ansorgii. Classification (NCBI taxonomy): domain Eukaryota; kingdom Metazoa; phylum Chordata; class Actinopteri; order Characiformes; family Alestidae; genus Nannopetersius; species Nannopetersius ansorgii. The sequence continues at coordinate 22,835,942 of JBBPDE010000128.1, forward strand.
AAGACGGAACAGCATGGCAGCGCAGTGTGTGATCTGGGCACAAGCAATGGAGCCCAACTTGTAGAGCTGTGGCAAGCTTATCCGAGCCTTTTCGAGGTGGCCTCACAAAATTATCACAACCGCAACTGCCTGGTAAGGATGTATAGTACGAGCAGTCAGGTCGCATTAGAGCATCTAGCCGTTTAGTGTGAGAACATGCATTGTGAGCTACGACCTTCTCACTCCTGCGATTCACTTGTACAGTTTGAGCAGGAGCTGAATGTCATGACTGAAAAAATCGCACAGTGTATGCCCAGCTTTAGTAAGAGAATTTTCATACGCCACTTCATGAATACTGCACACTATTCGGAACACACCAACTATGGTGATGTACTGCTTTCATGTACTCCATAGGCCTTTCATCATTCAGGGATTCATGGATGGTGAGTGTATCTGCCGCAACTGGAGTCAAGTGTGACTTGTTAGCTAAGGCTTGTTATTTCATAGTCTTTTCGTAACACTCAAAGGAAACATGAGTGCTAGTGTGCTGACCACATCAAGGACATCCTGACCTTGCCCATCAAGAAGCCCTGCAGTGTGCTTGGATGTTGCCCACCCCCTACATTCTTTACGTGATGCAATGCTAATTGGAGCGAAAATACTGAGCGACACAGAGCGAAGGTTTCACACAGAGAAGGCAAATTACGAGCAGTTGTTTGACACGCCCCTCGCTCCTTTTAAATTCCTCATGCTGCTGTGTCTTCATTTCAATTTTTAATTGCTGAGTGTGTCCATTATTCACGCCATGGCGGATGCACTGTAGCAGAGGCAGCAGCACAGATGCCTGATGCTGGAGGGCCAAACCCAGACCAGCGTGGAGTGAGCGGGTGTGTGTGTGCATGTGTGCTGGGGGACTAGATCAAGAGAATAGTTGGGAAGGATGCCACTGTTTTGACATGTTTGAAGGTTCATGCTGGTTTGGGTATTTGCTTAACCTATTTATGACCCCCACGAAGCAGATGCCGTCATACAATCGGTGATAAAATGGTACAAATAGAACAAGAAATTACTTTATATTCGAATCCCATGTGCCAAAGTGTATGAAAGTCTACATGGCTCTGGTAAGTAATCATGTAACTATAAATTACACAATACACTAGAAAAATATATATAATATATCTGTCCGCATCTATTACATGGATGTTTATTTTCTGCATTTCCGATTATTTTTCTTTTTGTTTTACTTTTTTTTTTGCTCGTTTCTACTTTTTTGTACACAATTTTCTGAATAAAAAATAAAATTTTAAAACAGTAGTATACAATATTTTGTGTGAACATGAATGTGGTATTAACTAAAAACTAAAAAAAAGTTTACACTTATGATGGCTTTTCTCTGCTTGATTTATTTTTAATAAATAATAAGTAAAACTTTATTCTTATACTATACATATATCTTAAACTATACAATTTTCTTGTCAATGCTACATAGAACTTCTAAGGGTGCCCTAGTGGTTGGGCAGTTGCTCCTGTGATCAGAAGGTTGTGGGTTCAAATCTCAGGACTGCTAGTGCCTCTGAGTTTCCCTTGAGCAAGGAACAGTACCCACACACTGCTTCCTGGGCGCTGTGTTCCTGGCTGCCTGCGGCTTCCCTTGGTGAATGGATTAAATGCAGAGGTAGAATTTCATGCTAATTTCAGTGCTTCACACCATGTGCTGTGATGTGTTCACATTTGCCAAATGTTCTCTTCACTTTGACAATTTCCTGGCCGAACATCTTGAAAAACTGAGTAAAACTGAAACTGGAAAACTACAGCTACAGCAATATCTTATTCTAAAAAGCAACAATAAGAAAATGCATGTTTAACTACCACAGAACATCAGTGGAGTAAACTTTGATATCCTTTGCCTGGAATTTAGAGTTATGGCAGACTTTTTTTTTGCATTGTTTTAGTTACAAGATGGAAAATGTATCCAAGACATAACTTTGGGCAAAAATTACTACAGCAACAAAAATATGCCAGTTAGACTTAATTTAAATTTGTATAAATTATTTGTGTGTCTTTTTGGAGGCTTGTCATTATTAGTGGAACCCACAGGACCACAGGCCTGATGCTTTAGCTCAGTGGTGCAGCATGACTTAGAACTGGAGGGTTAACACGTGGGCCTGCATACACAAGAGTACGAAAGATCTTTATGACGGCGCATCATCAGTAATTAAAGATCAAAATATGAATTCAGAGACCCTTTACCGATCTTTTTAATGGACTATGAAGAGTCGTGGGGGGTGGACCCCTAAAGCACTTGGTCAGATTTTGTGAAGGGTACAGAGGGAGCTACATAATGGACCTCAGACAGAGCTTTCTCTTTGACAAGGATGCACTGTGACAGAGAGCTGCCAGTGCACACTATTGTCGAAAACTTTTATCTGCAAACTAAGCCTCCAAGGATGCACTGTGTGGCCTAAAAACTTTTCCATAAGCTCATGAGCATGAGAGTATACGTCACGCTGTAACCCGAAATCAGAGGCACTTCACTTACTTCAGTTATTGACTGAGTGGTTTGGTTTATTAAATATGCTTTCTGTTTTAAATATACCTTTCCTTTAATGTAGTTTCTGAACATGTGGTACTTAACAATGTGGGAAATATTTGGTGGTGATAGTTTTTTTATGAGCAAATAAAATTATTGTCTTTTCAGGAGTGGGAAATACATTGATATTGAACACCACCAAAAATTCTCTATTGTTTATGCAAGGAAACCAGTTAAACACTACAAAGGAGCAATGCTGATTGCAGTGGACCACAACATGGCTGCAGATTGTAAGTCTCACAAATTGTACCGAGACACAAAAAGCTGTGCCTACAAAATGTTGTCAAGAACCTTAATCTGTAAAGTATGTCATGGAGGCCTGAGGGTGTGTATTGTCATACTGTAAGACATCTGAGTCACTTCAGCAAATCAGAAGGATGCAAACGTTTAAAAGATGTTAACACACCTGTGGTGTGAAACCATCTCCCAGCAGGGCTAGCAACAGGTAAACTGCGCTGCAGACACAGATTTCTTTAACAGCTCTAGTCTAGACAGCTCTGGTGGGCTCTCGGGTCTTGGATGTACCGTTCAAGAACATCTTATGTTTTAAATGTATAATAATTCTTCATTCTCACAAATATCTAGTTTCTTGTGGTTCCCCGAAAAAAGGGTTTATTTTATGAAGTAACTTAAAGAACCATATTTTGTACTTTTTATGCAAGTGTAGCTATGCGAGTTTTTGCACGATTTTCAACGAAAGCTCCTAAAAACAAAAATAAATAAATAAGTACACACAGACACACACACACACACACACACACACACACACACACACACACACACACACACACACACATTCACTTTTTGGCTCCCTAAAGAAACTTTTAATGGACGGTTCTTAAATTTTTTTTTTTGCAAATGAATACATTAAAACTACAAATGTTTCTTTTTTCCAGTGATGTCATTAAAGAACCATTTTTTCAGTGATGATATTAAATAGTGTGAATAAACATTTTAGAAGATCCCCACAAATCAGCCTGGCTTAAGGGGATGATGCTTTCTCCAAAAAAAGAAGAATGTCCCAGCATGTGATGATAGCATCAGTTTTTGGACCTGCAGTGTGTCCTTCATGGTGCTTTAGAGACAGAGAAGAAAAGACTTTCCATCTATTTGGCAGATAACTAGACTTTGTAAATCCTAAGCATGTAGGATGCTTTGGATATTTGGTTTGGGTCTGAGCAAGCGGGAACATATAAATATTGTTAATAGTCCTTATAGTTTAGCCAGAGGAAAACTAGCATGGTCACACGACATGGAATTAATTTTGCTTTGATCCATTAAAAGAGGCACTCCATTCATTATTGTTAGCTCTTATGTTTAGAAAGCCACTTCAGGTCATTTTGTATTGAACGGCTGGATTTCTACACTATGATTCAAGTACAGACTCTTAAGACATGAACCTCAACAATGCAGGAAAGGTTTGCTGGTGACAGTTATGAATAGCTTCTATTAGCAAAATAAAAAATGGCTGGAATGGTTCTAGGAGTGGGAAATGTATTGGTTTTTGAGTCAGTTGAACAGATTTCAGTTGATTACGCATGCAGAATCGTGAACAATCCTGACTGTGGGCCATGACATCTCCAGCTAAGATTCAGTCCTGCTAGTTAGCAACTGTTAGTCTTAGTAAATTTGTCTTTTCTTAATGGAACTTCAAATCTCTAGTTTCTTACAGAGAGACATACCATCACTTAAACAGCCATTTTGGTACTTTTTATGGGAATGAACCTGTGCAAATGTTGTGAAAGCTTTCCTACAAAAAAATTAATTAATACAACCTTGTTAAGTTTTCCCTGTTCTACAATATTTTCCCAGTTCACCTTTCTCTGTTCTAGAGTCTTCTCTTTCTTTATGCTGTACAACGATCTGTCCGACTCTTGAATGTTTCACTCTTTTCACAATGTTCTAGAATGTTCTACCCTATTCACAGTGTCTAAAATATTCTACTGTAGTCACAGTATTCCAATTCCACGACTCTCAATTGAAACACTATTTTATGTTTTTTACATGATTGTTTTTCTAAGACTGAAATAATAATCAGGCCCTTTTTTATTTTTCTTTATTTAATCAGAGGTTATTACACAGATACAGACGCTTCGCTGAGCAAGTCGAGCATACACCCAGCATCCTCAGCATCTGCTCTCGCCAGATTTCCACAAGAGCTGTCATTATTGACAGAGGCCTTCAAAGAACCTTGTCCTGCTTTGATCTCCTGCCATTGTCTGACTCTGCCAAATAATCTCCGGCTTTGGGTGAGAAAAATAATCCACTTCAGATTAATCATTTACAATGAACCAGTGTGAGCATTTTTAGAGTGCCAGGGCCCTGTGTGATGGGGCGCTTTGTGTGTGTGTGTGTGTGTGTGTGTGTGTGTGTGTGTGTGTGTGTGTGTGTGTGTGTGTGTGTGTGTGTGT
>JBBPDE010000128.1:22851096-22863135 GCA_037974605.1 Nannopetersius ansorgii
GTCTGCCATTAATGGACAAACTGATCACCTGGATTAATCAGTTTGTCCAATAATGGCAGACAGGAAACAAAGGAGCTACCTGAAGTTCAGGAAGTGGTGCAGCTGTGCATAAAGCCAATTGTAGTTTATAAGTGGTTGACAAGTGGTGATTAGCTTTCTTGTCACCCGTCTTAAAATGTAAGGGATACTGGAGCTTGGTTGGGGGGGTGGTACTGCTCGCGGCGGGTGCCGGAAAATTTCCCTTATTTTCAAATCCAAAACTTGACAGGTATGGGTTATGGTCAAAGAGATCTCATCATTGTGTTGTTTGTATTTAATTTGTCATTTGTGCAAACCTGGAGCTTCCAATGTGTCATGGCCCTGTTTTCTGTTCTGTGTTCTTAAGGACTCTTATTTTGACATGTCTGTTCCAGTTCTGTTCATTCGTCACGTGTCTTCTGTTCTCAGCTGTTTTCTGTTTATGTGCTCCTTAGTTCACAGCTGTCTTGTGTTTTCCCTGATTATGTTATGTATTTAAGCCTGTGTCTGTTAGTTAGTCCTTATGTGTCCATCACCTCATTTATGCCTCTTTTTTGCCTCACGGTCTTTGGTGTGAAAATGTATCTTGGTGGCCCCCGTGCCCGTTTCAGTTTCCTTGTTTTCCTTTTTGTAAACCAAGAAACCACAGCATGGAAGTCTGCCTGCCAGCCTGTTCCTTTCCAAGAGGTAGATCACAACAGTGGATTAACCCCCCCTGTCATGACACAATGCTTCCAAATACTTATGCAAGCAGGATATTTCAGTTTATTTTTATCCTTTTGATGTCAGTAGACAAATAACCTATTTTGGTTTTGAAAAAGTTTTTGATATTGTTTATGAAAATTCTGTATAATGTAAGCCACTGTATAAATGAATATGATATAAACATGATGTAATTCACAGACACTTTGGTTTTTTTAAGTAAATGCAAGACAACAGTACTACAGTATGCTGCAAAAGCAGACCTATTTATTATAATGCAAACTTGTTTTGGTGAATTTGATCCACTGCACAGTGCTAGAAAACAGATCATTTTCGATAACAGGGCATGGAAACACATTAATTCCTTTCTGTACTGGTGTCTGATTATTTGTAGATTTTCACAGTTGACAGCGTTTCCATGCACTTAATGCTCAAAAAGGAAAGTTAATATACTAAAAGACCATAAGTTCAGTTAAACTGTTTTCGCACAAGAGGAGCGTTATGTGTACAAAAACCTGCTAATGCATTATTTTCATCACAGTTACTATCTGAAGAAAAGAATATATAAAATAAAATTATTTGATTCTTTTATTAACATTATTAATATTATTTTATTAATATATATTTTAAAATTCTAATTCTGTTGTGTCTGCAATTCTATTGTGTCTGCATGCATTCTTTGAAGAAGTCAGGAAAAGGTCTCTTGCATGCATTTCAAAGTGGTCCAGTGGTGTGACACAAATCTTTCTGCCTGCAGTTGCTAAGGTCACTCTTATCAGTATTGTTGGAGATAGCAAGATATCCTTTAAGATTAAAGCCTTTAAAATAAATAGCCTTTGCACAATATCCATCAAGTTAAATCACACAAATTAAGTCGTACAGTTAAGTTATACAAATTGGTTTTAGGATTTTGGGCTCACTTATTGTAAAGGAATGTCGAGTATTAAAATGAGTAAGGAACTATCATAAATATCACTAAGAGGGTCCTACATTATCTATTAGGCCCATTAAGTCTGGCTTAGTTCATTTCTGTCATTAGCGTGGCTGGGTCACACTGCTGACATTCATATCCCTGCATTACTCAGCTTGCCACAGCAAATAAACCTACAATCCAGTGCACTCTGTTAGTATTCTCCCTCCGTAGAGGTGTTTAGATGTCTTGATAGGCTCTTAATACCCGTTAATATCTTTAGAAGCCACCTCCATTTGAAGCCCATAACATTTCACCAGAGGCCTTCGAGGTCATATTAAATAGATTAAATTCCCGAAATCACATCATTGATATTCAGAAAGGCTGATGCCACTGTGCTCTCATTTGTCAAAATGATTATTGTTCTGAATTAAGACAGAAATTTCATGATGACGCAATGCAAATGAGAAAAAGAAAAAAGAAAAAACATGTAGGATCCCATTTTTTACCGCCTATAGGAGCATTAAGGGTACAACTGATGTTTCTGAACTAAAAGTTGATTTATCAGGAGTGGCGGGCTGTCAGGCACTGAGATGATGAGATCTATACTTAATCATTTTCCGCAGTAATGAGCCTTCTTCTGAGACTACATGTGACAGTAAAGGTTGCCCACACAAACAAGGCCTTAGATATATTAGGGTTTAACTAGAACACTCAGTTTGGTGAACGATTTTCATGGGAACACTGTTGTTCCATCAACCAACCACTAACTGCTCCATTTCAGTCTCCTCCACACAGCCCCAAAATAGTGTACCATTTCAGCTGGATGTGTTATTTATGTTACTCCTATTAACTATCAGCAATCTTATTTCTAGTCCTTTGATACTCATTTAATGAATAACAACATACAATTAGTTCTATATATTCTTAACAAAAGAGAGTATAGAATATCAGCTATATGGCTGGGTTATATGGCTTGTAAATATAGCAGACCACTGTTTACTGCTGTACAGTCCTTGAAAGAACCATATGCATCAGGTTTTACATCTAAACATGTAATGAACCATTTATGCATTCAGATGGTCAAGGCTCTATACATAATTGTTAACCTTACTTTTGACAAATCACTTTTAAAAGATGTACTCTATGATCCAGCTCTCTTTATTTTCTCCTCAATTTGGTCATAGGCAAGTCTCTACTCATCTGATAATGCTACTGTAGCAGTATGAGCTTCACCCTGCCTTGGGGTGTAGGAGAGCCTTTTTGGAACTCCGCCCTATAGTTCACCCTGCCTTGATTGTAGCCGGCTGAGCTCATTTCACCTTCTAATTAGGGAGAGTTGCACCTCCGGGTACGTGCTTACTAGCCAATTGGCTGGGGGGTAGAGCTTAGTATAAAAAGTGCTATGTCATCTGTTGCACGTGTCCAGCCCCTTTGGGCTGCTGACCACTTACTCCGGGTTGGTTCCTCTCGGGTTTGGGGTGTCCCAGGTGCAGTGACCGGTGTGGCGTGCCTGTATTGGGGCCCCTGGAAGTGCCCCGTGTGTGTTCGGGGTTGAGTGGAGCTTCTCGTGCTGCTGCCTGTGTGTGTGGCACACGCTGCGCCTCCCCTTCCTCCTTCTCTTTCTCTCTCTTATGGGTTATCAATCCCACACTACCAATGCTGGGAAGGTGAAGGCAAGGATATGCTTGTTCCAATTTTTCAACAGACAGCCCAACATGCTTGGAGGAGAACACCTGTACTCACACTGGCTTTCATCACTCTGGAAAAAATAGAGAGAAGGATGCACATCCAGAGAGTTGGGTGTAGGGGGTGTAGGGTTGTGGTGTTGGCCTAGTGGGTTGAATATTTGTCTCTGGACCGAGATGTCATAGTTCAACTCCTACCTTTAGCACCACCACTGGGTTCCTGAGCAAGACCCTGAACCCCAAGGGGACTGTCCCCTTTAGTTAGGGAATGGGAGTCACTTTGGATAAAAGCATCTGCTAAATGCTGTTAATGTAAACGAGAGCCAGGCCATTATTGCTGTCTTTAATTTCCAGCTACAGATTGCTGCGGCACAGCCAGAGATTAAATTTGCATCTCCTCATGATTTGGCCAGTATCCGTCTTTATAACTTTTAAGGTCAGTCTGAGAACGTCCTTAAAAACGTCATTTTGTTAGCTGGGTAGACAATATGAAACAGGTAGTTAAATGTAAAAGAGTAGTGCAAATGAGGATGGCCTTGAGTAAATTAACTGTGAATATTATCCATAAACCATAAAAGCGATCCAGCATGTTTCAAGTGATATGTAGGCCATTACAGAGCGCAGCATTATAATAGATTATATTGGCAAATTAATGACCTGTCCTTGAGTGGAAAATGCAGTCACTCCAGAGAAAAGGTTGTTTAAATACAGAGGCTTGAGCTCACATTTGTTCGATGTAGTGAATCATTTCTATTGTTAGATGGTGTGTTCTTTTTTGTTTCTAACACGATTATCCATGCGATCCTTAATCTGTAACATCTTCTTCTTGGTGTGTCCTGTATTAAACACCAATGTTCCTGCACCAATGATATAGAGGAACTTCAACTTCAGACCCCTCCCCCTTAACATAATAGAAACTAGTAATTCAGCTTTTCCCTCACAATGCCTACAGCATAAGAACTACGGGAACTGATTGCTGGGAGTCAACACAGGGACAAGTGAAACAATTGCATCTCACCATGCCTGCAAATGTAGGCGAAGCACCACGGATGGCACTGCCGGTAGTTGCTTTCACATTGAGCACAATGGAGTTCAAGTGGTGGGTGCCCCGCTGAGAGGGAACTGTGCTAACACAGGGACAGACAGTGAATTTCCGTCCCAAAATAATGATTCACACACCACCCACTTCAAAATGTGCTTCAGACTGCCGCTTTGCTTTCTAAGAGGAGAGACTCATTTAATGTCTTTTTCTTGCATCAGTTTTCAAACAGCTTTCACTCATACTTGCAAAAGCATGAAAAATACATCTAGGTCAAGCATGAAAAGGTATTCAAACAGTCTGAATTATTGGCACCCTTCATTAATATGAGCTGAAATCAATATATTAAATGAATTCCACAAGCAGTTAGTGATAGTTTGGCCTTCAACAAGAAGGTAAGCTGCATATTTAATTGTTTTACTGTTTTGGGACAAAAGTATTATCTTCAGCAACACAGTTTTTAGAACATAGATACTGGCACCCCTATTATTAATATTTGGTGAAGCCTTCCCTAGAGAGAATAACAACATAATGGTTTCAATAACAACACTTTCAATAATGGTTATCAATTACAACTTGAAAACATATCCCTGCAGATATCTGAGGAGTCACCTGAAAAGTACTGAAACATCTGATATTCAATGGCTGAGACTTCTGTGTAATTTTCTGTAAAATGTTTTCTCCTTTTTTATGCCAAAATTTGTAAAATGCACTTTAATGTTTTGACTACAATCTGAATATTTGGCAGTCTACAGAAACCATAGACATCTTAAAAACAGCTCACATATTTCATAATATTTGATCACTTGGGTTTAACTTGGACAGTGCAGTGCAAAGAGAAGTAACTGATGTAAGGAAAATCAAGGTTATTGATGTCAAATATTTATTTTTCAACTGCTCCAAAAACCTAAAGAGAAAGTAATAGAGAGTAATAGAGCAATGCCTTTTAAAGGAATACATAATGCTGTGCAAAGGTCTTGAGCCAACCCTCATTTCTTTTTATGGCTGTCAAACTGTCTTATATTTGGCATATTGAGTAGATTAAATTGAAGAAATGGGAGAAAATGTTTTATTGCAACAGTTCGCAATGTGCCTAAAGATACAAGGTGCCTAGATAAAGGAGTTCCAACCACTCAGCATTCAGCACCACCAGTATACTGATCACTGCCTGATCCTCTGGAATCATCTGCACCTGTTTCATCACTGGTTCAGGTCAAAAGTTAGATGCCGTTGTTATTTTTCATACTTAGATCACTGCATGGCTGAAACTTTTCAGATACATTGACTGGACTGACAACTTCGCAAGTTTTTCATAAAGCCTGGAGAACTTTTCCATCAGACTGTGATTAAAAAAATACTGGCTCTTTGGAAGCAACATATGAAGAAATGAGGGGTGGCTCAAGACTTTTGCACAACAGTGATTAAAAATGTTAGCACTGGACAGTGTAATGGTTGGGCCATCTCAGTCGCACACACAATGGAGCCAGTCACATGAGTATTAGGGGCATGACGGCTCAGGACGGACAAGGGTATGAGTGAGTATGTGTGTGCAAATGGTCATGGCCTATGAGGCAAACCAGTCTGAGATCACGTTTAATGAGATGAAGGCTGGGTTGCCTGGTGCTCATGACGTGTTCATGACGTGTACACACGACGATGAGTCGTGTGAATGAGATTGGTGGAGAGTGAATGAGTGTTAGTAGAAAAGCCTGTCGATTCCCGGATTCTGCGGTGGAACACAATCACATACCTGGGTGAAAGTGAAGAGAGAGGAGTCTCCAGTAAGACTGTGTAAAGAAACCATATCGCCCGTGTGGAGCTCCTGTGGGAAGGGGTTCGTATCTAAAACCAGAAACTGCATTGACCTATGTTTCCTTCATTCTCTGCGTGTTCCTACAGACCAGCCCAAGGCATCCAAAGAGAAGATAGGAGCAGAGCCACAGAAACACTGAGTGTTAAGAGATGGGACTAGGGAGTGAGGCTGAGAGTCTGTGGGAAAAGTAGCAGCTGGAGGACAGTCCTCCACCGAACAGAGGCTCACAAAGGGGCTGCGAGTGTTGGACGATCCCGTACAGCATGTGGATGATTTGAGTTCTGTATAAAATAAAGTCTTTCGGTTATTTTCCTTAACTTCTCTTTGTGGCACCATGACACAGTGCTTGTGCAAAAAGCTCATACACAAACAGATTGTCAGATTTTAAACAGTCTAAATACATAACTATATATGTGTAAATGTGTTAATATGAATAAAAATATATGTATTCATAATCATGAAAAATATTAAAATATTTTAATTTAAAATGAATAGGAAAGCTAATTCTGCCCCACAAATTAATTAACATGAAGATAACTTCCAAACCTGGACAAAAATTGCTTAAGCTTGCAAAGCACAGGAGAAAGAACTGTCTGGCCAAATCAGAGGCACATAGGAGCCTCTTTTAGCAGTTGGTTCCAGCGATCAAGTAGCTTACATCAATAAGAAACATGAAACTTTTATTACGTATCAGAGCACTCGACTAAAACTGGTGGCCTGGTGGTTAGGGTGTTGCCCTGTGACAGGAAAGTTGTGGGTTTGAATTCTCAGACTGCCAGTAGCTCCACTGAGGTACCCTTGAGCAAGGTACCGTCCCCACACACTGGTCCTGGGGTCTGTGTCATTGACTGCCCACTGCTTCACTTGACTAATGGGTTAAAAGCAGAAAAAGAATGTCACATTGTGATGTTTTCATATAGGACTGTGGTCCACTTTACTTTACTTAATTATAGTCTTTCTTTGTTTTTATTGACAAATTTCTTTTTCAGATTAGGCCATTAATGAAGGTAGGGAAAGGTATATTCTTAAACCAGGTTGAGATACAGGTGTTAGAGGCGTAAGGATAAAACAGTCATCTTAAAGTTAGTAACAAAAGAAGCACAATAGTATTGTAAATGGGTTGCAGCTGGGATGTAGGCAGCCTGAAATGAGTGAGCGAGTGTGCGAGTGAGCAAGTGAGTGAATGATTGCTGCTGCTGGAAGGGCAGTAATGAGGGTCAGGTGTGGGTCACAATTTGGCAGCACCGGCTGGACACTTGCCACTAAAATATAGAAAAAAAATGACTACATTCAGGTGTTCCCAGAAAAATGTGACTTTTCATTTGGCATGTCATAGGAAATAGAAGTCATTTGCTGGGTTGAAATTACCGTTCCATGACTCTTCACACACCAAAATATGGGTTCTGCTTTGGTGACGGACAACTGCATGGTGCCGTAAAAGAGAGGGAAAGTTACAAGGCTCGTTGTTAGTAACTTATAAAATTGGGCCACTGCTGCCACATCAAAACCTAGCTCTGCTTTTTCATACACTATTTCAGAATGACACCTGTCCAATAGAAATGGTCCCAAATTACTCATATGAATGTCCACTTAAGAACTGCATGTTTTTTCTTTTGTACATATTTCTTTAGTACACATCTCTCTCTACACATCTCTTTTTACATAGCATATATTTAACTGATAGAATGAAAACTGTTTTAATATAATATAATAAAATATTCTTAAATCTATCTGAAAGACCTCTTATATCTGCTGTGATTAGTGAATTGACAGGTAATTTTGATAACAAAACGTAAAGGAAATATAACATGTACCCTTACCATGATATGTTTTTTTTTACTACAAAGACTTTGTCCTCATTTACCATGTGTCTATGTGCCATGTGGGTTTTTTTTGCCCATTTGTTTTTCTCGTCACTTGTTTTGTTCTTGCCCCTCCCCTACCCAAGTGTTTCTGTTTGTATAGTTGGTATGTATACTCCTCTGTTTCAGTCTATGTTGATTGTCCATCACTGTTAACCTTTCTAGACTGTTATGCCTTGCTTATGTCTTTGTACAGTATATATCTGGGATTATCTTGAGTTTTGACCCTGGACTTTGTTAGAGTTTGAGTTTTTGTTTTTGTTTTCTATTAATTTGAGATTTTTGCACCCATCTTTATAGAATGTTATTTATTTTCACAAAATAGGACTGTGCAGTACAATAACATGGCACGAATTAAAAAGTTTAGAGCCTACACTTCAGACACAATTTCTTAGCTTCTGAGAAATTCTGAGTTCTGAGAAATCATATTTTTGTTATCACCAGGGACAACTCTGAATGTAAGTGTCAAACAGAACTAGGTGTTAATGACTGGATCTGTCGAACATTATACAGACATGTATCAAGAACTTGAAGGTAGAGTTGGTGAAACACAACTCACTCCTGCAAATGCAGACTGATGGACAGGTCATGATGATGTTGAAGTTCTGCTGTCAGACCAGATACAGTAACACAGCTGTGACCTTTTCTTCCCCTTTAAACTCCCGTAAGCCCTCACGGCGCATGGTGTAAGAGAGCTGTTGGCATGGCCAAACTGTCACCGTGTGCCCTTTCTGAAGCCTGTTGACACGTGAAAGTCTCTGACAGGACAACGTCTTCACAAGGCTGCTAAATGAATGTAAAAAAAATCCATACTTCATGAGCCACACTCTCGTCAATAGCGTCTGACATTTATTGCAGGCTCCGGACGGAGTGGCGTTCTTTTCGAGGATGGAGTTAGTGTTCATCCAAGATTTTAAATCAATAGATGCAGGAAGATTGCTCAGCAAGCGATGACAGGACATCTTTGCTGTGGCAACAGGTGCAGCTATGGAGTGGCAACATCCTAACTGCTCATTTCCTGTCTATGAACTCGGTGAGAGAGTGTAGACTACGCAAACAAGCGTCAGAACGTCTTTCTGCAATCAAATAAACATGGTCACAATATTAGAAACACCTTGTTTGTCCTTTACTGGCTATCCTACAGGTCCACTCTTTCAGTGTACAGTTACATCATCCAGCCCTGTGTTGCTGTTGCCACACAATTTCTCATCCCCCCACTGCCCATTGCATGACTGGGCAGTTGTGTTGACCACAGGGACACATGAGATACTATTTGGGTGGTAGACCATTCACAGCTTTGTGGAGTGCATGGTGGAATGAGTGTATTCCAGTAGCGTTGCTGAGATTTTTAAACCTCAGTCTCACTGCTGACTTAAAATTGGTCCATCACCCAAAAATATCCAGCCAAGAGTGGCTCAGAAACTGACCAAATACAAAGGCCTAGAGGATGACAAATGCAAACCATTAAGTCTCCACCTGCACAGCAAAATGGAGTCATAGTTTCTAATAAAAGTGTATATACAGATTGCATCACCCAAAGAACATATGCAAAAAACATTATTGAAATTGTTCTTTTTTTTCAAAGGAAATGTATCTAGCTTTTACTTTGGTTAAATTAAAATAAGAATTTGATGACACACAAATGTTTTTATTTAATATATCACTCCATTTATCAGTTACCCGATAATTTCAAACAATGATAAAGTACATCCTTCAAGATGTGTTTAGTTAGTTAGTTATCCTTCAAAATGCTAGTTAGATGATTTAGAATGTTTGAATAACTGAATTTAATTTTTATTTTAGTATTTGTAGACAAACACATCTTACAGTTGGATCAACAAATCTACACTTGAGTATTGCAATGATGTCTCATATCTGAAGCAAATTCTAAGCAGCAACAGGGACCAGGTCATTCAGACAAAAAAATATAGGAAATGACTTTTTTCATAGAAATTACTTTTTGATAAATATAAAAACATTTCAGGGCAAAATCCTGTACATTTTCAAATAGAAGGTTTATCTTTTTACACAAAAATGTGGAATGGAGCTTCATTTTTTGTCAAGAAAACAACTAGCTAAATTGAATCTGTCAGTAAACCTTTATGTGAAAATCAATGGTTGCCCACTATGCTACAGGCCAATGCAGGACCTAGGCTAGAAAATTGCACATTGAAAACGACCATCAACACATCCCACCCTACAAAGAGTACATTTGAAAATCTCCAAACAGAAAGATGTTTTTGGGATTAGCAATAGTTGGTTTTATGTCATGTGGAGTTGACCAAAGCCTGAGAGAAATTACATTAAGAAAAAACCCTTGATGTATATGGCAAATAAAGTGATTCCTTATAGACCTGCATTTTCAGATCCCGACTCTGTTTCATGCGCACTACATTTTCCCTTTTTGGGATGTAACTTGCATTTCAGTTGAATCTGATTTCACGCATATTAATCACACAGAAGATTGCTATTAAGCGGATGATAGCGGGGGGCTGATCAAACCTCGACTGCGTGCTCTTTCTGAAAACACAGTCCAATAATGCGCAACTTTTGACATCCCATTCTGAATTCAAAATCAGCCTTGTGACCAAGTGGCTTGTCCTTATTCATAGCGCTCCATCAGCCTCTCGAATTCTCATCACAGCGCAGCCTCTGATTAGCTGCTATGGAATGTTTATTAGAAGAGTGGGCTCTGTTCTCTGAAAACAAACAAATCTCATTAAAGCAGCGGCCCTTAAGTCATGGGCCATGGCATTAGCCTTAGTTTCGTACTGATTATTCACTAATATTACATCATTTATTCTAATCAAGGATTTTCAATTACTGGGTTTCATTTCAATTTATCATTTTCCTTAATATAATTTTAGAAACACTCAGAATCTCTGCGGTGCATCTGAATGAGTCCCCGAGTCTCTGGATGCATCTTCAAAATATTCATCCCACAAGGTTTTATTACAAAACATTTTTTGTGAACTTAGCACATACAAAGCTGCAATGCAATGACACCTGTCAGAATATCACGGCACACCTTGTGCACTGCGTGGAGAAGTATTCCTATTAGTAACCATTTGTTATCATGGGCTTTGTTTACTTCAAAAGCTCCACACATAACTGCATTACTTAATCATGAGCTTAATTGTTTGGTGAGTTGGGCTGCTGAGTGCAGAAATCAGAAGCCAGAGGTAGAGCTGGGGGATACTGATATAATTACACATCACAGTATTTTCCTAATAAATCTCAATATCATGCTGTGAGATGATTAAGATTTTCACTGGTAATCAATGAACCAGTGTTTTATGAAAAAACACAAAACTTCCCTCATACTTTATTTCTATAGGTCTGAAGATCTATAGACACAACCTGATGCCAGCACATCTAATGTGAAATGTAGGTAAGAGGTCATTCAGTAGAAGAAATATTCTTAGAGATGACTTTTTGATAAAGACAAATATCCTGTGCTATGTTAACTGACATTTAAGTCATCTAAAATGTTTATGTTCATATTGTACGTTTGTAGTATTATTATTATTTTTCCAACACAAAAATATGGAACTGAATATCTCAAGAATTGCAGAAGCAAAAATATCAAAAGTGAGTCAAAATTCTATAGGAGATCTATCATTTTGACCCCATTTGTGCAGGTTTGGGTTATAATTCTTCAGAACCTATGGCTAAGAAAGATGGAAAGGACATTGGTAATGCCCACAAATAAGATTTTGGATGAAATATTTTGTGATGTTATTTGTCACAATAACAATACATTTAATCTTATACCTCATGGTGGTGCAGTGGGTAGCACTGTTGCCTCACACCTACAGGGTTGGGGGTTGAACCTGGGTATTGGAGTTTGCATTTTCTCCCCATGGTTTCCTCCAAGGTCTCCGGTTTCTCCCACAGTCCAAAGAATTGCGGATTCTAAATGAGTAAACGGTTTGTGCGTGTGTGTGTGTGTGTGTGTGTGTGTGTGTGTGTGTGTGTGTGTGTGTGTGTGTGTGTGTGTGTGTGTG
>JBBPDE010000128.1:22936959-22946986 GCA_037974605.1 Nannopetersius ansorgii
ATATATGCCGAGTTACGTTCCAAGAGTACCCGCATATATAGTGAAAAAAACACATTGTGATGTGGTTAAAAAAATGCCTAAACATGTACAGTTCGTACAGTTTACACTGAACTGTTTTTTTGGTATGCGCTGTCATTTTCCTTGGTATAAGCAGGTAAATACAGTCAAATTTATTTAATTTAATTCACTTAATTTTTTTAAGTCATAAAAACACAACAAAATACAATCTTTATTTCCTAATAAGACACTGTATATTGTTTATAAGCTCTATACACATGCACATTTTCAGATGATATCTACTGTTAAAAAACAAACAAAAACACATCCAGTCCTGTCTACCTTGCGACCTGCTGGAAAGACCGGCTCACCTCTACAGCTCTCAGAAGGTACAAATGTATAATTTAGCAAGCCTGAGTGAGTGAGTAAATCTCCACCATGTCTGCACTGTACACTAAACCCTCTGTTAAAGATGCAGAGAGGACGGAAAAGCTGCAGAAGATCAAGTGGTCTCTCTGGCACGACACGCTAGGCCAGCTCAGATCTGACTGAAGGCGAGGGTGAAGCGGAGTGGATCTATAGCCTTAGAGCGGTCAGGGAACAAACACTATTGACGGGGGGGAAACAGAATAGAGGTCTGAAAATTTGTCTTGTTTCTATTTGTAAAGTGCGTATCTGCGCTCAGTGATATCTTGTATGACGTTTGGATATATAATTTAAAAATAGTAGAATAATGACTATATATTTAGGGTGGCTTGGGATCATTTTTTGGGGGGGTGGAGCTTCAGACCTTCAGCAGAATTCAAATGAGGCACTGAATCTAGATTAATTCCAAGATTACAGTGAGATTAATCTAGATAAAAAAAAATAATCTATGCCCACCACTAGTAGCAATACAACAGCAACATGAGGTAGCTATGTGCTAATTATTGAAAATAGCTGATCTGAGTAGATCTTTATGCTTCTTTGTTTTGTTTTTCAAATTTCACAAGACATATTGCAGGATAGCAAAAATTACAATGGGCCTGTTCCCTCTGCAGTACTGTCCAACTATTTTTTTATTTTACTTGTAACTGCACAGTACATACATATTACAGGCACTGAAGCTGGCATCACACTTGAGAATTCTGACAAATGTTCTTTACAAAGGAGAGAAAATTGCTCTCATGCTGTACAAGTGCTGTGCAACGCGCCTGCATGGTAATTGCGGTCATTTTGCTATAGCGTACCTGTTCAAGCACATCAGAAACAAAACCTGAGGTGGGAAAAACCAAGTGGATAGAAATAACTACTTTAATCCACTGACTGTGTAGCATGATGTGCATTTAGAACTGTGTAAGTGTCGTAATTTGACAATTATGTATCCCTTTACAAAAGACATGCGTCACCACTGATCCAACGATGCAACCTTAACCAGAGACGTAACATGCTATATTTTAAAAAGAGTCTAGTCTAAAGTCCAGGCTTGCAAATGTAGTCATGTGCAAGAGTTTGAGTGCTCCTGACCAAAAACTGAAATATTTCCTGAAATATGTATGCATCCTGTATAGAGAACAGGCTTAAACATATTTGAATGTACAATCATTGTTAATGAGCTAAATTAAACATACTGGAAAACTGTAGCTTGTGCAAAAATGACCATGTTATGTACACAATTACAAATGCATTAGTTATTTTATTGTCATTTCTACCATATACACAGTACATAGTAAAAATGCACCATGGTGCAACACAAGAGCAGAAAAGAACGAGACAGGACAAGAAAATGTATAGTGCTACACATATAATGACAATGGCTACATTGAGAATAAGTACAGTATTTGACCAGTACTGCAGTTTAGCAGCAGAGATGTGCAAGGGTGCAAATGTGCAAGAGAATGCAGGACATCAATAAATAAATATGTGCAATTCGATTAAAAAAAAAAAAAAGCAGTCCATTAAAAAATCTTCTGATGGCTACACAGCATTACCTCACAGTTGCAATTTGCCTTAATCAATAGTTCTTAAGTTCTTAATCAGAAGAAAGCAGAAAGGGTAGCCCCACATCAGGAGCAGAAGACAGCAGCTCGAGGGGACTGGGATGCTGTTTTCACTTTGCCGTGCTGAAAGGCCTGATAAAGATATTCCTACTCGTGCAGGGGCAGGTGGCAAGGCCATTAGAAAGTATGGTGTCAGCATCTGAGCCCTGCATCTGGAGCTAAACAGCTGTGCGTTTGTAAGTGCTCAGCATGAAGATAGTGGCAAAGCAGCCTATGGCTAGCGAGAGAAAGAGAAAGAGCGAGAGAAAGAGAAAGAGCGAGAGAGAGAGAGAGAGCACCACTGTGGCCCTCAGCTTCCCAAGGGCCAAATTATCATGTCGCTGGCCGCCACAGGCCACAGTGAACATGCTCCTCCATCACCTGACAGAGTAGAGCCATATGGCAACGTAAGCCAAGGTTTGCAGCTGAGTGTGTCTGAACATCAGGGGCTTCCAGCAGCATGGACCCCAATCAGAGTCGCGGTAGCTCGGGCTTGAGCCTGCTTGCAGCGCCGCGGCACTCCAGCTCTCGGCCAACAGCCACCGGGCTCATTAGAGTCTGAGGAGCTGGCAACAAACAAGCTCTACGACTGTCCCCTGAGAAAAGACCAGAAAATAGGCCTCTCTGGAATAGCCTAAAGTTAAGTGAAAAGAAAAAGTGGCTGCCTGATTGATTTCCAACGAGCTCCATTACAGTGCAGAGTGAAATGAGAAGCACTGTTGCGGCGCCAGATCCAGCGCAGGCCTGATTAAAGCAGACATCAGCCGTCGCTACAATGGCGCAATTGGAAATAATGAGTGAGTAATCCACCAGCCTGATTAAGTTCAAAAGGCAACTTAAGAACAACTCCGCAGAGTAACCTACACTCATCCAGACACAATCTGACTTAATTTTTACAAATAATTTGTTTCAAAACAGAATTACTTTTAAAAAGGGCACTGAATGCCCAAATGAGAACGAAGGAACTATATGCGGTACACTGCATTTACTTAATTCATACATGTACACAATGTCCACATGCATAAAATACAGCTACCAACAAAACTGAAAGAGAAAGTTATGTGGATACATTTAAAGTGTAAATAATGCCCAACTGCAAATAAAGATTCACCAATCTTTTCCTGTTTATTTATTTATTTATTTAAAAATTGATTTGGCCTAAAACCAAGCACATAATTTGCTGAATATTATTATTGTTCATTGTAACTTTCAAAATCCCAGACATTTTTGTTGGTGAGTTATTTCCTACAGATGAAAATGGAGGAATGCCAAAAAAGGAACCAAAAAGGGGGGAGGGAGAAATTGGAGGGAGGGAGGGATGGAGGTGGAAAATTAGAGAGCAGTTACAGGCAACAACCACAGGGATAAGTGCCTTCTGACCTCACTCCATTAACTTCCCACTGAATGCCTAAGGCTCAGCTGTGAAGACGGAAAGACAAGGAAAGAACCAGACTCTGCAGAGGGCAGCGCCAGTCTAACCTGCTGGATTTCCATCTGCAGAATACCTAGTTGATATGTTGGTAGCATGGCAGGCTGACCCACAGGACTGAATCAAGTGGAGTGATTATCTGACAGGGACCAAAAAAGATCCCCACCCAATTTGACACAGTCAAATTAGATTTGATTAAGCTAGATTAAATAAAGCAGACAAAAGAAAGCACAGTGTTGGCAACTAAACTTCTAAACCGCAGTTAACAGAAGCTTCTTTCTGATCTGCCTCTTTGCATTTGTTCTTTTGAGTTAACCACTGTAGAAATTAGGGCTGCATCTCTTGATTAAAACGGAAAAGTCAACAACTATTGCTTGATTAATATGAACACCACACCTGTCATTTCATTTTTGGCAGAAGACAGCCCTGCAGCTTTTTAAATATGTAGTAGTCAGTAATGAGCAATTTCCTTGTATCAGAATATTTGCCAAAACTGATAAACCTAGGAGTCCATATTCTTGCCCACAGTACTGTTGTACAAGTTTTAGGCAGCTATGAAAATTGTTAAAAATTATTTTATCGAATTGTCTTTGCCAGTAAAACACTTCATAATTTTAGAATGAATGCAATGAAAACGGTTACACTGCAAGAAATGATAGCTTGGAAAGAGAAATCTAAAATGTAATTTGCCATTATGAGACACACAAATGAATATTGACACCATTTAGCAAGTTATAGATGTACAGTAACCCCTGCGTAAAACTACTACACTTCCTCGAGGAGAATGTAGGAAATGATTAAGCTAACACATGTGCATACATAAAAGCAGAATATATTGTTTCATTGCTTATGCAAATGTATTCTAAAAGTAGGGTTTGTTGAACAAGTTTCATTATAAGTCAGGCAATGGCACGATTCTGTCATTTAAGAATGATCAGTAAAAGAGAAACACTTTTAAATTGTCTAGAGGTCAAATATCAACTGTTCCCTTTCAGTGGGTTCTTTGCAAAGCACTTGCATATCCTATTTGAATGCATAATATGTGATATTACCCACTCGTGATTAGAGATAAATACAATAAATGTGACATGAGAAAGGCGCTGGAGCCTGACAACGTGAAGGTTATTCAAGAACAAGCACCAGTTCAAAGGCCTTTGCAGATAATGCCTGTTCATTGGCATGCATTAGTCCAGTGTTAATGTGATCATTTGAATGACAAAACACCAAGTTAGCTACATCAAGTAGCACAGCTGTCAGCCGCTTGAAAGGACCCTGTTTATGTAGTTTATGCAGCTTTCTAAAAAAGATGTGGCTTTTGACAAGATAAAAGCAGATGCATGTGTCTAACAGTGCTTCTCCTTGTCCATTGACGAGAGAATTTCTAACATGAAACCAAAAAAAAAGATCCAGAAGAGTAATGAGGATGGCAGTGAAGTGCTGCAGATTTCCACAAGGCAGGTTATAATGGGTTAAAGTGAGTAAAGCAAAGGTAGACGCTAAGGGTCTATACACATTCATAATGGTGCACCTATTAAGTACTCAGTTTTAAAATGTTCTCCATACTACTATTTAATATTACACTTTCTATTCATGGCAATATAACTGAATAACTAATCTAGGGGCAAACAATGTGCTGAAACAGTAAGGAGAAAGGAGCAGATGGGAGCTACAGCAGTCAAGAGGCAAACAAGTAGCTTGTTTTGACCATAAACATGCCGTGAGAGATGGAGAAAGAAGGGGAAATGCAGAGAGAGAGAGATTTGAAGGGAAGAAAAAAAACAAAACAAGACAAAAACCATCAACAATGGTCTGCCTGTCTTCTTTCCTCCCAAAATTAAAGCCATCATTGAGCTTAATGCAGGCTGAAGAGACAAGGGGCTGGGTGCTAGAGTGCAGGAGCGGGCCCCTGTCTAGGAGAAATGGCCATTGAATTCTGATTATGGCAGCCTAATAGAAAGTAATGAGAGAGGCTTATGCTCCGGTGGCTTTTGCTTCCCCCAGCAGGGCAGCCACGCTCTCTGCAAAGGCCAAGCCACTGGTGCGCTGATTGGGCCTGACACTCTGGCTGAAGGGGGAGATGAGGGCAGAGTAAGCGAAACAAGTACAGGGTATATAGAGGATGGAAAGTCGAAATAGCAAAGTAGGCAAGAATAGAGCCGTTTTATACCGAATAACAGTCCAATTTTTTTTTTTTATGAATTTTCAGTCTTAATATAATATAATATGTATTTTTCTTAGTCACACTGGATCATTTCTATTTGTCTGTTTTTCATGGAAACTGCAAACAGAGTTGAAGTTAAAACTTGTGCATTTAAATTACATAAAAATATGAAATGTGGAAAACGTAAAGAGTAAAGGCAACGCAAACGAGCTAAAGGAGTTTAATTCAACCAAATATGCATTCTTTCAAATGTTGATAATCCACTGCAAGTTGCTTTTGGAAACATGATGCCAGCACTTGATGAAGCAGAGACTAAATTACAGGGAATCAGAAGACTCTGTCACTACATCAAAAAAAGTCAAACAAAGTCAAGTATTCATACAGCATTCATACCTATAACCACTTCACCACAACCAAATTTAGTATGAATTCCCAAAGCTGTTTAAAACCACAGTGCTGCAGAACAAGTGACTGTGGTGACTGTTTGTTATGGTGCTTGCCTGGACCTCATAAATCCTGGACCAGGATGAATCTCAAATGGCTATACAGCATACTTATACAGTTATGAAACTCTGGCTTCTATGCTATAAGCTGTGTAGACAATATATTATGATCAACTAACTAATAAAAATGTATCAAAATAATTAAAAGAACATTCATTTCCATTGAAGGTTTAAATCATTTCTTGCCTTTTCTTCTAAAACAACTATTGAGGAGATATATGGATATACAAATATGGGAACTGTGGCTACATGCTGATATCCAATATCCGCTGACACCAGAGTTTTTTCATAAACATTCATAAAATGTAGAGGTGGGTACGTTTATCTACATTAAGACTTTATATAGAGTATAAATATAAAACAGGAAAAAAAATATGAATATTTTTTTGCGCATTAAGTAAAATGCAGACATTTTAGTACAGCAGTCCTTGCCTTATCACCAAGCTTTTTCACAGTATACTGAAAACTTGTTCATTGTTTGTTTTCTTTTATTGTTACTGTTGCTATGCTCTATTTAGTTTTACTTTTCAGACATCCCCGTGATTTGCTTCTGAGCTTTCATTCAGATACTTCTCAAAGTGACTTTGTGCTTTGGAAAGGTGCTACACGCAGTGAATGAAACACATAGTTATTATTATTAACCTCTAAGTGGCTGCATCCTGAGTAAGCAGAGAAAGGCAGGTACCCACCATCGATCCGGCTGACCAGCTCCTCCAAAGCCTTCACTTTCCTCTGAATCCCCGGCTGGGCAAACGTGTAGTTGTCCTAGAGGAGAAAATGGAAGAAAAAAATTACAATTCAGACTTGCCTCTGGCTGCTCCATTACTTGTTTGTCTTTACACTTTGTGCCAGGATGATACTGATGTACAAAGGTTTCCTGAATGGAAGGTCCTTATAGAGGCCTCATGCACAATGTATTTATAATGGCTACAATTAAAGCCACTAATCATATAAAGTGGGGTCCATTAACAATGCTTATAGAGTATACTTTTGCTAGAGGGATTGTTACAGCAACATGGGAATAGCAGGAAAAGGGCTAGGAACATTTTCTGTCTCTCTCTAACACACACATACACACCTGTTAATGTAGTCAAATTCTGCATACCAAGCACATAACTGCAGCACATAATAGCACACATGTATGCACACCCACACACACTCCTGCTGAAGCAGGATGGTCATGGTGTGGCTGCGTGCTGGGAATAGTGATCCCCATAATTAAATGATAATATTCATCATGGTCCCGTGGCCCACAGTGCGGCTTAATTACAACATTCATTTCAGTCTGTGCTATCGGCCCTCATGACCAGACAGCCACTTATATGCCCCCCTAGCTCTATCTCCCTGCGCTACCCTATGCTCAGTGGGGCTCACAACCCGTTAGCTTAGCCTAGCACTGGTCAGTGGAGCCTCAGAAAGTGATCGGAGGAAATGCTGTGCAGCGCTGGCTGCATGCAGAGTGTTAAGGAAGATGAATCGTGTGCTTGGCTGAGCTCAGAGTGCCAGACAGGGATATTGATAAACAATAGTGGCTGAAGACCCATCATTCACAGCAATTACAGGGCTGCTAGGGAAGGCTCAGAGTGAGAGTGGGACATGTGTGCCTGTGTGCGTGTGGGCCGTTCTAGACCTACATGCTGAGAACTCACTTATCTACATGCAAATGAGGAGTGGCACCAAGTATCAGTACACACAGTAACAACAAAAAGGCAATGCATCAACAAATGGGTGAATACAGGAGAATAAGTAGCATGGAGGGGCACAAACAGGCTCGGTTTTACAAAGTTTATTTTGGTGAATCAGCTCATTCACCACAAAGTGTTAACACATGTAATTTTACACAGGACTAACTTTAAATAAAGAGATAAGAGTCAAGTGTGAGAGCGAGCTGGAGTTTGATGCAGCAAAACTGACATTTACCTCAACCCACATGAGACTGAGTACTCAGAAAGTACCAGGTGGGCTTGTGTGTAAAGAAGTTGATCATTTAATACGAAGGACAATTATGTGTTTATAATAGTGACAAGATGCTCTGGCTTTTTTAGGTTGAATTTTCAGCTCCCGCAAGTTAAAAATTTACGTGTAAAGAAAAAGTGTATATCGCACATTATTCTGGCATACCGTCCAAGAGAAGCAGCTCAAAACTTCATTTACATTTACGGCATTTATCAGACGCTTTTATCCAAAGCGACTTCCATTCCCTACCTACAGGGGGAAGTCTCTCCCTGGAGCAACTTGGGGTTAAGGGTCTTGCTCAGGGACCCAGTGGTGGTGCTGGAGGTAGGATTCGAACCTGTGACCTCTTGGTCCGGAGACAAGTATCCTACCCACTGAGCCACCGCCATCCCTGTGGCCGCTGCAGTGCTACATAATGACCTGTAGAATAGAATGCTTCTTTGAAACTGTAATGCTTGTGGCTTTACAGTCAGGTTTTCAGATTTGTAGTTGACATAATTCAAAGATGAAGAATTAATGATGTTCGTGATGAGGTAATCGCAGTAGTATGTCTGAATATAAATTCATTTGGATCAATAAATGTATACGTATCCTGTGTTGTAGTGGGCAGTTGTGGTTTGTCTGTTATATGAAACAGTATATGACCGTATATGAAACACAGAAAATGAAAACTGCTGCACTGGCATGTACAAGTGACCAATAAGAAGTTTTGTTGCCTGCATAAGAAGGTAGCCATCAAGTTAAGTAGGGATGCACTGAATATTCGGCCACCAATTTTTTTACGTGACCAAAACAGTGATGACGCAATCAATAACCCCAACCGGTGCGCGCTAGATTGAATTAGACTAAACATGTCTGCTGTGTGGGCGCATTCCGATATATCTAAGAAAGATACGCGGAATGCAGTTTGTAAAGCGTCCACAAAGACTTTCTCAACGTCGGGATTAATTTATCATATAAAATCAAAAACACCCCGATTGCCATACAGAATATGAAGCACAGAAGAGCAGGGCTCGAAATTAACTTTTTTATTTGGTAGCACTGGTGCTCCCAACTTCAAAAATTTAGGAGCACCCAACAAAAATTAATGAGCACCAATAAGCAACTACAAATTGTATATTAACAGATTTCTTTAATTTGAAAACTACGCCAATCAACACTAACAACAACCAGCTACAACAAATCACTGAAGCTTTACATATTCTGTGGCCAGGATTTTAAATTCGGTCTTCTGACTTTTTGCTACACACTTGTCCCTGCATTTCTTGTGTTTGGCACTCTCAAAGTTCTCCGTCTCTATTATGGATTTCCGTCAACTGAGGGCACTAAAGGTTAATACTGAGATTGATGCAGAGCCGAATGGAAAATGGGGACCTAGTGTGGAGCTGAACAAGCTTCGGCAGACAAAGTTCTATAATAACTAAAAATAAAAATATACATTATGGTTTCGGCAGTTCACTTAAACACTGACGGCTGCGGAGTAGCTACTGGCTGCGAGCTGTTTCTCGACGCTCGACGGAGCCAAAACTCTGAAGCTCGGTATTCAGGACAGTGGCTCTGGTGTCGCGAGTGCTGCGAGAGCTCATGCTCCGTTAAAAATAAATAAACAGCAGTAGTTTTGGAGTCTATTTTCTTGCTGTTAAAAGAGGAATGGCATTGGGAAGTAGCGTTGTGTCGTTTGCGATCTTTTAAGTGAACGTACTGAACCGAATCACTTGAAGTGATTCGTTTTAGTACGTTCACCTAAAATACACGCCCCGCACCAACAACACTCCCCGTCAACCCCGCCCCCCTTCGTCAGATGATTTTTTTTTTTTAACTTTAATCCATGGACTCTCACCGTGTTTGACCAAGCTCTCACGCTTAAAGTGCGTAGATTCAGCGGTGAACGCTGTGTTACCTGCAAACTCCGTCCCACAGGTTTTACAGTGAATGCAGTGCATAGAGCCATTTTCATAGCGGA
>JBBPDE010000128.1:22966700-22979256 GCA_037974605.1 Nannopetersius ansorgii
TGGACAGTTTGATTTCACAGACGTGTGATTGACTTGAAGTTACATTGTGTCGTTTAAGTGTTCCCTTTATTTTTTTGGGCAGGTATATATTTGAAATTCAACAAAAAAAAGCTATATTCTCTATGTACCCAATATATATATGGGTAATAGTTGAGAAATGATTTCTGTCCGTCATGCTGTGAGAAAAATCCCCAGCTGAGTGAGATGCAGTTAAAATGATCTTGCCTTTCCATTCCATGTATGTATTCCATGTATATAGTCTCTTGTCTCTTTATTGTCTGTTGTGTTTCCCGCATAGACATGTATGGTTTCCCACATGATCTACCTACGGTAAGCCTCGAGGGCAAAAACAGTTGCAGCAAACTCAGAACACTTTGTGACTCAAAGCGACTTTGCTTCGTTTCAGAGGGGTCTCTTTGTTTGGCATGTTCACATATATGCAAAAATGCTGACTACTCGATCTGAGTTCGCTTTAAGGGCTGAAATGGATCAAGTGTGAAAACACAAAGTTCCACCAAACTTTCTTCACTGAAACCAATGAAGAGCAAGAAGCTTTGAGGCTGAGAAACTTGATCTTGAAAAGAATCTGTAGGAATCTTTATTGATTTATTCATCTATTCATGTATTGTTTTTTTTTAATTTATCATAATTTCTTCAATTGTATTCATTAGTTTCTTTTCTTTATTGTCTGTTGCCCATTTCCCAGGGTGTACCACATGATCTCCCTACAGCAAGGCTGAAGGGCGAAAACTGTTGAAGCGAACCCGCAGCGCTTTGTTTTTAATAACGCGTGAGTTCACCAAACCATGATGTGGACATAAAAAGAACCAGACTGAAACCACCACTCAATTTGGTCTCAGTTCAGTTTGTTTCAGAGGGATACGAGTTCATTTGGGCAGTTCACAGATATGCAAACAATGCAGGCTAATCAAACAATAATTCATAACCCAAAATAATGGACAGCCATTAAAAGTCTGCAATGTTATTTTCTTTTAATAAAAACCATGGTATTCTCTTTCCATTACACTTGAATTATGCTTTATCTAATTGCAAAATGTCCCGATTCTAACCAGCTGGAATAAACTTTGCATGTGGATTATTCTCAGTGGTCACAAGAGGATTACATGCTTCTTGTTCTTCAGAGGGGCTAGATTGTAGGTTGCTGCTTCATGACTTTTCACACTCCTTCATTGTCAAAAACTTTGACTGCAATCTTAATTAACTTTACTCACATTTGAACTCTTTCTATTGCTTGTTGTGCATTTCAATGTATGGGTTTTGAGGCAATTTGACATGTTTATAAATGTATATTCTGGTGTTAATTTAACTATTTTTTTATTTAACACACCCATTCTACTTTTAAAAATTAAAAGAAACTCTTGTATAAACAATTGATAGATGTTGAATGATATTTACAGAGAAAATGAAATTTGCAGATAGACAAAACCATGTGTTCACAAGAAGAGAGGAAAACCAGCTTGCGGTGTGATGACTTGATAGCATATAGGTGTCATTTACGTAATTTCAAGGGTAAACCTACAAAATTTCAGTAAGACTGGCCTGCTGATTTCATGTACTGGCTGTTATTTCCATGTTTTATATAACTTAATTTCCACGGGACACAGGAACTCCAGACAAGACCTGGGGTGATGTCTGAAGCCTAGTGATTCACAAAATAATGGCAGAACTTCCCTGAAAGTTGTTTTGCTGTGCGAAAACCATTTTTGAAAGATCCATGCCACTGCAGTTCTAATACCATCCTATATCATGAAACCCAGTATAATTTTTTTCAAAATACCGGCAATAAAAAAATTTGGTCATACTGCCCAACTCTAATGCATAGTGTAAAATTTTGTCAGTTTTGATCTTTCAGTTACAAGATTAGTGAAAAGACACATCTCTTTTGACAGAATCACTACTTTACTGCAGTGAGACAAAATGAAGACTTTAGAAGAGATCACATTTTACTGAGAAAGGACATTTTGTCACATGTCAAGTGTTAAAAAATAGTGCCATAACACCCAGTGTTTAGCATACAATTACACCTTTAAATAGGAAAAATTTAATAAACTGGATGCCGTTCTAACATAAACATAAATAAAGGTGTGCAGCAGCTTTCACACAACTCACTATCAGAGGCATTAAGAACAGTAGAGGGCGATTTGTGCAATTAGCAAAGCTGTGCCTCCTGCTCACTTCCGATCTGCTGGAGACAACTCCAAAGACAGCCTGCAGCAGCTGACAGGTTACTCAGGTAAAGCAGAGGCGGAGAGGAGATCTAAGAACTTCTCCCACACAGAGACAGACACTCTTTCGCACACACGCACTTATTATGGAAGGGGCTGCCAGCACTCCGCTGTCTCCTTGGCAACGGCGGCCGAACCGTTGAGACTCTGACAGGGTTGGAAGGCTACACGAGAAGCTCTCATGGTGCTAGCAGTCCCAGGACTGTAGTCTCGTCACAGGCACCACACCCGTGGTTCCCTCTCCCAGTCCAGGAGAACATGTCTAGCATATTTTAACACAAAGCAGGTTAGTTGGATCAGGCGTGTCAGGGTAAACACCAAATGTCTTCCACAATTTTTTTATTTCTATTATCTTTAACATTGATATAATTGGGTATTTACAAAAAGACATCACTACTGATTCACTAATAATCAACAAATCCACTAACATCTTCTACCACTTCACACGTCACAACGTGGACACAGCCCAAAATCTCCTACGCGATTTGTTATCTGATGCTGCAACCCACCATTATTTATAGAGTTTGTTAACCTATCAACTAATTTCATCCATAATCAACTAATCAACCCATAATATATTGTTATTTTGTCTCATCTCGCACCACAAAACTGCTATCATTGAGTGTTACATCTTTGCTGAAGGCAAATTGCAACATGCAAATTTGCAATTTGAGCAAAGTGCAGTTTGTCTCGTTACATTATTACTGTTTTGCTAATGCCTGCTGAGGACACTCCAATATCTGCATATATACTGTTCATACATAAATATTTCTGCTATGTATACATACGCATACATATATAGGTTATATATACACACATTTGCGTACACAAACAAATATCTATATATTTTTTTAATTAGTTGTGAAGCGTACTTTTTACTTTATCTGGTTTTGTTGTATAGCTTTTAGTCTATTGTTTTGCTGCTTTGTTCTGTCTACTTTCTTCCGTAGCAATGCAACTTCCCCACTTGTGGGACTAATAAAGGTTTATCTTCTCATTTTTCTTTATACTGCGCAAACAAACAAAAGAAGCCATACTGACCCCTACTCTTACTGACATATATATCTCACATCATATGAACACTTCTAGTCCAGGACAAAGATTAAGAGCCAGGGTTAACAGAGTACTTTAAGTGTACACTAATTGGTGCATTTCTGACATTTTTATTTACGTAACAGGGCATTTATGTAAATCAACCCCCATGAATAATTGCTGAAACCTTACAAATGATCTTGGACAGTGGAACCCTTAGACCTCAAATGCCACATCTACAAACAACTCTTAAGTTTCTGTAATGGATTTCATCAATGATAAATCAACGATAAATATTGAAGCCCAACAATAACGTGCAGAGCAGAATTCCTCCAGCACCAAGTCTTTGAAACACTACACACAGCACTTATGCAGAATGAAAGGTACCCAGCCTCTGTCTCCTGTACGAATCTTAACTGTCTTCTAACTTTGCTGAACTAGAGGCCAACAGTTCTAAGTGAGAAAAGGTCACACTGCAGAAGATGCGCCTAATTCACTTTCCAAAGACATACAGGCTTTTTGTTGCTGCCTTAAGCTTTAGATTTATACTAGTGAAAGGAGTGTGAGATGGGGTGTATTTGCTTGTGTGTGTGTGTATCTACAGTGTTAGGGCAGCGGTAAAGCACTGTTAATCTCTACAGTTGGGAGAAGGCTCTAACAGTCCAATGTCCCTTAGCAACTCTCTTACTCATCACAAAACAAGGACACAGAGCAAAGTTCCAACATAAACCAACAGTGCCTCCTGTGGCAAGCAGAAGAACTGCATCAGTACATACATGGAACAGAAGCCACAGAGGACAAAAAATGCTGCTGCTATTGCTTCAGTAGTTAGTTCTGATGGTCGCCTAATGTAGACCTCCACCCCCATCCCCTTTCCTCCTAGTATCTCTCATCGTTAAGAAAAGACAGATGTTCTCAGATTGGCGGAAAGTGGCAAACAAAAGGGACCAGGTCAGCCTTCAAATCAGCCAAACATGGTTCATGACAAAACATACAGGCAGGGGCGAGTGAGGCCAGCACACATGTACACACACATATGCCCTCTTTTGGTGCCCAACGTCTCATCCCTGTGAGGTCACCATCATGCCATCTGTCCAAATGCATTCTGATAGGGGCAGGCGGTTGCCCATGGAGACGCATCAGTGGTATAGAGACAAGGTGACACAGTCAGTACACATAAAGAGCACAGGGGCCAGAGACACAACAGAGAACAGAGACCTAACAGAACACAAATTGGCTCAGTTTTAACACATTTTATTATTCCTTCAGTCACAATTACAGGGTGAAACTATGTATGTGATCCACATTCAGCACACATTACTATGTCTGTAAGATAATTTTCCCTACAGAAAAGCCACACCTCGTACAAGATTCATAGTAAAAGACAGAAACGCCCCCAGGATGCAATAGTTAACATGAAAAAGGAATAGAATCTTTAGTTCCCAACCTTACATGGTCAATTTTGCCGGTTAGCTTTGCTAGACGTTCCTGCAATGCTGTTAACCTGAAGCTTGTAGCAGAATCACGTTCAACACAAAACATTATTTAATATCAATTTACTTCAGGCAAACTGTATGTTTAAATCATGAACTTGCCTCAAACTGTGTTCAGTCAATAATATCAGTTAGACTTGCCAACAAAGTGTCTGAGAAAAATGTGCTATGAACATTTTAACAGCAACAATGTATTACTCGATATACATTTTAAAGTAATGTATAAAGTAACTTATTCTTTGGGGGAAAAACACAAGCAAACAGCCATTTGTGTAATAAAAGTCTTCTTTTCCAAAACGCTGTATGATTGTGTCATTTGCTTTATATGTGTTGTTCCAGGTTGCAAAAAGCTTGCTTGCTAGCTTGCAAAATAAGAATGAAAGTGTAGCAGTGTGACCAATTACATTAGGTTCAGTTGTTGAGAGCACTTGATCACAAAGCGGCAGTATAGTAGGCGCTTATGAAACAATGGTGACTGTAATTATTTCTAAAAATCTCAGGTGAAAAGAGAACTTATTTGATTAAAATGTAGCAACAGTCCACAATATTAACATGTTTGTTGGCAATCAGAATATACCTTATTACATGCTGGCATACACAGAAAAGTGTGTGCTTGAAGCAAGTTTGTGATGACTTAGGCATGCAATTAGCACAATGCTAATTATTGGGGAATCCTTCAATTGATCTCACACACCCACAGCAAACTGATCCAGCACATTTCATTGCATAGAGCTATTCAAACAAATACTACATTCAGAATGGAGATGGTAACCACCAAAGCACATCTGTATGCAATCGTCTGAACTCACTGTTCTGCCCAAGTTTTGTTCATGGCACAACTCAGATTCAAGCCGCGCCACAGGGCAGAGCTCTGCTCTCTGACCCGAGTCTTGTAGTGCTTTACAAGTACTGCTGTACAGCATGGGTACAGAGAAGCTCAAGCGTGTTCTTGGCAGAGAGCTACAGACTGCAATACAAGCCACATGAACGATGGGGGGTGCATAAACTTTGGACGCAGCACAGCCGTATGTCTGGTGAGGCATAATTGGGGAGGCGAGGCTGCTGGCGGTTTGAGGGCAGCTCGTTTGAGCTGTGGGGCTCCTTCGGGACACACGGCCTGGCCCTGGGGATTCACCAAGGTGCGCTACTCTTCCACTGTGTGTTAATTAGAACATGCTGCCAGCGGCCTCTTTCTTCAAGAGGTTGGTACACGCAGCACTCGTCAAATATATGCACCCTGCAATTATTAACTACAGACCTACATTCTGCTCTCATCAAGCTCTTAATGCCACGCCGTTCTCAACAAAAAATATAGAAACTGGCACACAAAGCAAAAAAAAAAAAAAAGCCTTGAGTATGGGAAAAGTAGTAATCTCAATAGGCACAGTAAGTTTATGCAGGTTCCACTCAAGTTTGCTTGCTCCCAATGACGTTGCATTTGCGTATTACATTTACATCATTTTGCAGATGCTTTTATCCAAAACTTTTTTGTGTATCACAGATACAGGCGAATGTAGTGTTAGGAGTCTTGCCAAAGGGCTCTTATTGGTGTACTGAAGTGTGCTGCCCAGGGTAGGAATAGAACCCCAGCCCTTGCTTGGAAAGCAGTGATGTTACACTACTTCATCCATAAACAGAATTCCCTAACAACTTGCAAAATGGCGGCATATGAAATTAACTTACATCTAGTTGATGGGTCTAATATTTAAATTTTGAGATTCAGGTTATATTACAAACTTTCTTTTTAGACCTTCTTTCTTGTTTTGTATGTGTCCTTGTATGCGAAGAAACTGTCTATTAAACACACTTTATTGAAATAAGCAATATGATTAGTATTAAATCGACAAAACTGTCAAGAAGATTTTTTCAAGGAAGATAAATCCCCTAATGAGTAACTAGTTTCAGATAATGTAGGATCAGAAAAACTGTGATTCATGAAATGGACACAGGCACATTTTTTTTCCCTTAAAGCCGGAACACCACAGACCTCTGTGTTTGGGACAAGTAAGGGGGAGGTTTTGTTATCTCACCCTTAAGAGAGAAGATGCCAAATGCATGCTTCTGTCTCCTCCTCTCCCCCCTTTAGAATGCCAGCACAGGTCTAGGACAGAACTCCTCTGATCAGGAAGGCCTGTGGTTTGTCACTGCTGAAGAGAACATTTTACAAGCCCATTTTGAACCCTTAGAAGCCCAGAACAATAAAATGTGGTATCAGAATTTCCCCCTCCATGAACCCTGCCAGAGACATACACCCTTGCACCCCCTCCTGCGTTCCTTTCAGCACCCACACAGACTGAAGTCTTCAAAAATGAAGGGGAAGGGATCAATTTCTGTGTTTCAAAAATGCCTTCAAAACTAATTGAATTCGTAAATGTGTGTTCGGCAATAACTATCCTGTGTGCTCACTCTCCCTATTTATTTTGCAAATCACCCTGGTATAAACCAGATACGAAGAACGCATAGTTCGCCTTCAAGTTTCTGCTTTCCTTTATGATAAAATAAATCATGTTTGGTCTTGAAATGAACCATGAGTTATAATACCCATGTTTATAATAGCCATTTGACTTTAAAACCTACTTTTGAGAAGATAAATGGAGAAATCCAGGCAGCTCCTTAAAGAAAGTCATAAACGATCCTTTGACTCAGGCCATGTGCTTTGACACAGATAAAGGGACATGAATATCTCACTGATTTTAACTAAAACTTAAATTTCTGAACATGTATAAGGATGGGAATTGCTTGATTACTAAAGGGAATTGTAACATGATATTCCGGCATTTTGAAGTTTGGTTTGAATAATTATGGTTCCAATTAGACTGTGTATGTAAATTAAGCCATACTCTGTTAAATGTTTGTCAAAAGTATAACATATCTATCTATGTGGCTGCTAGATCACAACAGAATCGAAATTACAAGTTTCAATATCCAGTTACTAACTGTACGAGAGTTATGAACTTTATTCTGTCAAAGAGAAGTTCCACAGCCTAAACCATAAAGCTGACACCCACTCCTTCTCCTTGGGGGAAGTCTTGCAACCCCTCAGCTCTTTCCCTTGTAATTGGTCAAGTTGAGAAAGGTAGGGGCAAGGACACAGCCCTCTCCATGTGAGCATTTAAGCAACTGGTTGAAAAGAGTCATAGAGCAGCGACGAAAATCTAAGCAAGAACATCTTGAGTCGGACCAGAACATCGGTCCGGACTTCACAACCAGCCGTCCACTCTACTGCTTCATTCACCTCTGAAACACCAAGATCAACAACTCTCCAAGCTTCACCCACACTCAAACTTCAAGGAAGCGCCAATCTTCGTCATTCTCTTCCCACAAGCAGCAGTGAGGAGAAACTTTCAAGAACTGCAACCTCATCTTTGGCTTCAAAGCAGCGCCAAACTTCTGAACAACTTCAAATCTTCTGAAACTTCCCTAGAATCCAAAGAACTTTAATTCCCAAAACAAAATTCCCTACAATAAATGTACCACTCTGAAAAATGCTCCAAATTTGATGGACTCTCCGAACTGCACCATGTTGCAAAAAAGTTAACCAAGGAAGAAATACTGCTGTCTGTGCTGTCTTTGTCACATTCATTTCCCCGTGACTAATAAAACCAGAATAAAACAATTACAATAATGCTGATTAAACAGATGTATGTGGTGACAAGATCTCTTTTCAGTGCATGCGTGCACACACATAAGAGTGATGTAGATCTGTGCTTCAGCACAACACTAGCACAGTTAAATATCAAAAGGACACCAGAGAGGCAAAATTGACCACGATAAAGATGTTTGAGAGTTTGAAAAGTGTTAACATTTCAGCAAGATTGATGTTATTTACTATTATTTGATTTTAAAAAAGGCCTTTATAGAAAAATATTCTTAAAAACAAAAATAAATAAAACAAAAGCTTAATAATCTCTACAAATTCTATATATTTTTTATCTCACCAATAAGTTACTTATCAAATGTTGACCAACATCTGCAGAAAAGTCCGTATTTAAATCCCTGCAGAAGATGTGCTTATTTTCAGGGTGTTTTGCAAACAACTCAGATCTACAGTGCAGATTATCTGCCTGTATAAAGTCTTAATCCATTGTTTACTAATGTTGTGGAAATGAAGACACATTAGTAAATAATAAAAATGATAAAACTTAGACACAGACTATTATTGTTATTATTGACTCCTAAAAACAAGTCCCACTGCCAAAGGTTGCAGAAAACCTCAGTTTGCATCTCTTAATCAACAGAGGCATGCATGTGTGTAGAGTGTAATGAAGTAGAATGTTGACACAGATTCAGAATGTGTAAGAGACCAACACCGACGCACTAAAATATGCGTCAATTCATGATTTCTAATTCATTTAGCTCTAGATACCTTTTTGACCAGTTTTGCATTTACAGGTGAAATTTGTCTTTCTGCAAATAAAAAACAAAAAGTGGGCATAAAGACAAGACAACATCCTTACAGGCAAACTATACCACTCGGCAGTCTCGGGCAGATCCCACCATCTGGACCCAGGCTCCTCACTGATTCCCATCATTGCTTCCTGTTGGCCCACGGCCGCTTCCTGTGTGCAGGGTCTAACAGACAAGCTCCCCCTGGCAGGCCGGCACAGCCAGCTGTGAGGTCCTGGCACTGGTTCTGACGTCCCACACCACATGGCCCTGCCGTGCCATATGCCCTCCGTTTGCCAGGCCATGGGGAGGAGGAGAAGGAGAGGAACCGGGCAGGCTTAGATTTGGCCTCAGACCACCATCCCACGTTCTCCAGAGATGGCACTCACACCCCAGCCCACCCATGTTGTCCCACACACATTTCCTCGACAGGGACAAGCAACATGACCAGCAGTGTTCGATCACTGTTCGAGTCAGGTGAGCTTGTGCTGAGAGATGGCTAATGAGTATCGAGCAGATTCCGCAGAGGTGTAATTGAAAGCGCGGATAATTAATATGGGAGTCGACTTGGCAAACTTGTCGTCTTAACACGGCAGAATAATGAGGGCTGGGAGCGTAATTACGATGTAAGAGTGGCATTGCGTGAAACGGAAGGTACGGATCCATCTGTGATTTATGGAGATCATCATCTGGAGGTAATGAATAAAATGCCTGCAGCAAGGGAGGAACGAAGTACTCCCTCTTTCCAAGAGTCAAGCACTCCCACTGTTCAAGCAGGGCTGATTGGGAGGCAAGCCAGTCCGGTGCAGAGTCCAGTAAACAAAACCCATCAAAAGACAAAAAGACTGGGCAAATACAGTATTCATCATTGGGTGAGAAGGAAAAATATAACATGATACTTGAAGGCAGGATAATCCAGGATAGGTATTATATTATTATTACAACATATGCTCTTGCAATCACACAAACTTATTTTGAAGTTTTGGCTTTTTGAACTTTTTTATAGCTGGAATTTGTTCCCTCTTCTCCTCCTATAGCTTTTGAAATGTTGGTATGGTTCCAATGCCAAAACATCTGTTAATAATGGCATTGTGGAATGCTTTCCATCTCTCTATAATAATTAAATGCGTTTTATTCAAGACATATGCAGTTGCTCAGTGAGCTAGAAATAATAGGGCCAGAAAATTTATAGAGATGTATAATATTATTGATGGCTACCTCTGTGAGTTCATTTAAACTAACCTGCATCATGTGAAGTACTATGCATCTGTTGAGGTTTTTTTTTTTTTTTGGCTTCCTGGAGATATTTTAAGTCTGTTCTTCTCACTGTGCTTTGTCAGAATAGCCTATTTGTTTATTGTGCTGGACTAATATGCCACAAAGCTGAATATAATTGGTGTGAAAATGTTCAAATATTTTGTTAAAATATGAGATTTCTTATTAGCAGAGTCAAGGAGTAAAAATGGTTTGTTTACAAACCCAAATCAGCCACCTCTGCCATTCATTGAGTAATATGTAATGGTGTTTCATTAAGAGTATGGATTAATGACTCATTTTTTTGTACTTGTGCACGCAACCTAAACAGAATGTTCCTAATTAGCTCTTCAAGAGGTTAGTCCTGATTAGTCTTGTTTATTTGAAGAAAGTACTACCAATGAATTTATTAAAAACAAATTTGAATCCCTAAGTAGAAGTTTCCACAGTCCATACTTTCCCTTAAACCTGGAAAATTGCTGTAACCAAAAGACTCTCCTTGTGTAGAGACACACAAGAAATACAAGC
Source organism: Nannopetersius ansorgii (assembly GCA_037974605.1). Taxonomy (NCBI): domain Eukaryota; kingdom Metazoa; phylum Chordata; class Actinopteri; order Characiformes; family Alestidae; genus Nannopetersius; species Nannopetersius ansorgii. The sequence continues at coordinate 22,977,640 of JBBPDE010000128.1, forward strand.
CCTAGAGGCAGGAGGTTATAGCAGCCTCACGCCCAGAACAAGGATGGCACCACAACGAGACTCAAGTCAAATAAAACTTGACACAAAAGAAAAGCCCAAATGGCAGTTTATGGAATGAAAGATTTTCTTCTGCTTTTCCCTAACAAATTCAACTGCAACTCCATTCCCTCCTAGCTCAGAATCAGCTGTGTGAGGAGAGCAGCTTTGAGGACAGCTGAGCTAATGGGCAGAGTGGAGAAGAGAAAGTTTCCCAGAGTGTGAAATATGATCCTACATCAGTCCATTACAGAATTAATTTGCAGTTCTCAGCAGTTTGAGAAATATCATTAGACTTACAGTAATGGGAAGCTCTTTGGACATTAAGGGCATGGCTGGACAGTTAAACTGCATCTGAGCCTGTGTAAACTGATAAATAACGTACAATTCATATGACTAACAATTATTGCTAAGAATGTTTACATTCAAAATAAAAATCTCTTCATTGTCTCTGATTGGAGCAACCAGTGCGACATCAAGTGTGACATTTCATGAGTAGAAATGAAAAAAAGGCAGGGATCTGTGCAGGAATTCAATTTATAGCTTTTTATAGCTGAGTAATTAAACCAGATCCAAAAATATTCAATATTCTGCGATTACTCAGAGAAAACGAATGACTTGGTGACAGGACAATTTCTCTGAATCATTCTCTGCTCGAATGCATTTTACATTCAAAGGCGAGAAAATGTATGTGTAATTCTAGATAGCAGATTCATCATGGAGGTCACTGCAAAGACTTCAAACCATAATGCACTCTTAGCCTGGCTAATCATATTCATCAATATGTCGCTGGCAGAAACCTCATCAGAACAGCTGAATGGGAATAGATGTGAAGGGAAGGAGGTGTAATCCATAGAGTTACTTTGAAGATGTTCTTTGACTTAATAGCAGTTATTAAATTAGTTCTTTCTCCCTGTTGGGCTGGCAGGGTGATAAGATACATTATCAGGTTCTGAAGCATTATTACAGCAACTCACAGCTCACAGCAACCAGAGTGGTGATTTTTACCAATTCAAGCCTCTTATAATTATGCCTTAAAGCTCCTAGTGTCTTAGGAGCAAGGCAGGCAAAAGTGTGAGAGAGTGGTTCTGTTCGATGGGGAACTCGAACAAAGAAGAGCAGGGAGAGAAAAAAACCTGCACAGCACAAAACGTCAGAGGACCTGCCGAGACAATCACTTAACGAGCCGTTAGAGCAAATCAGGAACGTTAATCAGAGACGCATTAAAATCAGCGCTTGGCTCACTTCTCCGAATGGAAGAATCTGAACAAACCGATACTCATTAAAAACGGGCTGGTGTGTCGCACACCACTGACCACTCAGGTCTCCAGTGGGAGCCTGGGGTTCTTAGTCAATGCACATAAGACTTTTAACATTCATTCATTTCATTCTGCCAGCATAAACAGTGGTACAATATCCTGAGAAAAGTTGTATTTTTCAGATTTACCACTACTTTACTTATTTTAGTATTACATTTAAAAGCTCAGAAGACATGTACACTTGGATTTGCTCATAAGACGAATACATTTGTCGATATTTCAAGCCCTGCTTCCTAACATTAGAACTGTTAATATATATATA
>JBBPDE010000128.1:22980060-22998134 GCA_037974605.1 Nannopetersius ansorgii
ATATAATCACAGTTGGTAAGTTTCTGTGCAAGGCACCATTTCACATCAAGCCACTCTGAATGATTGTCAACATCTGAAATATTAAATTATGAAGAAATTTTGAAAAATACATGGAATTCCTCTTTCATGGGAGATGCAATATCAGCTGTTTATATCCTGATGTGCTCTGCAGTTCTACAGCACACATCATGTCAACAATATCAAAAACTGACATAATATACCTTTATGTGAATAAAATTCAAAATATACATACCTCTTCCAAAAACCTGATAATGTACTGCAGTTCTAAAATGAATGTTGATGTGATGCATTTGAATGCCCACATCCATCCTTAGTTGAAGCAACAGCTGGTTACCCAACTAGTTACCCAACTAGTTTGAGTTGAAACCACCCTCTATCACACCCACGAACAAGCAGGAAAGGGGCTCACAACCCCACCAGCTTCAATCATCACAGCACGAAATACATCCTCTGCATTTAACCCATTCACCAAATGAAGCAGGGGGAAGCTACAAACACAGCGCCCGGGGAGCAGTGTGTGGGGACGGTACCTTGCTCAGGGTATCTCAGAGGTTCCTAGCGGTCTTGGGAATCGAACCTGGACTTTCTGATCACAAGGCGAATGCCCTAACCACTAGGCTTCCAACTGCCCCAACTTTGAGATGTACCATCTACTTAAACACTGCTCAGGAATTATACGAGGAACATGGCAAAGTGTTAAAGGTGTTGATCTGGCCTCCAAATTCTCCAGATCTCAAAACAGTTGGGCATCCGAATGATGCACTGGACAAACTAGTTCAATCCATTGAGGTCCCACCTCACAACTTACAGGACTGAAGGAACTGCTGTCTTGGGGAGTCCAAACCTTGACAAGTAGAACAGTTTTGGTGGCATGAGGGGGACCTACTAAATATCAGGTAGCTGATTTATGTGTCATGGTTGATATGTGTTTTTGAACACACAGAATTGACAAAGAGTCGTCAGTTAAATGTACAAACTGACTTTGTAGTTGAATGAGAATTGGCTTTGTATGGAAGCAATGGTGGAGATGAAAGGAAACGTTTAATGGCTATGGAAGCAGTCAACATTTAAATCATAAAGAGGAAGTGTGCTATGTGCACTTATACCTCCTGCTAATTGCCTGGCTACCGCTGCTTCCATGCTGCGGACAGGAAAGATGGAGGCCACTGTATGCGGAAAGGGCCTCTGGTGAGTAAAAAGAGAAAGAGATTGCTCTAGATCTCAGCAGGGTTCTGCTCCCTCCTTCCCTCTACAGCTAGAGCCGTGTGTTTGATCATGCAGACACAACTCAATATTCATGTGCTTCAAATGAACAAATTCTCAAAACGTTTACATTAGGGATGTTTAGAGAGCATGTCAGAGGTGCTCAGCGTCAGGCTGTGTGCTACACCTCTTTCCATTGGGCTGCTCAAAAAATCTCAGCGGCCTTAATGTGTGGACAGTGTTAAGAACTTTCAACAGTGGTACTAAAGCTCTAGAGCCAAAACCTATGCTTTACAGAGCCTTTACAGTAAATGCCTTTCTGGTCATAAATTGCCCAATCATAAAGGATCATCATCTAAATATTTGCTATTCTTTGCTATTCAGACACACAAGTGTGAAATGGTGTACAATATTTGAATAAACAAACCTAAGAATATTTTATATAGTTCTGAATAAAACATTTAAACAAATTTCAATGTTCATTTTCTGAGGGTTGAGCTTTACTGGACTGATCTGTAGCTGGATGAACTGATTTAGAGAATTATCCTTGTTTATCTGTATGTACTACCAGTTGACTTACAGAATGATAACTAAGTAGCACAAAATGACATGCTATGTAACTGGTAGACCATTTTGTAGTCAAAACTCGTGTCCTTTTTTGTCCTTTTTTCTAATTATCCGACACCCTTATTCATCCCTAGGGATCATATAATAGACCCCAAAAATATCTGGACATTTTCACCGTACTATACCACGTTTGTACAAAAAACAATACAGGTGGTTAATTACACACCACTTGAAGACAAGGCAAATTAAGATTAAGAACCTCTTTGTTTCTCATCAAAACAGGACACCATGAGAAATCTTCAGGAATTTAGTTTTTTATTTCATGCTGCAAAAAAACAAAATGTTAAACCAGCAACAGTGGGCAAGTGACTTATTTAATCGAAGGGAGAATGGAAGGGAAAATCAACTTCTTATTCAGCAGCTGAAACTTTTCAGGAGCTCTGTAATTTGCTGGGGCTGCTTTTCAATGCACAGGCACTACACATGATAAAGCAGAAAATAAACTAATCCTTTTGACATTTGCCACAAAGTTCAAGTTGCAGAAACACAGTCGATCTGTCTGTTTGGCTGTTTCTTTGCCAACAGCAGTAATTAGAAAGCAAATAAAACAGGTGCATTACAACAGCCATGTGCAATGTTTGATATTATTTACACACAAGCATAACACACATTAGTTTACTGATGCCACTCAAAAAACAAAAAAGCACCATCACAGCATATTTTTTCCCTTACAGTACTGTAGCTGAAGGTCTTGTCCCAAGTAGTGATATGGGCCATTAATTAAATGAAAGCAGAGGGATGTGAAAGAACTGAGAACTTGGCTAAGAGGTCTCTGAGCTGAGCCTCCATTAACTTCCATTACTTCTCCACACAGCTGGAACTCCTGGGCATTGACGCTTGGGAGGAACTCCACGCCTGGAAAAGCAGAGTGCCTCAACCCACACTGCCTCACCTAGACCGTAGCGCAGCCCTTCAGAAATGAGGAGTTTAGCTTGTACGGAATATTCCTCACAGCAGGAGCCTGAGAAGACACTGCCTGAGGCCTAAAATTTACAGCATTTCTGACTGCTGTTTGGGAGCTAAGATAAATGGCATCACGTTGTAACTGGAGCCCAAGGAAAGGGAGATGAAGAGAAGAAATGGTTCAAGCTAGGATGGAGCAGCAGCAGGCATGTGTCAGAAAGACCAGGGTGAATTCAAAGAAGTGCAGGAGAGTTGCCAGGGCAACACAGTAAGCTGTTATGCAAGCAGAAATACGGAAAACCAAGAGAAAAACTGCAATGTGCTTATTCAACCTTGACTGACACCATAATTACTGGTGATCATAAGAACCAGCAGTATTTGGTCATCGGTAGCAGAGTAATCACTCTTTCTAGCCAGTGGCACTTGCGGGAACCAAGGTAAGAGTAACACAGCAATTGTTCATTATTATCTGTGTGGATCAGTGCTGATGACCATTAAAGGTGGCGGCAATGAAGCGCATCTCTCTTCCCGAACTTTTACCCTGTGAGAATCCATACATCAGGACAAAGCAAATTACAATATAGATCTCCTTTTGTTCGATAACATACCACATTAAAAACACCCCATACCATTCCATCAGACTCATCCCCTTTAATTATAAAGCTTTAATGTTGCTTAATAGGAAAATAGTTTTAGCCTGAGGAATGGAAATAGGTTTTGGTAGAAAAAAACCCCCAAAAAACACAAACAAGAAAATCACAAACTATCATGACCAGGGGCACACCTAATCAATAGCGCAATGGCGCCACAGATTAAGAATATTGATGAAATAGATATTTATAGTTTAAGCAAGGCTCCAAATGGTGATACCATACTAAAGACTCAATGAGTGATGATGGACAGCTCTGATTCAGAAGAAAATATAATGTATAACTGTCTAGATCAGGCAAGTCACAGGCATACGTATAAATATCTTTTACTCACATATATAGCAACGGCATCTGACACGAAGAATACAAATCTCCTCTTCAGAGAGGAAAAAGACAGAGAGCTGTAGGATCACAGCATAAATAAATTGAAGGATCCTCTGCAGATGGATCAGAGCACATTCAATCTTTCAGGATTTCACTCAAAATCTACCTTCCAAACCACAGACAAATATCTCACCTTGACACCCCTTTATTCACATTTCAAACTAGGTAATATCAGAACAGCATTTCACGTAGGCGCCACAGCCTGCAAACCATCCTCCATCCTCCAAGACAGAGGGATATATCTGAGGCAATAACAGCATAACAGCAAGCCTATATCTTATCCTGAATATCCGTAATGCAGTGTGTTTAGTCTATTTACCTATAATTTAAGACTTCTAACCAAAGAAACTTCAGACTTCAGCCTCATAAGTCACTTCTGTAAATCTCTGAATAATATACGTGTATTCATATAATCAGTGCAAAAATGTTTCACTGGTGTTTATTATTCAAATGTATTCTTAAAAGGCGACTAATTAGCATACAATTTCTCTAGGATTTACAGAGTCCGCTATTATTGATAACAAGCTAAATTCCTCTTGAGCTGGCTTGGTTGTTCTATGCCAGTTCACTGGATGAATAAAAATGAAGATTTTGCGTAAGACCTGCAAATACGATACGAATGAAAGGGTTAAAGAAAAGTAGCTATAGAAATAATGACAGGAGCTCTGACAACAAAATGTCTGGTGACAGGTATTGTAATCTGTCAAATATTTCAATTCTTTAAATATATAAATGTTCTGAAAAGCGCTGTCAGCGTACCTATGTCCCTACGACAACAGACATCATCTACAGAGAACCTCCAATCCATCTCCTCAAATGGCAAGGCAGGGGGAAAAAGTAAGGTACTTCTTCAATTATGCATTAGCCTTACAGCACTGAACAAACAATGGGGTCTGACTGGCCTCAAATTACATCCTGTCATCATGCATCTTTAAAAACAAGGATTAAGAGTAATCTGAGGCTCAAAGGAATCCCACAAGTGATTCAGCAAGAGAAACACAGTCCTTCAAGTCACTCTTTCATCCTGTTCTACAATGACAAAACAGAAATGTTTCCTTCCGAAACAGAGAGCTGCCTTCAACAAGGAGTTCGCTAAAGTCCCACAAGACTGGTGCCAATGCTTTGTGAAATCCACTGAGCGATGGCAGTATGTGTGCGGCTCAGTGACTGCTTGTCTAAAGCAACACTTATCTGGGCACTATTACTGGACCGATTCGGAGGAAGTCTTTCAGTTAAGTAAGGATTGTCCAAAACAAACAAACAAAAAAAAGCAAGAGTGAGCTTGTGTGTAGCAAGCAGGCACTTGACTACACATCACTCAGCAGAATTCTTCAGCTCAGCTTCAACTTCTTTCCCTCTGCCCACCATTGATTGAGGGTGGTATGACACATTCTTTTCACAGTGAGAGTGCTGCTTGCGTTTGCTGCGCTTCCTGACTTTAATGGGGCCCCCAGCAGCCAGCAGTCAGAGCCAAAGCCACATTCTGACAGAAGGGCCATCGCGAGCGCTGTCAGGGCTTTGTGTGGAACAAATGCTTGACTCGAGAGAGAGCGAGAGAGAGGGAGAGAGAACACGTGATCGAGGTTGTTGAGGAGCACATCTACCTCAATAGAACTTTTCTCCAGCATTAGGACTGAGTTGGGCAGGTGAGAGAGAGAAAGAGAGAGAGCAAGAGTCCCATGACATGAAAATTTCACTTTATGAATTTTTTTTAACATGAATACAATTTCCCCTAGTCTGCCTATGGTCCTTCAGTGGCTAGAAATGGCAATAGGCATAAAGAGTGCCTTGGTCACGCTGCTCTGACGTTGAGAGTACATTTACAGCATTTATCAGATGATTTTATCCAAAGTAACTTCCATTACAGGGGACAGTCTCCCTGGAGCAACTTGGGGTTAAAGGTCTTGCCTAGGAACCCTAAGGTGGTGTGCTGAAGGTAGGATTCAAACCCATGACCTCTTGGTCCAGAGGCAAATATCCTACCCACTAGGCCACCACCACCCTCAGATAGCCCAATCTGGAATTTCCCCTTATTTCGTCATATGTTCTCATGCTTTGCCCACGCAGAGAATTTTGCCCTTCACCATCCCTTAAAAATTTGCTCCACCGACTGTCAATGCGATCGAGTGAGAGACCACTTTCACCTGTAGAGACATCATAACTTGTAAACGAGTGAAGCATTACAGTTGCTCGGTGCTTAGATATACAAATGAGCACAAATCTATTTTTAGTTCCTTCATGCGAGCCTCTGAAGAACCAGTGGGTTAATTTTATTTTCTCTGGAAATACGCTAACGCAACTTCCTAAAGTTTTGTGTGGTTGCGCGAAACATTTTGCCAACGACTGTTTCCTTAACTTGGGACCATACAAGTTGAGGAATCTTGCTGAATTTCTGAAAATAATATCTGGATCTTTACTCTCTCTCCTTGGCTCAGCTACATACCTCGGACAAGTAAGTAAACGTAATGCTAAATAATTTTGTTGCTTTGCTGTTTGTGGTTACCTAGATTTTTACCCTTAGAATGTGGCTGTAACATTAGCTCTGCAGCTAACAGCTAACAGCCCAGTTAGCAGGCTACTGTCAAAAATGGAAAGGTGGATAGTTTCAGGTATGTGTGTGAATGGTGTATGAATACACACATTGACTCCAGTGTTGTACTTCTTTGTTATTTGGATAACCATGCTGCTGTTAGGGTTATGGCGTACGCAATATATGCCTATCCCCTCATTGAAATGACTGAGTGAGCACATCCACAAACCAGGGTGATCAGATGAGCTGGCCCCTCCTCATTATCATTTAAAGCTACAGACACACAAACAGCACGTCCTAGGGAAATCTCATTGTGGGACCGGCTCGAAATGGCTATAATTCTGCACTAAGGCTGAATTTTGGAAAGAGACTTCGGATACAGTATTTGGGGACCCCTAAGAACTATATGAATGCATAAAAAACAGTATGTCATGAGATCTTTAAGTAAACTGATTTTGTTTTTTTCAGGGGCCTCAAAAATGACTTGTGGAGACTACGTATACAGGTGTTTCTGAAAACTGAGGTTTTCTATGTATTTTGGCCTTTTGCCCACACATGAACAGCATTTTGGGTCAATGAAAAAGGAGGTTTTTAAAAACTCGAAAAAACTTCTGCAAAAACAATGAAGATTTTGAAAAAGGGACAGTTTTGACTCTCAGTATGCGCCTTGTTTATATTAGGCTTTCGTCTACAATGCTGGACATATACAAAGTGCTCAAACTTGTTAGAAGTTTTGGCTTTCGGATGCTATTATATCGACGGAGACAATCTCAATTTTAGATGAACAGTGGCCTTGGCAAGCTTTTGACAGTGTTTTTGTGAATGCGTGTGGGCGGAGATATTTTTGAAAATGTTCTTATGTGGACGCGATTTAAAAAAAAAAAAAAAACAAGGAAAATCTCCATTTAGAGACGGAATACATTGCAAATGAAGTTGGGAATAAAGTGGGAGTTGCAAATAAAGTGTGAGTGTACAAATTAACGCTTTCCATAAAATTTTTATTTTAAAACAAAAGACTGCAAATCAGCAATCTTATGACATAATACAATTATGTTAAATGGTTTTTATGGAGAGATGATCCAAAGGGGCCAAGAGTGTATACAGTTACATTTTTCAAACTTTTCTAACCTGTGTTGAGGTGGAAGGGGCATAAGCAATGACGTAACCCACCTTTAGGTGGGCTGACAAGACTGTCAATGTTCCTGCCCAAAGAGGGCCCCCCCCCATGTGCTCACACAAACAAGCAAGGAACCCCAGACGAGAGCACCTTTCAAGCAAAATCATAATTAGACATCTCATTCTACTGCTTGAAAGACAGAAAACCCATCTTGCACAAGTAAGCAAGAAAGAAAAGAAAACAAAGTGTGACAAAAAAAACTGAAAAGAACACACACCACATCAAAACCAGCATGTAAGGTGTCACTGTGATGCTTTTGAAGGCACTAGCCGACCGGAGCTCTTTCAAGGCTCATCAGCGGCATGAAGTTATGGGAGAAACAAAGTACAGCGATCCTTTGAGGATCAAACAGTGACTGAGTCACAGTAGAAACAAGTCAAAAGCGACAAAAACATCTCGCTCTCAGTGCTCCAGCATGCAAACAACCAAAGGCTAGAGACCAGCCCGTTGCCTGCCCTCCACCATTCTATGTTCCGTGTCCACTGGGCATGAGCAATTCTACTTCAGCCTTCCGACATAAGGAGAGAGAAGAGATCAAAAGGGAGAGGTAGTGTGCGTTCACCCAAACACTGTATCAGTTAGTGGATTACGTCCCCAATACAGACGTGCACTGACGTATACATACACATACATATATGTATATATACACACACATACATATATGTATATACACACACACACACACATATATGTATATACACACACACACACATATATGTATATACACACACACACACATATATATGTATATACACACACACACACACACATATGTATACATAAATATATGGACATATATATTAGGGATTTTTCTTTTTTGCCGAAAACCGAAAATGAGGAACCACTTAGCCGAAAACCAAAACCGAAACCCTGAAAGAAATGATTACACCAATTTTTAGTAATATTGCCATTATGGCTGAGACTGTGTACTTATAATAATACATTTTATTTATAGATGCTTTTAAAGATACTCAAAGGCATTAAAATTGCATAAATTAAACTTCTTGGCTCAAAGAATAAATCTGTTACTATGAAAATATTTATTTAGCATTCAAACAATACACAATATAAAATTACAATTGCAAAAAATTTGCTTTCAGAAGAAGTGCTTTAAAAATTTCTGAAAGATCTTTTGGCATTTCAGCATTGCACGCTTTACAAACAGCTTTCTGTGTGTCTTTCTTAGATATATCGAAATGTGTCCACACGGCAGACATGTTGACACGAATCCAAGTGCGTGCAAGCGCATTAAAAACATTTTCCGGTGGCCGAATATTTGGTGCATCCCTCAGGTGCCAAAGACTTATATATATACACACATATATATATTAGGGCTGTAACGGTACATGTATTCGTACCGAACCGTCACATTATATAGGTAACGGTTCGATACATGATGTCTTTCGGAGCATACACGGTACGACGGAGAAGACATAATAGAAATAATACAGAATCACAGTATTTAAAATAAACGAAAACCAACCAAGTCTCATTAGAACTTTTTGTTGCTTAAGTTTGCTGTATCGAGAACCGTACCAAACCGTGACCCCAAAACCGAGGTACATACTGAACCGTGACATCTGTGTACCCGTTACACCGTTAATATATATATATATATATATATATTTTTTTTTTTTTGTATTAATCTGTTACAAACCAAAAGAAGGCTAACTTTTGCTTCTGTATTTTGTATTATCTTTTCTCTCTCCTTTTCAAAATGCTTACACAGGTCATCACAGCAGGTTTATGATGAAATCGCAAATTAGTCTGAGAATGTTGAAGGCCACATCATCTTAGGGTCTCTTCAAGCCTTAGTGTTTCTTCAAGCAGTTCAAGGTTAGTTTCTGTTTTCAATGACTGTTTTGTTGAAATGTCCTACTCTTCGTCTTTATTGTCCTTACTGAGAGTAGGGCATTAGCTTTTAAGAATTGTTAATATTTAATAAAATCCTTTCTTCTCTGCCCTTCAACATTTTCTAATCCACTGGATACCACAAAACCACAAAGCAAGCATTCACCCTCAGTTACCATGGTGTGCTTTTACTGAATTTGTTCTCAAAATGAATCAGCAGTGCTATTTTTAAAAAAAACGGTCAGTAAATGATTATTTACTTTTATCATAACAATGTCTTCAAAAAATCAACAGTTTCCCCCAAATCATTTATACAGCTTTATAAAATATGCATTATGATGAAGTCACAACAGCAAGTTTATACCAATAATGTATCGCACTTTGGTGACTAACTATGTCTCTTTCCTACTACTACTTATTTCTCAAAATAAAAAAAATTTTAAAAAAATCAAAAATACCTTGACTTCCCACTTCTTTACGACTTGTGGTGTTCTTCTCTATGGCTTATGTATTGTTGGGTTAGGTGTTGGTTAGTTATTATGTGACAGTTGTTGTATAGATGCTCTGACTGCAGCATCTTGGTTAAATAGCTGACTCTGATTTAAGCTGTTTTTCAGGTATGAAACAGTCATGGAATTCTTAAGCACTGATGTACGTCGCTCTGGATAAGAGCGTCAGCTAAATGCTGTAAATGTAAATGTAAATATCACTCACAACTAGCTGATATTACAAAAGGCATGACGACAGATGAGTAAAATGCCCAGGTATGGGTCTGCCAAGCCCACTAAACATTACTGTGGGTTGTTTTTGTGTCTAGGATTGTAAAAGGACTATCAACTCACCAATATACTCGAAGACGTAAACTACAAAGAAGGGAGTGACGAGATCATTGATGCCTTGTACATAGCCGCTGGCTGGATGCCGTATGGCCCAAATGAAGAGAATCCGCTCAAAGATCTGAGGAAAAAGAAGAAAGGAATCAAACCAGATGCTACCTGAGGTACCACAAGAAGAATTTATATTGTTTACAATCATAAAGCCCAGACTCAGGCAAACACTCAATTTAAGCGCTGCAAGGTCACTCGTTTGACTGCTTTTAATTAGACACAGAGAGAATCTCCTCATTTAGACGGCAATCAATTAAGAAAATCAATTAAGCTTTCAAGAGTAATTAGCATCACAACAGTCAATAGAGCAGACAGTGAGGGTGAGAAAATGACTGGAGGGAATGTGCTGTAAGGTTGGTGTGGATGAAGGAGCAAAGAGGTAGCTACAGTTGTGTAAAGTTGAACTTTGACACTAAGGCAAGAACTATATATTTATAGTGTTACACTTCTTCATAGCCACCTGCCATGACTAATTGAAAAAAGGAACCCCCTCCCAAAAAAATGAACGAAAAAAAAAAAAATTGAAAACAAAAACAACCATAATGTCATGTCATAATTTGTGTGTATGTGTGTGCTTTTCCCCACAAAGGCCTATTCTGAGTCACTCTATTGCTGCTGGGTGACAAGGTTTTTTATGTAACTTTTTCTTTTTCTTGCTAAGCAAACACTTCTATCTTCATTAAAGGCAGCGTCGACGTTGGATTTTTTTACGTCCCACCTTGCTGTCAGCTTGCTTGAATTAAAGAGAGCTTGAAGTTCAACTTAAATCAGGTACAGAAGCGAGATGCTCTCTCTCTTTTTTACTTGCCCCAGCGACTGACAGGCCGAAATGACGGCTGGTGCCTTTTGGGGCATCATGTTCCTGTCAACCCTCAAATAAATTTATCGCTTGCGCTGGGCCCAAAACACCAAACATGCTCACGGCTGCCTTTTGTGGCGTTGCATCCCATTCTCTACCAATCCCAGTCTATCAACATGAACTCACCTCCTCTGTCGCCTTTCATGTTCAAAGCTCCGTTTATCAAAGCTGTTGGGGTGTGGGGGGTAAGGTGTGGATTGTTAACGCAAGTTGTTCATACATCTGACGTCTCCTCCTCTATTCTCCTCCCCTACTCCCACTTTAGATTTGTTCCTCTCTCACCCTCTGCCTTTCTTTATTTCTCTTCCCCAATGTGATTGGTGGCTGTGGCTGGTTCACAGATACGTGCAAAAAGTTACTATTTTCAATCTAATGTTAGAATTAATACATACAATAATTATAATCTGCTTTAGTGCTGACACACATGTAATCACTTGTGGTGGGCTTTTCCTACTTTCAGCTTAAGCAAATGAAACACAGTGGATAACACCTTCGCACTAGTCAAGGGGGATTAGCTCTTTGATTTTTCAGCCAGGCATTGATGAATGTATGCAAAATTCTGTGAAATATTTACTATATCTGTCAAATGTGATATTAAACAAATGATCCATATTTATATTTTGTGACCTTAGGATTCATTTTTTTGATAGTTCAACTCCAAAAATGTGAACTTAAAAACTACTGGTTTGGCTTGAACTAGCTTGACCACCCCAGCTGTCTAACAAAACACAGAAAATGAGACGACACCAGTAAGATAATTAAGGCAAGATTAGGTTTTTAATTTTGAAACACTAATGTAATTCTTATTGTACTAAAAATTTTGTACTAAAAACGTTTATTTTTACAGTTTACTGTAATTTTAACCAGCCTTCAATTAACTGAACCTCATATATGGGCAACGTGTGTTCCTAAACTTAAAATAAATAACATACAACACAACAAATAATTAGCATTTATCATAATAGGCCCAGATTTTCTTCTGTGCATCCTTACCTAGGATCCACAGCCCTCGCTCCTCTACAGCACCCCATCACAGGGTGGAAATTAGACACTAAACCGGGCAGGAGAAATCGATGGCAGGCTGTAGTGCACTGAAGGGGCTGGGATCGAATACATTATCCATTTATTTGCTTAACAGACTGCCTCCTCTAAGGCATCCTCTAAGGCCTTTGTCATACGTGCCCGCTTTTTTTTTAGGACTTCCATTAAGTGCTAAATAATTTCTGTAAAGGCTGAAGCAAAGAGGAGAGGCACAGGGAACAAGCTCAGGGCCACAACACATCGACCAAACTCATTTTGTTAAAACAAAAAATAAATAAATAACTCAGTGCAATGCACAACCCCTGAGGACATCAACAACACCTGCTGGCCAAGGTCACATGGCTGAGGTTTAATGAGTGGCTTAAGATGAGAACCTGCTTTGCGTCTCATTAGCTAGCTCGCTGTTTCATTTGGGAGGGACACTTCGTGTAGAACACTAATGCAGAGGTTAGAGGGTTGTCGCGGTCAGAATTTTCACTACGGGCTGAGCAGGTTTCCTTACCATGCAGGGCAAAGGGTGAGTGAGGAATAAAAGGGTTCAGCTGTGTGCATGCATAATCAAAAAATAGTCTGGCGAAAAAAAGTAATGTAGCTGATTAGCCAATGCATATTTGGTGCCCACAGTTTCTTTGCTTTAAACTAAAGGTTCAAACCTATTGTTGTTAGCAAGTAATGGAAGATTAAACCCCAACAATTAGTATGCCCAACAAACTTGCCTCAAACCATGGTCAGTTGTTAAGTAATGAGGTACACTTGTACGTTCGGACACTTCTGACATGGGGTTGTCTATAAAAATACAGACAATTCAATTCAGGCTTCAAGATATCACTATTATTTATATTTACACCATATATCACCCCTGTGAAAATTTGAGTTTCTGAAAACTAGCTGCCCTCTCCATTGTGGTACAATTTATCAGGTTTTCTATCTGAATATGCTGCATAAAGTATTTTATATCGTTATGAATTAACAACAAAAACACAAAAGGTTTGCAAACAGCTAGCAAAGCTAGATGTTCTGTACTTCAGTTGATTTACTGATTTATCTTTGTGTTTTGGGCACAAGCCAGTTTATACTATCAGTTCCTAAAAGAGGCAGGGTGTTCTGACGATTCACACTACACTGTAGAAAAGCTTCCCTTGAAGCTTCATATGGGGTGCAAGGAACCTGAGTGACAGACTGAAGTCTTAGTAAATCCATCCTCGGATATTTTATCTGTCCTCTTATTTACGGTAATTTCCAAAACTTATTTTTTAACAGCTAAGACTAATCAGTTCTGTGTTTACTTTGTTTACAGCTGGTTGCTTGAACAAATGTGTGTTTTAGCAACTCTGATATTCAAATGTGATGTGAAGTCAAGGAAAATCATAGGTCATTGTAAATTGGGCACAAAGTAAAGCCACAAAGTTTTTGCACCATGAGCAGGTTTTGCAGACTTCTTAGTACGTCCTAAGTTAACAAATAACAAGAATTAGGATATCTATATAAGTACATCTGCCCTCATATATTGTAAAGGTGCTACGTAAGGGTCTCAAGGTAATGATAAATTTGTATATCTATATATATCCGTATCCTGTCCAATTAGACAGCTCATAGAAGGTGCTAACTCAGCTACCTCCTTGGAAACACATCCCAGGCAACAGCACGAAATTTATAAAGCACATTCAGTATGAACTGCCCTCTTCTTTAATGAAACATAGCCTGCAAGAGTCAAAAGGAAGAGTGTGTGTATGTGTGAGGCCCCTGGTGAGAAAAGACCTACGGCAGTGTGTCTGACTTGTGTGGGTCTCATGTGTGGGCCAAGCGTACACGGGAGAAAGCGTCAAGGTGAGTGGACTGAATGGTGTGGACAGCTCACCTCTTGCACAGAAGCTTGTTGAAAGAGAGGAATAAGAGGATTAGTTCTCGGTATGTCAATGTGAATCTGCAGGAAAAAGAACACAAAAAAGACACACGAGCACAAGCAGGTTAGGACGGATTCGGAACAGCCATTAAAGAGAGAGATAGAGGGGGCTTGGAATCTGGTCGGAGACAGCGAGCCCTAGATACTGTCCATGACTGAAGAAGGTACAAAGTGGCCCAAACCAACTCTATTCTAAGTGAATAAAGCAGACAGCAATATCAGACCTGTTTAAAATACAACAAAAATAAAGATGCCTTCAAATCCTCTGACCAAATCAATATTCAGGACACACAGGCCAAAGCAAGTTTTTCAAACTCATTAATTTTGACTTTTTTCTCATTTTACTTTCATATCTCTCAAGATTAATTCTATGAATTATTGAAAAATAGAAGAAAAAGGGAAAAATTACTAGAGTGGTAGTGGGACAGCATTT
Source organism: Nannopetersius ansorgii (assembly GCA_037974605.1). Classification (NCBI taxonomy): domain Eukaryota; kingdom Metazoa; phylum Chordata; class Actinopteri; order Characiformes; family Alestidae; genus Nannopetersius; species Nannopetersius ansorgii. Next base: position 22,994,530 of record JBBPDE010000128.1, read on the forward strand.
TGTTAACCAATATTTTGAACTCAGATCATCTGAAATTATTTGCTTTGTTATAGTCTGTTACTTAATCTTCAGAAATTGGTGGAAAGAATAGCTCCTTACTGTAAAACAACTACTACTTCTTTACAGCAATTATTCCAAATGATTAAGGTAACCACTGCCTTCTTATGCTGATTTCCCTTTGCTGCAATCATTTAATGTTCTACTGATTTTTATTTTATGTTGTGCACAGCACTCCCAAAACAGCAGTTAAAAATGACTGTGTATCATATGAATATAAAGAGGCTTTAATTTTATTTATTTAAGTCTTTTCCAAGATAATTTTTCTACTGAATTTAACAAAACAATGCACAAACTAGTCAGTAATTTTTCTCAAATTTCAGCAGCAGCTCCCGAGTGGAGCAAATGTCTAAGAACTGGCCCTGTTCTCCAGACATTGTAAGTTCAATTCTTGGTGTTGACAAAACTGCATTCAGGAGTCAATCTCCCATTGCTTAGCATGATGCTAGCCAGCATGAACATCTACAAGCTGACTTAAGAGAATGGGTAGTGCTGAGCTGTCCAATGATGTGTTAGTAGCAATTTGAAAAGATGACTTCTTGTGACTTGGAGAAAAAATATTCTAGCTAGTTGGTGGAATTGTAGAGAAATGAATTGGACAGGGAAATATATTTATTGTCTGTATAGGTCATCTTTGTAATTGCTGCAGCTCTAAAGTGATTTTTGGCCAAAAATGTTTGTGTCCTGATATTTTGGTGCATTACTGAAAAAAAGTAAAATTTCAAAGTAAACCTCTGCAAGCTGAAATATGGAACTGAAAATTGAGAATTAGAACTAGAACTATAAGCCACGAATACTTCAGCATGTCAATAGACAGTAAAGGCACTGTTTCCCCTCAGTTCCAGCCTGAGCCTCAGAGCCAGCCACCAGATCAGACAGACAGCGAGATAGACAGACGGATGGCACTGAGCAGATGATGACTGAATGGCGTGCCGGTGGCTGACAGACGGACAGACTGGCGCTCTGTGTCTCCTCTCTGTCCGGCTTCTTACCTCTGTCACTTTGGGCTGGAGCACTAAACACTCCGGACTCATCCGGGGAATATCTATCTGAATCTGATGGTGCAGAGAGAGAAACATACACCACATACATATTCACTGAAATATGGACTCTTGTGTGAAAGATAGAGAGGGATGATGGGAGAAGACATTCAAACACAGACACAAGGAGACACCACATGTAAACACATTCAAAATACAATTCACTATTCACCAGCTTCTTCGAGGCTGAAAAAATTATGACATTAGAAAAAGACATTTAATGACATTTTGTCAAAACAATCACATTTTCTGAGGGTTGGCAGTTTAAATGGATTATTCAGCAACCTGAAACAAATTCAGAGCTCAAAAACTATTTGGTCAAGAACTGGGCATTCTGTTTGAGCACTGAAATGGGGTAAACAGTTAAAAAAATATACAAACAAAACTCTTAATCTTTTAATACAATACAGTGTAAGACAGAAAGATTGTCTACAATTTTGAAAGTTAAAGTGTTCTAAAGAGCAAAACCACAGATCAACTTTTGCTTCCCAAAGTAAAGTATCAATGAATGAGCTAAGAAGATATGAATACATATAGTGGGGTTTGCTCAAGTATTCAACCACCTTAAAAAGAATCATATATTGGGTTACAAAAACAGAGATTCTTTTCACACAACATCCTCACTGTGATGTTGGTCCAGAGCAGTTCGGATATTAAAGGACGCGTCCCACCCCAGTAATGGACTGTTTCAACTTCTGCAATCAGGCAGAAGGTTCCGCACCATCAGGGTCAAAACAGAGAGACTCAAGAGGAGCTTCTATCCTCAGGCCATCCGAGTCCTGAATCAGAACTCTGGTCACTCTCTTTACATTACTCTACTTGCATTGCTCTGTTGTACATTGCTGTGCTAGTATGGCACAATGCACAATAACATTCCATTTGCACACTGTCGATATGTTTATATAATTACATATTAAAATCTCAGATTTTATTAGCTTACATTATTTTTTAGCTATTTACTTTAGATTTGTGTTTTAGAAAAGTTCAGATTGTATTAAAAAAATTTAATTGTACTTACATTTAGACTTATATCTACCTTACTTGTACTTATTTCTTTATTTTATTTTGTGTTTCAGAAAATTCCAGATTTTTTAATGTAAAATTTACTTATTGTCTATAATGTTTGCACAGTCAAAAGGAGCAGTCCAGGATACATTTCACTGCGTGTTGTACTTGTATGACTATGCATAAAGAATCTTGAATCTTGAATATGCTATCAGAAAGAATTTTCAAAGCCAACAATCATCATTTGTAATTGTTATTAAAAAGAAAAAAAAAGAAAACATAGCTTGTATCCAACCAACTTGAAATTAGTACTTTTTATAGTAATGACAGCTTTAAAGTAAGATTTAATCAGCTTTGCACAGTGTTTGGAAGTGATATTCACTCATTCTGCTCTGATGATTCACTCCAGGTTGGGATGGCTGACGCCTGCAGATCACTTTTACAGGGCACTGCATATACCAATATGGTTTTGTATTGATAAAAAGATCAATATTTATCTATGTATACATTTATGTATGTGTTCAATCCAATAAACATATGGTGTTTATTGGACAATAAGTGTTTTTCATTTTGCCATAATGTCTAGGATTGAGCATTATAAAATACACCTGGTATGAGTTTCAAAATCAAATTAGTCTGGTGTCGGTCCAGCTACAGTAAATATTTTAGATTAGAGCACAAGGTAACAGCTTCACATCATCCAATGATGTACAGTGTATAATCTGATCACTGTCAGATAGCAGCCAGTCGTTTATTTTCTTTTAACTTCTAATTACTGAAACAGTCTATAATAATTTCTAGATATTTCATGCTGTTGGTGGCTGCTTTTAGTATGACACTGAAATGACATCCAGCTGTTTAAATACTAATTAAATTACTTGAACATATTAAATTGCTGATGAAAGCTTATGCCTAATATTTAAAAGTCATCAGATCTACTTTTCCTCAACATGACTTACTACTTTGTTCAGAAAAAGGCTGGACTACATGCAGAAATATTAATGTATATAAATATTAGGTCTATAACGATACACCAAACCCACGATTCGGTTCCATCACAATTTTTGACCCACGATTCGGTTCGAACGGTTCAGACTGCAGTTCAATTCACAGATTCCAGGACAGGGAGATGAGTGTGTTGTGGCTACGTTGCTTTGACAAACAAATTTATAAAAAATAAACTAATTTATAAATCATGTTTTAAGTGTCCTGTCCTATGTTATGCTATTTAACTGATCTACTCGACAAACATGGCTCAGTGAGTGATCCGTTCACTGAACGTATACCCCACAGTATATACCCCAAAGTATGGGGCAGCTGGGTGGCCTAGTGGTTAAGGCATCCGCCCCATGACCAGAAAGTCCGGGTTCGATTCCCAAGACCGCTAGGCACCCCTGAGCCTGCTCCCCGGGCGCCGTGTTCATGTCTGCCCCCTGCTTCACTTGGTGAATGGGTTAAACGCAGAGGGTGAATTTCGTGCTGTTCACACTGTGTGCTGTGGTG
>JBBPDE010000128.1:22998234-23011656 GCA_037974605.1 Nannopetersius ansorgii
ACACACACACACACACACACACACACACACACACACACACACACACACACACACACACACACACACACACACGTATCACTGTAAAACTTCACTGTAAGACTTTGTTAATAAGCACTTGGGACTCAAGCTGACCAGACACACATTTGTGTTTTTGCTGTATTTCAAACTAATTTTTAAAACCTTTCCCGAACTTTCATTAGAAGTGTCGGCCCTATAGTGCCCTGATGCTAACACCTGTACAAACGTTGTGAGGAGCAAGGGTGCCTGACATCACTCCCACTCTGAGAGAGAGCAGTTAATTGCCCTCTCCCAGCAGTAGGCCTCACCCCTGCAATGCAGAAGCAGCGCCTTTGCTGAGAAAAGTCGTCAGGGGCCGTCTTTCTGCAGGCTTTTCTGTGCTGCTACTTCTGACAGCTAGCTTAATAAAAAGGAATGTTCGTGAAAACTTTTTTCACCTACTTCAAAGTTCACAGCATCTACAAAGTTTCTAGAAAATTAGACTACTTTGCATTTTATTTCAGGGTAGAGGGGAGGAGGCCGTCATGCTGTACGAATTCCAAACTTCACAGCAGAGCACAGAGATTATCTGCCATTTTTTTGATTGCTGGAACACAGGGCTAAGCAAAATGGTTAAAATAATACTTTAATTCTGTGTAACTTTATAATAATAATAATAATAATAATAACAACAAATATAATACTAATAACCAGAATTTAACTTTCAGAACATAAGACTATTCCTTTCTTGTTAATCCATTCTTCCTCCTTTTAATTTAATGAAGGAGAAGGCAAATACCATAAGTACTTATACAATGAATAAACAAGAGAGAGGAAGAGCATGAAAAGTTGTTGAACAGAATAAAGGTTGTGTTAATGAAGAGAAAACAAAATAACTACATCGTGCTCCCCTTACAGGAACTGTAATATTAATTATTATAATACATTTAATTTATAATGCACTAACCATATTGACCATATCACTGATCAATGACAGGCTTGTACTGCACTAAATGCCTCTGAAAATAATCAAATAAACGCAATGATTTGTCAGTGGTGTTTTTTCAAATAACGATTAACAAACGATGGACATTGCCGCCCCACTGTGGAGAGCAAGCCAGCAATGAGCAGAGGTGTGTTTTTCCTCCTGCGATGAGAACTGAGGTTTATCCCAATGTGTGTGAGAGCGCAGGGGGGCGAGACCCCCTGCAGAGGCTCGAGTGTCTGTATGGATCCGCTGTGCTGTCCTACTGTCAGCAAAAGGGTGATTTTCAGTTTATTGTAAAAGGCCATGATTCTTCTGAAGTGGAAAAAGGTGGGGAACAGCTCGAACCTTTTCTGCGTGTGTGTGTGTGTGGGGGGGGGGGGGGGGGGGGGGGGTTGTTGGGGCAGTATGAGAGAAACAGCATTGGAAAACATTACTTGTCACACAGTGAATAAATTCTCAGACCAGGAAGAAATGCAGTAACAAAATGGGACACATCTATGTTTAAGGCAGGAAAGATAGTGTAGGATCCTTACACTGCTCCAACACAAGCATGTGCAATACAAGTCATATCTGGAGTGCTATCCTGTACAAAAGTATGGAATATAAGCAAAATTGCATGCAATGATTTTATATGGTATTACTGCTAAGCCTGACAAAAAAGGATGCTTAAAGGAGTCTTAAATGATGAACGGACCTGAAGGTCACTCTAACGTGACTGAAAAAGCTGTACAATATCAAAAAAATGCCTAATATTTCAAAAATGATCAAAAGTCAAAGTATATAAATTACAATAAATTCTTTGCCATTTTCATATTTCTTGGTGTTCCCACATAGACACAAAATGGAATGTAGTTGTTGTTTACTTGGATATTTAGGACAGTACTTTTGCTGTTTGGTTCATAATATTTATAGAGGGCATCATTAATTAATCCATCAAAACATACACACTATTTATATGACACGTGATTCTAAACTTCTGTCCGTTAATGTATGTTCTTATTTCATACCAACCAGAGTTTGTCAAGGTTTAAAGTCTCCCTTGTGCAGGGCATGTTGTACTTTAGGCCATGGGTCACCTCCTGCAGGGAAAATCAGAAGTGAAATCGAGAGAGGAGGTCTTTTGTTACCTGTCTGTAGGTGTCCTGGTGATGCTCGTCATTGCGGGAGTCGTAGTACTGTTCAATGAAACCGAAGTACTCCTGCCTTTTCCTCTGCAACGTGCTGGCTCTGCGCTCGGCGTTGGCAGGAAGGTAGCCCTAAGAACCACCACAGCGTACACACACACACACACACACACACACGCGTAGTTAGAGAAGGACAGCTGAGACGCCTTTCCTAATCAATCCACTATCGAACCACATTAGCCTCTGAAATTTCTGCTGCCTGTGCACTGCACCCATACTCCAGCGGGGTGACCTCTCCACACACTCCCCCACTCTCCCTGCACTAAAGCACGCTTTGCTCAGGCTCTACAGCCAGTAATACACAGCGCCTCAGACCTCAGATTTTTATAGACTTACAGTGAAGCACTACTGAGCTGCAGTGGTGTACAACTGCTGCATTCTTGAGCTTTTACATCATCAATGGACTCAATACGTGAAATAAAATAACTTCCATAATAAAAACTCAACGCTAGTCAAGAGCCTTTTAAATCAAACAAGAATGTTAAATAGGGAGAAAACAGGACAAGGCCAACATGAATAAAAACACCCAAATAATTTACGTACAATTCTACAGAGGCCTACTCCTACTAACGATAATAATATAAATCGATAAAACTAAACAGAGAAATACTTGCAAATATTTTAACTGATTCATAATTAGGCATATGATAACACCATTACTTATGAAACACCATTCAAATAAGTTTCTACTGGTTTTCAAATATAAAATTTTACCAGCCTGGTATTCCTGTGCAAACTAAAAATACATTATAATTAGTAAATGGATAAACAGAATCTCACATTAATCCCCAACATAAAAATGACTACATAAAGAACAGTATGATAATTTATTATATAACAGCTTCTACCTATTCCATACTTTTATTAAACAAAATGTAAAAAAAAAAAAAATGTTGGCAATTATTATATTATACATGTGTGAATATATACACCTGATTATTATTATGACATGCAATTTTAATACACATTTTAACTAAATAAAAGAATATCTTCATTTGCACTTTAATATAATCCAGAACTAGGTCTAATCCAGATCCAGTTTAAGGAGTAGTAGAAGAAGCAGAAGGCAGTTTAGCATTCTTCTATCTGCTGCACTGGTCAGCCAGTCAATATCAGTCACCAGTAAGGAGGCAAACCCCCCGTTCCCACTCCTAATTCCACAGCAAGCGCAGGCAGAGCAGATGTCTGCGCCCGAAAAAGAAAGTCTCATGATAAAGTAATTGATTGCATGGAAATCTAGAGGCGTGAAAATCCATTTATCACAGGAGACGCTATCCTGCGCACCCATTTTTTACTCTCTACACTCAGACAAGTTCTACAACAAGATGTATGTGTGCCAAGCAGCACCATTCATGGCAGGGGTATGGGTCATTAGCATATGTACATGTAATTAAGTCTAACTGATAATGTATTATGTCGAGGTTTCAGATTGTTCAAAGCGTTCACACTAAGGAAGAATGAGCTGCTGATTAACATTGGCCCAAGGACACGGAGGCCTGAGGGGGGAATTTAAGGTGAATGCAAAAAAACAGACAGGAGATTTAATTGTCATCACTCTAAGAGAAAGAATATGGGCAGGGCTGAAGTATGAGTCAAAGAGCACCATAGGTCTTTAAATCCGCTAATGGAGATCAACTCTTTTGCAGAGTTAAGCTCCAGTCCTCATCTATCACACTTAACTCCTGCATTCCGATTATGAACCGACCAATATATCGGTCGGTCGATGATTTATCCTTAATGTTAAAGAGGAGAGTTTCCGTCACATTTCACCATCTGAGTCTATGATTTATGATAAGGGCCGACTATTTTTTGACCATTTATATTTTACCAGTATATTAAAACCTGTATGTATGGGGCAGCTGGTAGCCTAGTGGTTAGGGCATTCGCCCTGCGACCAAAAAGTCCGGGTTCAATTCCCAAGGCCGCTAGGCACCTCTGAGGTACCCTGAGCAAGGTACCGTCCCCACGCACTGCTCCCCGGGTGCCGTGTTCATGGCTGCCCCCTGCTTCACTTGGTGAATGGGTTAAATGCAGAGGAAGTATTTCGTGCTGTTCACACTGTGTGCTGTGGTGTGTTCACGTATGACAAATGGTCACTTTCACTTTATGTATGTGGGTGTATAATTTTCAGAGCATTTAGATGATGTCCAATTTATTATTTAAAATGTATAAAGTTACTTTTGGATTCCAACAGCACTGATCTGTAAATACCCATCACCCTATTAACACACAGTCTTAAGTGATCTAATCCTAAATGGGCAGTGAAATGTACAGCCATTTATACCTGGTGTTTCCATGTATATCGAGTCAATACTGTGTTTGTGCTCTGTGACTGCAGGAAGGGTTCCACGCACATTTACTGCACTTATTAAATGCAACCTAATTGCATTTATTGTACAAAGACGTCCCATGAGTCAATAAACAAGAAAAATAAACTACACCGCCGCCTCACCTTTCCTGTGATGAAGCAGCTGATTGCAGCAGTCCTTTAACACTGTCCGTGATACACTGAATTGGAATCTGAGACGTACTTGACCTCATTTGCAACTGTGTGCTGTCCGCTTACATTCGGATTCAAGAGTATGCAATCTCTCTTATTCTCTCTCAATACATAATCAATATAGATATGTGTAAAATAAATCATTTCCAGTATAGTAAAGTCAGGAAACAGTGTCCTGTAAAATGTACTGTACCCTGTAAGTCCTGAAAAGAAATAAAAACATACATATGCTGACCAAAGCACACAAGTTTTAAAGCACAGTTTCCGTATTTATATTCTAACAAAAAAATATTCCCTCGACAGAATGAACGGTTACTTCTAGATGAAGTCTCATAAAGCAACTGCTTCACTAAAAAGCAGAACATATTTTATGTGAGGGCAAAATACAAATAACAACAACAACTTGCTGGCACTAATACAGTTGAAGGTAGAGCAAAGCCAGGTCACAGCTTTTTTTTTTTTGTCAGTGCGGCTGCGGTAGAAGTAAAGAAGGGGACATTGTTCAGGCCAGGTGCAGAGGCGCAGCAACAACAGGCAGGTAATAAATGCGGTGTGTCAGTGGTGAGACAGAGAGGGGACATGCTACATGTTTCCCAGCAGGCCCGGTGGTAGCAGGAGGCCCGGGCAGTGGTCCTGCTCGCGCCGGTCTGATGCGGAAAGTCCGTGCCCGTGCTGTGGCTCTGCACCAGACTCCTCTCCCAGCTGCTCACACACCACAGGCCATTAGTCAAAGGCGTCAGTGCCATATTAGCGAAATGGAAAACACTATTTAATCACCTGCGCAGGTTTGTCCCTTTATTTATTAAAGCGCAGCAGGCTCTGTGCTCTGAGTCTGGGTGGGAGAAGGGAGACGACCGGCTGAAGAACAGCTTAGAGTAAATAAATTAACTGCGCAATTCATTTGTGAAATATGCACCGAGAGGGAGATGAGATTATGCTAAATCACAGATGGTCACGTTTTAAAGCATTAGTCTCCTACTACCACATACCAATAGAGATTACATGATACCACTTTCTCTCTTTCCCAATACCGGTATAGAAGCCCTTAGTATTGTCCGATACCAAAGCAACCTTTAATTACAGGCTTTCTTCTGCTTCACTTGAGAGGAGTATCTAAAAGCCAAAACCTACTCAAACACTCAACCATTCCACAGAAAAAAACATGGCAAACAACACGACGTCAAACAGTATGAATGCACACTATTTCAGGCAAGAGATGCTACAGGACTGGATTTTTGTTCAATCCACCATTTCATGCTGTATTTTGAGAGAGAGAGCAAGGGGGGGGGGGGGTGAGAGAGAGAGAGAGAGAAGTTAGAGCAAACGAGTGAGATGCTATTGGGACAAAGCAAGTCACATAACCTGTTTTCCCTCTTTTTCTACTTTTAAATATCACATTAAGAAAACAAACAAACCTGTCATTATCTCGTGACGAAAAAAACATTTTTAAGGTACACCATGGGCCCATAAGACCACATTTGCGCCTTTGTCTGGATTGGCAAAATTCTTTAGCACTTTCCTTTATAATTTGATATTGTATGTTTTATCTTACACTACAGTCTGTGTGTGAAAGAGATTACATTTTTAACATGAGGTAAACCAGCTCTTCAGCAGTTCTGACTAAGGCCCCAAAGCAGATTAGACTAAGCTTAATGGCATAATTGGAGGATGTGTCTGATGCTCGGTTTTCAGACAGTAGTAGTAGAGAGGTCTCCTTTCTGCTCTGTTCTGGCCATAGCAGCACTGTTTTGCATAATGAAGGAGAGAGATACTCTCCCTAGTCAAGGTTAATGGAATGTTTACGACAGGTTAGCTATGGCAGGCGGCGAAAACTTCATCAAATGTTTTTATTGGGTTCTGACCGTCTCCCACTAAAGAAGCAGGCCAGCAAACGCTCTTTGAAAAATAAAAAAAAGGAAGAAAAGGGGGCTCCAGCACAGGGCCTTTATAACAGGCTCCAGAACCATCAGTGATTTCCCTTGCTATCGCCAATCTCTCAGCGAAACTCTGTTCTGCCAACTGCTAAATGCTGAACTACAGTAAACAGCCAATTCTCTTTTTCCCTCGCTCTCCTCTCTGTACTTTGCCCCCTTCTGAAAATAGGCTTAAGGAATCAATTTCGGGAGTAAATGAAATCTTTACTTTCGAGCAAGCAACTGACAAAACAAAAATGATTTCTACTTAGGGGAGCATTTGAGCAGGTTCTTGTGGGAGAAGGGAGGGAGGTGTGGTTTGTGTGCAGTCAGCAGAATTGGGAGAATTGATTGTGCATTAAAAGAACAATTCGAATAGTGATGCCACACCCACCCTCTGCTGTATTCAGCAAGCCTCCTGTGCCAAACATCATTCTCGTTAAAGGATGAATTCCAGCTGTTTGGATTTGCCCCCCCCCACACACACACACACACACACACACACACACACACACACACACACACACACACACACACACATAAAAGCACACAGACGCGCATACACACACCCCTTCAGGCTCGTACAAATGAAGTCACATCACAAACTGCACACCTTCACTGTGGGTTCAATAGCATGGATCAATGTGATTTGATTGAGTGGGGCTGCCTTGGGTTGGAGTCAAAATGACAGATGAGCTAGCCATAGGCAAATGAAGGTCAGACAGGTGAATTGGATGTCTGTGTGCGGGTGTGCGTGTGTGTGTACACAGAGACCACACACTGACACTAGGGGAGGGCCAGAATATTGTAGTTTCAGGCTGGCACTCCATCCATCAGTGTGCCCATCACAGCATGGCACAGGGCAGAGCACTGTCTGACTGACTACCTTAGGAGAAGCTCCCATGACATTAAGCTGAATCTACACACCCTCCCTGTGTTAGCATTGTCCTGCAGGAGTCAATTACTTAAAGAGCCCATATTCAAATATTTTACAGCATTTTATTTTTTCTCCCACTGTGATCCACATTTACGTGCACTGCTAAAAAAAAAAAAAAAAAAAAAAAAAGAGGGAGGGAAAAAAATGGGCTTACCAGGAACAGAAATTGTTGCTTCATTTCACCCTAGAATTCATTCAATGCCACCTTGTTAAAAAAAACGTGGGGTCCTTGTTTAGACACTGAAGATTATAAGACACTAAGAATCTAATAACTTAATAAACATAGGTTACATCGGCCAATATTATTGGCAAACTTTTTGGCTAACGTGGCCAACTGTTAATGTACTCCATGACAGAGAATCTTAAGTATAAATCTTTAAAAATACTATAAAGCACTAAAAGTTTTTGCTATAGACCGTTTTGAGACTACAGAATCTTTTAGATTAGTTATTCTGCTGAGAGTGAAGCTCACACAGTAGATCCTTGCAACCCTTTAGCAAATCAATTGCTTCTTTACTACATTTCCTTGAGCAGCATGTTTGAACTTATTTGTAATTATGTTTCTTTCTACTAAACCACATGACAGAGCAAAGACGTATTTGGTGGCCAAGCCATCAAGGCCGTATACCAGAGAGTGAACACTAGGATCCGAGGAAAAATTATTCTTTCTGTTTAATCTCAACACTATCATAAAAAGACTCCAAAAGAGATGGATGAAAAGCTGTATTTCTCTAAAAATAGATTCATAAAGTAAAGAAACTCAAAGTGAAAATACAGGGGAAAATGCTAAATGCATCAGTTACCATGACCCAAATGGAGCTGGTCATTCTTTTTTTTTCCATTTGGTGTCTTAAGTTTGCTCCTTTACACTGGCACTGGAGCCACAAAGATAACAGATCTAACAATGAATTTGTATACCATCAATTCACATCACACATTTATTCATGGGTTTCTCCATTTGTATAGTTAACAGTATGTCATAGTATCAGAAAGATTATCAGCAACTATTTTAGATTACTTAACAAGTCAACATGTCTCATGTATGTTATCTAGTATAAATACAGCTACAGTTGGTGAGGTATAAGCCATTCAGTATGTATATGATTTAATACTGCTTAGTACAGCTGGTGAAGTATAAGCCCCCATTGCTTGTTTGCAACATTAGCCCTGTAGCTCTGGCGCAAAAAAAACTTTTTGCAAACAAACAATGGGGGCTAATACCAGCTGTACTAAGCAGTACTAAATCATGTACATGACATGACTTTCCTGATGAACTACGTTTGAAGAAAGGACAACATTGTGTCAAACTGATTTTTTGCCAAACTCTCTCTTTAAATGGGCCTGATAAATTGCACATTACACACAGCCTAACCCAACCAAGCCAACCTGAGATACCACATATGAGCTGAACAGCTTTGGGAGAATACCAAGGTCACAGCAGATGTGTCTGCACCGGAGTTTTATTATGTAGGCTCTTGGTTTATGGAGTCGAGAGAGGAGACATTGACTTTTTCAAGGTAGCTATCAGAGCAGCCGCTGGCACAGAGAGGATTTAAAGGTCAGGGAGGCTCCTAGATAGCCAAAGTTCTTCAACAGCGCAGAGAGAAGAAACTGTCCATCTCCACATGTTCCACAGATTAAAATTTCAAACACTGGCATCTAGCTGGAATACCAACCGCGCTACAAGAACACATAAATAAGACACACTGAGCCAAAGAGAGCAGGTCCATGTAAAAACAGGTTGGTCTGGCTCCTGAGAGGATGTGTGAGAGGATTGGGGATGACCGATAAGACCAATGCTGGCTTAAAGAATTTATTTTAAAAGAATTTCTCAAACTAGACAAAGTCTAATGCTACAGTTAAAAGATTTTAATCAATAAGGGATTTAATTAGCGAAACAAAATTATGCACATGGATACCAACATATTGTAAATCCCTAAACATAAATCTCAGTACTCAATTAACATATTACTTAAATAGAAGAAATGCAGAGCTATTGGAAAATCCATAAGACAAAGGTATTTAGCTTCTTAGAGTTCATATTTTCTTATTTGATGCATTAGTTTCAGTTTTTATTCTTACATTTCTTCATACAAAACCATTGTGTATTGTACTACATTATCCAGATGCTATAAAATTAGCGTTAGACACAATTCACGTTACATTCTTTTGACCATAATGATCTTCTGTTATCAAATTCACTGGTTAACCATGCATATGTAATTAAAATACCACCTCTTTGGCAGTTCAAATAAAAAGAACATCAAAATCAATTGCTATTAATCTGCACAAACATACACAAATATCAAACCCTGTCTCACAAGGATATCACAGCTAAACACATGACTCACATGATTAAGCCAGAGTAACTATAGAGGCACGTTAGCAACAAAGGAAGCAAAGTAGCCTGATCGACATGGCAGGTATATGTATAGCATGAGTAAGCTGAAACTGACAATACTGAGTGTTTTAATGAACAAACTTGTCTACTTACTGAGAGAAGCTTCCACGTAATGGGTCGAACCTGGCGTGGGATCCCAGACCAGCTCAATTTCCGCAGCTCCTCTGCAAAAAAAATGTATGTTAAACACCAGATCAGTACTCCCACCCTACATCACAAGACTTTCTGCTTAAACTAAGAGAAAAATATATTTCAGCTTAAAAACGGTGTCCTAAAACTGTTGCCTTAAAACTTTGAATTAACTAAACTTCTAAAAATAACTTAACATAATAACATAATTAACATTATATTGTGTTAACTGATTCTCAAAGTTGAGTTTACAAAAAAAATTAAACAGCAGCCTGGAAACTAAGCTAAATCACCATTTTATTATAGTTCATAAACCCACACAGAAATAGCTTTTAAAGCACTCAAAAGAGATCTAAAACCCATCACACAAAAGGTTTACCAACTTTATAAAGAAAAACTTATTATAAAGACTAAATGACAAGATACGTTTTTCATAGTAATTTTTAGTGTGTGCAACTGACTGATTTTGTTTTAAATACAAGTTTAAATTAAAATCAACTTTAACCAGAAAGGGGCTTTATTAGGAATATTGAATTAATCTGTGGTTTTCTGTCCATGCTTTTCTAAATATTGAGAATTGCAAAGTATCTCATGAAAGGTATGAAGTGAATGAATGAAATGATTTGATACTATGAAGCGCTGAAGTGATTTAACAAAACAGACAAAAATATGCAAATATACCCAAACCCGCTTCATTTTGAGTTAGAAACATCGTGTCAACAATACATTCCAACATCAAGAAGCCATAAAGTCAAGAGATCAGAAGGAAATTAAAAATAATTATCATTAACATAAGATGGCTCTTTTAAAAGCAAGCAACTTTGTTCCTTGTTGATAGAACAAAGTGTGACACCTTTTTGGTTTTTAGGACTGAAAACGCAAGCTTCATTTCTGCCTCATTTGTTACTTCCCATGGCAATTTATTTGCAGAGCCATCCGAAAGCAGAAACTATTAACAGTGTGTCTCCTCCACGAAAAAATTCTTAAACTCAGCCCCGATCTTGCATGTGTATGTATTGCATTGTCTCACACGTGTAACAAGAGCAGGGCAACTCATTTGGGACTAAATGAGGAAGCAGGGCCATACAGCTTTTTGTTTACAAAAACATATTTTGCACGTCTGAGTTCACCTGCCTGCTTCTTTTTCCATGCTCATTGAGAACGGATATGTAAACACATTTCCTTGATTAGCTGCACAATACATGCCACACTGAGCCAGGAGAAGACGGAATTCTGTGTCGATAATACAAGAAATATCTATACTCAAAGAAGGCTACAAACAGCATTTCCTGAGTCTAGTTTCCCAGACTTATAATGGTGCATGCATTCAAATTGAACTATTTAGTATAGCCCACTCTAAAAGGAAGGAAAACATCTTCCAGCAATTCCTATTTCACATGGCACACGACCAGCTCAGAATCTGATGATGAATAACCACCCACAGTTATTGAATCCTGGAAAAACTATGAATGTCCTGATCTCCAACTCAGGCATCGGCTATAAATTTCACGTGCAACACGATTGAAAATGAAAGCGTCACAAAAAAGTTCTGCTTGAACAGTCACATCATGTTGCTTCTGGTTCAAAATCAGTTGTAAAAGTAATGACAAAAGTCACACTACTGTGCACATGTTACAGCAATCTGAAACTAGTTTGTATTCATGACAAAATCAAGCTTATTTTATTGCACAAAATAACAAACGTTAGCAGTTTAGAGTATAAAATGCTTTAATAATAATAATAATAATTGGCAGGTTATCATGTCTTATCTAAATTGCGGCTGTATTATTCATGGAAGCACAAAGATCAGCTGATCCACATTTGAAAACTAGATCTTAACATATCTTTATATTTGGCTTGGCTAAAAATGACTAACTGACCTGCATGAAAAGCCACAAATTTGGAAACAACAAACATTCTTACAACAACAGAAGCAGCAACTGCTCTTTCCAGTTATTGCAAGGGCAACTTCTGAGAAGCCCCAAAAAATATTTTTAAGCAGAAACTTGTTTTCTCTGCACTGATAGTAAAAATACACTGAACCATGAATGGCACTGTGCACCGATCTAAGTTTAGTGAACCATTACACCTTTACTGAAGACAGAGAATGATGGTTCTGTCAAACATTCTGAAAGTGTAATCCATTTTCCTCATTAATAGCTATTCAAGTGTCGTTGTGTTAGAAGCCTAATCTCCCCACAGGACCTCTGTACACTCACTTTGAAAGGATACTGAATGGCCTTTAAGACAACAGGCACTGTCTGAGAGCCTATGCCTCTAAAAGCGAGGACTTATTTAAAAGTCAAAATGCACATTTGGATTATTTATATCAGTTGTTACCTCAGCTGTCACATTTATTCCAACAACTGTCCAATGAAGGCAGCCTTTGACCTGCTCCGTGTAAAAAGAGAAGACTGACAGCACCGTGGTCTCATTGGGCAGGTAAGCAAAGAGTGCATGATCAGTGATGGTGGTGGGGAAGAGACAAGGCGAGGGCTGGCTTTAATGAGCAGCTTCGCAGCAGAACTTTATAGGAAAAGCACTCAATTCATTAAACACAGAGCCACTCAAGGGTGCCTCTCCTTGGCTCAAACCTTTGAACCCTCATTTGCGCTGTCAGGCACAGAAATTAGCCAATGAATCTTCTACCCTGGCGCTTAATTAAACTATCTGTTATATTTCCTCCACGTGACATTAATCTCACAGTGTGCCTCAACGAAAAACCCGCACGTTCCCTTTTCTTTCGTGCTCAGTCTCCGTCCCTCCCGCGGGAGAAGGCGACCTCGAAAGCGGTCCTGCCGGATGGACGTGCCTAAAAAGCATCTGGGTCTGGAGCAAAAGCATCTGTCTGGGAGCTACACACACACACACACACACACACACCACTAGAAATGATCAGTAAGCGGAATTACATGGCAGCTACGACCCTTGCGTCCGTCGTCCGTCCGTCCCCCCAACCCCCAACCCCCCACAGTTTGTCATGGGCTTTTTGGAATGTTGGCAAGTACTGAACTGCACATTTGTGCTTACACAATTCTGACACATTCAAGACTACAGTACTTGATTATGCATCACCTGAATCACATTCAGCCTGATTTATGAGCAAATTGTACATAACACAGCCACAAAAACAATATAGTAAATTAGTAATAACATTATATTATAATAACATTATTACTTTTTCTATTCTTATTAATAATAGAAATAGTAATACACAATTACAGCTATAAAAAAATTACTACTGTTACTAATAGCAGCTTTTTATAAATGAAATATATATATATTAAAAAAATGGTCACATACACACACATACACACACATACACACACATACACACACATACACACACATACACACACATACACACATACAC
>JBBPDE010000128.1:23022321-23037681 GCA_037974605.1 Nannopetersius ansorgii
TGAGGATCTCTCCTGGACGAACAACACCACTGCACTGGCCAAGAAATCACAGCAGCGTCTCTACTTCCTCCGCAAACCGAGAAGAGCAGGAGCACCTTCTACAGAGCCACCATTGAGAGCATCCTGTCGAGCTGCATCACTGTGTGGTTTGGAGCCTGTAATGCATCCTGCCAAAAAACTCTCCAACGCATAGTGAGAGCAGCTGAGAGGATCATTGGTGTCCCTCTCCCCTCCCTCGAGGACATCTACAGCACCCATCTCACCAAAAAAGCCCTCTGTATAGCAACTGATCCCTCCCACCCTATGCAAAGTTTCTTCAGCCTGCTGCCCTCAGGGAGGAGACTGCGGAGTCTCCAGGCTAGGACCAGCAGACTGAAGGACTGCTTCTTCCATCATGCTGTCAGGAAGCTAAACTGTCTCCTGGCTCTGCCCCCACTCCCTTCTCCTGCCCCACGATTTTCCTGAACTGGGACTCTCGCTCGCGCGCACACACACACACACACACACACAAACAAAAACACTCACGCACTCACACTTACGCGCACACACACACACCCCACCGACCCGCACCAGTCACTTTGTGTAGTATTACTGCTGTGCTGACTACCTCTTACTACTACCCAATTATTACTACCCTCAGTCTACCTCTAAAGATTTTGTCTGTTATAACTATGTCACTTTATCACAATCTTGCTCTTTTTGCACCATATTTTTTTATAGATCATATGTATAATTGTATTTGTATATTTTTAAAATTGCACCTTTTGTATTTAATGTTACATGTATGCACCTGGGGTTTGAGAGTAACGTAATTTCAATTCTCTGTATGTCTGGTACGTATGGCAGATTTGACAATAAAGTTGACTTTGACTTGGACTAATTGTATTATCTTTTACAACTGGATTGTCTGCTTTTCCAGAACCCTTTTTAATTACGCTTTTAAGCCTTCTCTGTGTTCCTTGAGTGTTTTCCCTTTATTATGATTCAACACTTCTTAATGTGTGTAATTTTTATATATACACATTTTACAAGTTTTCTACAAATCTCCAGTAAAGTACAGTTTTCCTGTTTGTGTGAAAAAACTGTTGGGTGTATTGGAATTAGAAGTACCATTTTCTCAGATACATTTGTGCGAAGCCTAAGCAAGCTCTGAAGCATTAATGTTCTGTTTAGAGGTTGGAGTCATCATTCACTGATGCAAATAAGGTTCATGCCAATTCTAGTCGAGAGCCAGGCCTGTCTTGTTCCATGTTTGCTTTCTAACTGCTAAGGAAAGAACCATTAGACCATCTTGAACTGTATTTAAGATATACTGCATTATTTAATCTTTCATTAAAGTGACATTTATTCAGGAACTAGGTGCAAACGTTACCTGGAAAACTGATAAGCAACTTGGTGCGATTTTTGGCAGGTTTATTCTACCTTATCACATTTGATAAAGTTTGTTTGTCAATGAAAACGTCATGGACTCATGGACTTGTTGTCAAGCTGAAAATGCTGTTGTACAACAAATTGAATTTGTTGGTTAATGACCATCCCTGACTCCCCCATCTCCCTATTTGCAGCTATCCGACCGAAGAGTTTGCTGGTCTACATAAATCCCTATGGAGGAAAACAACGCGGGAAGAGGATTTACGAGCAGAAAGTGGCCCCAATATTTTCTCGTGCCTCCATTTCCACCGACGTGATTGGTGAGCGCCCATCAGCTGCCTACATTAACATTTAAATAAAAAATGAGCATTCATGCTCTGCAAACAGATCTTTGTTGGCAAATGGCCCTGCCTGCAAAACGCTTGCAAGGATATGATTTTATTTACAGGTCTATATATCAGTGAAGCTGCTGATAATGGATGCTGTGATGGTCAATAAACATGGTATGCTTGCTCATCATGGTTTTTGTAGCAGGGGGAGGGGGCCTAGATCAAAGTGGAATATTGACAGCACATAATTATATATAACCAGATAAGAGCCCAGGCTTATTTAGCATTGCTTAAGTGTGTCTTTTTTTTTATCACCCTGCTGGCATTTTACAAATGGTAAACCACAAGTGTGCCTAGATACTACTGTGACTTACTGTACTATAATAACTTAAGATTACTGCTGCTACACTGTGTTGTCTCATGTCTTCATGTCCTTTATGTCTTTATGTTCTATCTGTGAAGAGGGTGTTCAAGTAAGAATTTCGTTGTGCTCTGTACACTGTACTTTGTACAAATGACAATAAACTTCAACTTCAGATAAATACCATTCATGCTGAATTGTTAGAGAAAGCAAGCAAGCTGCCTGGCAGACTCTTTAAAAAGCTCCATATATGTCCTCACGCGTGTATCGTCATCATCGTCTGCAAGAGACCTTCTGTTAGCCATCCATTTCAAGGATGCCTCTATATGTAACAATCTCTTGTCAGTCCTGACAGGCGAGGCCTTGTAATGAAATGTGCTTGAGAATGTTTTTTGCTGTGGCTTCAAGTTCATCATCTGATGTAGCATGATCGATTGTCTCCATCAAACCACTAGCGAAACCGCAATTTAAGTAGCAGATGAAGATAATGATGTTTTCTTTCTCTCTCACCGCTCAGCCTCTCAGCCCGCATCAGCATGTGCCATTATGATGACTTTGCCTTTGTTTCCATAGTTACAGAGCGGGCAAATCATGCCAGGGACCACTTGAAGACAGAGGCTGATCTGAAGAAGTATGATGGGTAAGTCGCAGTTAGCGGAAATCACAGTAAGCGTGTGGCTGCTCCTTAATTTGCTCATTGAGGAATTCACCCCTCCACAGCAAAGACTAGATTAGCATTTTTACTGCGCATCAGTCCACTGGCACAGCAGCTCTGGTAGCATAGTGGGGAAACTGCCGTGGGGAGTAAAGGAACTTTTGATGACGACCACATGGAATGTGCATTTAAGCGAGATAAAGCATCGTCGATGATTTTATTTCAGCAGGTCACAAGACAGCAGGGAATGCTCAAGAGGAAGCTGGTTCCGCTCCTCTGTAATATAAGTCTAGATCAATACTTCTTTTCCCACATATGCTAATCAAGACATAATCCTGTTTGCTAGATGTTGTTTCCAGTTTTCCATTTATTTCTTGTTCTATACATCAGTAAGGCTACCCAGCTGTGGTACTGGGTGGAGATTGTTGAGATTAGAACCTTTCGTCTGTTAAAATACTTCATTCAAAAGTCAACTGGTAGTTACATAAATAAATCTACCCTATTTGAGATTTCAGAAAAAAATGTTTTCCATTTGACCATGATAGATTTATTAAATAATTTTAGAAAATGCTGTAAAATTGTAAATCTGCATTATCAACGAGTTGACTTTTGCCGTAATTTTTACTTTTGGATGAATGCTGCAGGAAAACATGCTAGCTTTATTAAACATGGTGTGCACTATGTGATTTCTGAACAAATTAAGAAAACAAAGAGCATCAAACACAGCTTCAGTCTTTTTGTGTGTGAACATGTGATTGAGAAATGTGGATGTCAGTGAGAGTTGGCGAAAATGTTTACTGCAGGCACTTTGCCTGTTGTCTAAATCACTTATTTACTTATTCTTTTCACACCACAAGTCTCAAGTAAATACAATTTTAGACATATCAGAGCCTCTGATCTCTCTGGAGTTGCATCATGAGGCTAAAGGTTGACTCATTTCACCTTGTCACAATTCACAACTATCACAACCACTCACTTCTGACCGAACTGATGACCTAAAAAGCAAATCTGGTTGTGAAAATTTGTTAGAAGGAAAACTAAGTTTGGGGGCGGGGGTCAGGCTAACTGCCATGCAATGTAATTCTAGCATTCCTCATTGATGATTTAATGGTTGATTGTAGGTGCATGAAGTGAAAAGTTCTGATTATTCTTTCATTTAAAGTATGTTGAACTACAAAGCAGTAGGTACAGTGTTTGATGGTGGCACATGGGTTGAGCCAAGTGTGTTTAAGATGGAATCCTCAAACCTTACTCTTTGATCGGCAGGGTGGTTTGTGTTGGAGGAGACGGCATGTTTAGTGAAATCATACATGGCCTAATTTCCCGGACGCAGAGCGACTCAGGCATGGACCAGGAGTGCCCAGATGAGACACTGATCCCTTGCAGTCTTCGTATCGGCATCATTCCTGCAGGTGAGTTTACAGCAGAGACAGAAAAAAAGATATCTGCAGACAGCAGCTCCGGCCCCTTCATTTCTCTTGTTTTTGCTGTTAGTGGACTACAGAGACACCTCCGCTGACAGCATGCCTGTGTGGCCTGGCGAATCCATCTCTTGCGATTCCATTACAGGCCACATGCTGCGTGGCATTTTCCAAATCATCATAAATTCCACAGCTGTGACGTGCATTACCCAGCCAGGGCCTGACTGCATGCTGGCAAATGATCAGAGGAGATTACGGTTGTGTTTGGCTCGGCGGAGAACAGCCTTTACACACTACACACAGAAACACTCAGCCAGGTCACGAACATAACTTGTTTTAAATGTTCAGCTTTCTGGAGAACATTGGTGAAAAGAGGCACAAAAAGGGAGACTGTTCTTGTTTTCATTCTTCTTTTTTGAAGTTTCCTTCTCTTTTATACCTTATGGCTTATGGCCCATCTCAGCACATTTTAGTGTCCGTACTGATGATTTGCTGATGATTTGGCAATGATGAATGAAACGACTCCCTGAACAAAAACAGAAGCATTATGTCCCATTCACCAGTGAATGGAAAAAACCTGGCCACCCTGAATTACTCTACTTAATAGTCCAAGGCTTATCAAATCGTGTTTTAAGATTTCAGGCTTGCAAAGGCAGCAAGGCACAGCTCAGCTCTTTATGGGGGGTTTTAAAGTACCTGCTTTTTATCGGCCGCCTTATCAGCATGTACTGTACAGTTCTGCCTGCTTAGCACCTTATCTGCTGTTGTACAGACACACATGAGCCAAAATGAGCAATGGCTTCAGGAGCTATTCCCTGCCATGCTCCTTTTCTTTTTATTATTAAAGAAAATGCATGGAGAAGAGACTAGAAAATGGCACAGATGAACCATGAGGGGAAGACCTGAAACAGATCCTTGAACATCAAATCTGTCTTATTGATCTGTTTGGATGGATTCATCAGCTGCAGTTGTGATCATAACTCATGAAGGAAAAAACATTGTACTGTTATTCATTTTTGTATTCGTTTATACAATAGGAGAATGCAGAAAAACAGCTGGGTGGATTGTACAAATAGTGTAATTCTGGGCTTCCCTCCACCGTCATAATTTGACGGTGAATTTGAGGCAATTGAGGCAATTTGAGGCAGAAAAATTTGATTTACCCAGAAGCGCGCAGCAAGACAAGAGAGGGAGGAACTCCTCTGAAATCTCATCTCTGAAAATGACAGATCCTAAATGATAAAAGTGCTTTTCCGTATGCTTTTGTGAGTCAGCTAAAATGTATTAGGTGCAAAAAAGTTTTTTGGTTCATACGTGAGCTAGGTGGAGCTCTCATTTATTTTATTTTTTTATTTTTTTATTTTTATTTTATTTATTTTTTTATTTTGAGGGCATTAGGATTAAAATTTGGCACTGAAGTCCTGAGCCATGAATTCTTTTTGTAATACAGGTTCAACTGACTGTATATGCTACGCTACAGTAGGGTCCAATGATCCTGTGACTTCAGCTCTGCACATTGTCGTAGGTGAGTAGGCACGTAAGCATCAACACAGCTTGTAATACAGATCAGTCATTCATTGTGTTTTCCTTCTTAACCGCATTGCATGTTTGTTTAATAAACACTTTAATTGTTGAGTACATGTGATTTGAAGTGTAGCCTACAGAACAGGTCTAGGACACATACCATGCATTTTCTGCCTTCTTTATATGGAGGCTAATAAGCATGACTCAGGTGATGCCATTCATGCTTTGCTGGTCATGAACAAGTGCTCTGAAAGGAAGTATGTGTTACAAAAGCAGCAGCAAAGTTCACAAAACTCTAATGATGCAAGTATATTGTCATATTTACTGGACTACAGTAAGTTTTAACACATCACAAAGCTGTGATGTAACCTCTACAGACAGCCCGCCCACTAGTACCCCACTCTGAATCAACCTGTCTGAAACCTGATCAAACAGCTGAAATTGACTGGATCATGAATAGTCTAGTATATAAAAGTGTATGATCTAATCAGGTAGTGAGGTACACAAAATTAATGTTTTATTTCTGCTTTTTACAATGTTTATGAAGTAATATGTTTCAACATCATGCCATTTGTGTAATGTAAGTGTCTGTTTTTCCACAGGTGATTCCCAGCCACTGGACGTCTGCTCTGTCCACCACAATAATGCTTTCCTGCGATACTCGGTCTCTCTCCTCGGTTACGGTTTTTACGGTGACATGCTGACGGACAGCGAGAGGAAGCGTTGGATGGGTCCTGCTCGCTATGATATCTCAGGTCTGCAAAACCTCCCCAATCCACCAGAACAACACTCTGATGAGGACAGAGAAAGCCACTGTTATTTTTTTCTTTCTTCTCTTAACTGTCATTTTGAACAGAACCTTGATGTTTTGTGGCAGGTGTTAAAACGTTTCTGTCACATCACTACTATGAGGGCACCATCTCCTTCCTTCCTGCTGATGGAAATGTCGGAACTCCCAGAGACAAGATTCAGTGTCGATCTGGGTAAGAACTGAACCCTCTTATTTTTACTCAGTAAGCTACGATGTTCCATCAGCTAAATCATGGAGTTGATTAATGTTGATTGACTGATGGTGACTAGTGTGAAATGCATCAGCCTGAAGGTGACGTTTCAACCAAAAGTATTAGAATTTTATGTAGACTATAATTCTTTGTATTAATGTTCAATAAGATGTAGACATTTTTTGACCCAAACCAAAGTATTGTGGTTTTCAAATGTGGAAGTTCCTCAAATGTATGTATTTACTTTTTGACAATATTACACAGTGTGTAGTTGATCTTCACCTTTTGTGTGTTCAGAGCAATTAAGAAAAATGCATTTTGACATTCTGGGGTCTGAGAATCCTGTTGAGTTTTCAGATTGAATTTGGTGCATCAGGTAGTCCCTTAGAAATAACAGACGCACTTAAGTGTTTGATGCTAGATCTTAATTTATCTCCTGTTAGGTGTAATATCTGCCAGCTGCCTTCAGAAGACAAAGAGGTCTACAGAGGTGAGGACAGCATCTCTGACACTGGTGAGGAACCACAGAGACCCCTATCTGATAAAGCTTAAAGAACATTTGCACAGTTTTCCCTTATTCTAAATTCAGTCAAAATATATTTAGTGTTTGGTATGTTATACAGAGGCAGAAACTGCATAAGCACATCTGTTTGAGATTACTTAACAGCTCAACATGTTTTGAGGCAAGAAAGTGGTCATTTAGGCATTCAGGCTGTACAGTGCTAAAAGCTATCTGTAAACTTCCATTACTGGCAAACTGTTTTAGCATTGTTGCCCCTGTGCTAAACATGTCTTGGCTCATCAATCACGTTTTAGGTATGAGTGGAAAACTGTGAAAACTGTGTATTTTTTTCTCTCACAGAATCTCACACCTCATCCTGTCTTTGTTTTTGTCAGACTCCTTGTTAAAATAAGGCCTCGTAGTTCAGCTTGTGTCTGTTTTGATTCTGTTCAGACACATGCACAATGACTTCTTTTTTGCACATTATCTCCATGTCTCATAGCTCAGTAGTAGGCATAGTGCTGTTTACAGAGGCCCCCAGGTCCCTAATTGGCATTTAGACATGATAATTTTTAGGGCTTTTTCTCAAGGCTGATGAGATTCCGCCTGGTAGCAGAGCAAAGCGATGGAAATAAAGGTGATGTGTGTTTGTGTGTGTGTTGGAAGAGTTAAGTGTCTTTAATTAGTAATCTAGTATCACAGCCATACATGGCAAGCACTTTGCAATTTTTTTTGTTTTTAGAATGCAACTCTACAGCAACTGCTTTGGCACTGGGGAGAGGTGCTGATTCTGTGCTAATGAGCTTCCTGGAAAGGGAAATGTGTCATTTGAAAGGCTGCAAATGAACACAAGCCAAAGGTCTCTTTTGTCATTTTGTATATTTAAGTGTCTACTCAGTGATTTCCAATTAAAATGTATTGGCTTTTGTCGTCTCTGGAGACATGCTAACATTGGCAAATCTCTCCTGTGTTTATGACTCCGAACAATGGGGGACCTAATTATGCATTTTATGACTGCAGATCAACACAGCAGTCTTTCAGAATAGTGTTCATTAAAAAGATATTTCTTGCTTGGTCACATACAATCAACACATTCGACTTAATGTGCAAGATGCATCAGGGAAGATTTAACGCGCCCTCCGAGAGGCTTTCAGGTCCACAAGGCCACGCTTAAATGAACCATGACGCTTCAGATTTAATGAAGGATGAGCTGGTTTTAAACAAGTGGTCAGTAAAATACTGGGGAAAATATAAGCTTCCAATGAGATTACACTAAACTGTGACTTGGCTTCTCTCTTACAGAGACAAAGGGAGAGTGGCGGGTCATTAGGGGAAAGTTTCTGGCAATCAATGCTGCGTGCATGAGCTGTGCTTGTCCACGCAGTCCCAAAGGCCTGTCGCCCTCCGCCCACCTGGCCGACGGCACTGCTGACCTCATCCTAGTGCGCAAGTGCTCACGCCTGGATTTCCTTCGGCACCTGCTGCGCCACACCAACAAAGACGATCAAGTACGTACCCTTCTGTGAAAATGCGGCTGACCTCATAAAGCGGCTTTTAGAGCACTCTGTTTCAAACTCTCTCAAACACACTTTTCTCTTTTGTTGTGTATGGAGCTTTTCTCTAGTGCAACACACTGGTAGCCTAGTGGTTAGGGCATTCGCCCTGCGACCAGAAAGTCTGGGTTCAATTCCCAAGACTGCTAGGCACCTCTGAGGTACCCTCCCACACTCTGCTCCCTGGGCGCCATGTTCCTGGCTGCCCCCTGCTTCACTTGGTGAATGGGTTAAATGCAGAGGAAGTATTTCGTGCTGTTCACACTGTGTGCTGTGGTGTGTTCACGTATGACCAATGGTCACTTTCACTCACTTAAACACATTTTAGTTAAAAAGTATAACTTCATGTTTAGTACCTGTAACTATCAAGGATGACTCTCTAGTCAGTCACTGCTAGCAGGTTAGGGGTAGACGGCTCTTGTCCTGGTGGACTGGTGTCCAGCAGCGTTTGGAGATTTCCTTTTTCAGACACAACCAAGGCTAATTGGTGCCTTTCTGGTCCAGTCTAGAGAAGCATCGTCTCAGAAGGATCTGCTGCTTACACCTTGGTGCCAGACATCACAGTACACCTTTATGTCAAAAAAAACATAGACATTAGCTTTTTGGAAAGGCCGCAAGCTTCAGTTGTTTAATATCCTGCCAGAAACTCATTTGATAGCTAATGCTTATTGGAATCGCACTTTCTAAATGTTCATATAGGTATGTTTCCGTTGTCATGAAAGATTTATGAAGGGGTCATGTAACCGTATGAGCAGTAAGATGTTGCCTGTGTACTTAAATCCAGAAAATATCGTATTGCTGTGGAGCAGTTCAGGTTCAGTAAGCCTCAAATAGGACTAGATAAATGTTCAGAGTTTTTTCATCAGATTTATAAGCCATAAAACCAACACAGCAGAAAAATTAGATTTATCTTGGCACTAATGGAGGGGAACTATCCATCCCTGACCTGTGTGCAGTATCTAGAGGCTCACCCTGCTTTCTTTTTGTCAGGCAGATCTCTTTCCTGGGTGCTGTGTGGCAAGAGTAACTCGCCTTACCCAGAGAAAAAGAGAAACCTAATCTTGCTAGAGCACTGTTGATTGCTAGCCAGGATTCAGTTCTGTACATACACTGGGGAGGAAGAATGGTACACAGCCCAGATTTTGTTTTGTTCTCTTTATTGAGGCACAGGTCATGCACTATTAATTACAGGACCATTTTCTGTTTCTAATTAAATACAGGTAGGTCAACAAGTACTTCGTTGTACCCCTTGTTTCAGAGGATTGTATCCTGCTTGTCTGAACATGCTAGTGATCAAACTTTCTGGGCAAATACATATCACAGATAGGAGTCAGTGTTATTTGGTAAACATCATTGTGAATGTTACTCCTGAGCCAACAGCAAACGGGCTGAGATTAGAACAGACTCAAGCATGAGCAATAAAGCATGGGGTGTTTGTCATGTAGCTCCAGTGCAAAACTAAAGGAGCAAGCCTAAGACACCAAACAAGTCTTGACTGATGAGTTACATTTTGGGTCTCCTAAAGGTCAACTTGCAATGCATATTTCATCATTTTTGGTGATGCTTTTATAGAGCTGTTGCCCAAAAACATTGTGCCTGCCTCACTACAGCATGAAACGACACAAATCTCTTAGTCTGCATCAACTATGTGGGGCTTATCAAGTTTCATGTGGATTTGTGAAGTTTAAGCATACAACATTGTTGACCATAAGTCTGTGAGGGGGAAAAAACACTGAAAAAAACCTAATTCATAATTAAAGGTACCTGAGCTGCCTCAAAAATACAGTTCTGGAAAAAAGACCCCACTGCAAAAATGTTCAGTATTGAACTGACAATATTTCTCACAATTTCCAAATACAAATCTATATACTGGCCAAAAAAATAAAGGGAACACTTAAACCACACAATGTAACTTCAAGTCAATCACACACCTGTGAAATCAAACTGTCCACTTTAAAACTTTTCCTCCTAAGTGAACAGTTTGTCTTCACAGATGTGTGATTGACTTGAAGTTACATTGTGTGGTTTAAGTGTTCCCTTTATTTTTTTGAGCAGTATATTTCTTCAATGCATAATTTTAAATGAAATGACAATTCAGTAATACAGGGGCATGACACACGAGGCCCAGACATCACAGTCAGCTGTACTCGGAGGCAGGAGGTTTGAAAGTAGCCAATCCGAGAACGTTATTTATTTCTCCATCCTGCTGATTGACTGCTGCCCTGTAACACTGCAGTCCAGAATTTCCCCCATGGAGCATCTTGAGTATTTAGGGTTTACACAATTTTTTTTTTTTTACCACATCACAACAACGCAGGTGCTCTTGGAACATCAAAATAAGAGAAATTAGGCCGTGTTTATAGAACTTGAATAATTACAAATAAATATCTTGTTCACTCTTTAACACAATGACAATATTTACCTTTGATGTACTTCTAGTAGTGTTTTGCCATCCAAGTGGTCACATTGCAAGAGGAGACTGTTGATTACAGCAGTGTTTTTTATTCTTTCCATACTTATCCCTCATTAAATAAGATTTGATTCAGGTGATCACTTAATCAGTACCTCATACTGGCATGGAATGGTTGTCATTTAAAAATAAATTGCAGTGGTCTCTTATTCTTTTCCAGAGCTGTATATAAAGCTCTCAAGTAGAACAGTGTGGAGAGGAGTGATACAAAATTAGTAATGCAACCCCTCACATCCTCCTGTGTGTGCATGTCTCTTGTAGTTTGACCACCCCTTTGTGGAGGTGTACCGTGTGCGACAGTTCCGCTTCACGCCCAGGTACCAGGATACAGACTCAGAGCTGGAGCTGAGGGAGATGGAGGGCAGCGGCAGTAAGCGCTTCTTCACACAAATATGCAGGGAACATCCGGCATGTGGCTGCACCCAAACACACAGCAGCTGGAACTGCGACGGGGAAATTCTGCCACACGCTGCCATTCAAGTCAGGTAATCAATCCACTGAAATTGCACTCATGAATAGCATTTTGAGTATTATAGCAGTGTTTCTCAGTCCTGCTCCCAGTGACCCATGACATTTCAAGATGAAGCCACATACAAAAACATTCCCAGCTGTATTTAAGCAACTTCTAACATCTAAGCAACGATTTAGAAAATAAATAAATAAAAAACAATCACTGAGATTGATAAACTGTCACCTCTGTATCAGTTTCTTTTGCTTTGAAAACTACTTTGAGTCTTTTGGGATTCTTCTCTATCAACTTGGCGCAAATAGAATTGTATCCGTTTAAGTTCAGTCAAATTGTATGACTGTCATTCCACAGATTTTGAATAGAGTTGAAGTCTGGTATCAGACTGGGCCACTCAAGGACCGCTTTCTAGCAGTGGGGAACAGGTTTTCTTAAAAAATTTGACAGAATCTATCAATTTTTTTTTCCTTCAATCCTGACCAGTACCCCTGTCTCTGCTGCAGAGGAACACCCTCTGATTCTACCGCCTCCATGATGTACTGTACATACTGTTCATCTATAGGTTGGTGTTGAGCCCAAATAGTTGGATTTTGCGTTCATCTGACCATAACACAAATTTGCTGTGTTTTTGCTCCTCAGCCAAGGCTTAATTGGACTTTCTGGAGGAGTGACTTTTTTTTTTCTTTCAACTCTCCAATACATGACACATTTGTGGAGCGGTCCACAGCTTCATACCAGAGATCTTTTGAGAGTGGCTTGCTGAACTGTTTTTATGCTGAACTAATCAAAACTATTACAGCTGATCACAGATGGATGCCAGTTATCTTGATGGGCATTGGAGAAGGTGATTCGTTACACCTGATTGAGTTTAGAAAGAGGCAGTCTTTTGTCTGTCTTGGTGATTTTCTTTATTTATTTAATACTTTTTTCCAAAAATTGTTACCATCATAGTTTACACCTGGTGATTTATAAGTTGCAATCAGTAAATACAACTGGAAAATGTTTTTTTGTGTTCATTTCAGCACACAAAACAAAATGTGAATATTTTTGAACATTTTGATTATTATTCTTTTCTATACCAACTGTCTCTCCTCCTTTGATTATGGAAATACTACATATAGTGTATACATATAGCTAAATGAAATGCAGAATACTTAAATGTAAATGTAAAGAATCCCCTAAATATGCTAAAATATGTTAAAACAGCATAGAACAGGCATGCTGCAGCAGGCTTCTTCATCTTCTTTTTATGGTGGTTGACAATTTTTCAGTGTATTGCTGGGCTGGTGCCGGTAATACAGTTGCTTTCTCATAAACAAAGACGGGGGGTATTTGCAGTTTCCGCGTTATTGTGGGGATTTCCGCATAAAACTATGAGGGGTTTTTTTTTGTTTTTTTTTTTTTAACCCACAATTCACTGCTCATGTTAAGTGAATGACCAAACTGGCACCACCACTTTCAATGGAATTTTTAAACAAGAACTGTATCTGCTGAGAGATGGCAGGCCTCTTCGTCACTTCGCTGAAAAATCCCTTAATGCTCCAGGAGGCGAGCGTGAACGCATTCCCTTATCACAGGGACATCTGTATGTAGCATGATGGCTCTCCTGAATGCACCATTTACCTCACGCTCAATTCTTCTTAGTGTCAATGATGCATAGCTGTCTAATGTCTTCTAATTTAATGGCCTTTCCACTGTTAAAAGCTTACTCCCTTTTAATTAAAATAGAGGTCCATTCATTTATTGCATTTTCCTCTCCAGTAATTGTTCTTCAAGTGAGTCAGCAAATGAACTGTAGACTGTTGATGATGGTGAGACAGCAACTGCATTAAGAAGCACCTGAGTGCTAAACGCACCTCATCCAGTAGAGTTAGAAGAAATTAGAGTCTAAATCCTTTAAATAGAAGTTACGGCGAACTATAATGAACTTTTCACAGAGCCTTGTCTGGCATTCAATAGCTTAATCTGTTTTAACCATTCATTTATTCACTTAATCATTGTGTTTAAATTAAATACTCTGATGCCAAGTGCTTGGCTTGATGGACAGTTCTCTCTCTCTCTCTCTGTCTCTCTGTCTCTCTCTCTCTCTCTCTCTCTCTCTCTCTCTCTCTGTCTCTCTCTCTCTGTCTCTGTCTCTGTCTCTCTCTCTGTCTCTCTCTCTCTGTCTCTGTCTCTCTCTCTGTCTCTCTCTCTCTCTGTATCTCTCTCTGTCTGTCTCTCGTTCGTGATTTTTCTGTACATGGTACATGTTCTTTAAGGGCAATGTATTAAACCGAGTTTAAAATGGAATGAAAGGGACCTGGGAGCAGACTTGGGGGCATATTTAGGGTTTACACTATAAAAACAGGCATTTTAGGGCATTTTTTGGACCAAAACACAACAGCGTGGTTTCTCTCTGTACGCAGGTGCTGTTGCAACGTAACCCCCGCGAATAACGGGGCACTACTGTATATGGATAATTCTGATATAAATAAGGCATTTTCCTGCAAATGTCCTTCAAATGGTCAAAAGAAACATGTTTTAATGCATCAGGTCTAGCCTTTTCGGCTCAGTTCGCTTGTCCAGGCGTCCAGTGGGCAGACGCTTGTCTGTGCTGTGTCTTAAATTAAAATCTCGAGTCTAAAGCATGTTTCAAAGTCGATTAACGAAAAAGTCCTTTTTTGCCCAGCTGAGATATTAAGAAGTATCCAAAGCTTTAAGCACATAGTTAATTATGTTTTAATGCTTTGAAACAAACTGCCCATTAAAGTCCGAAAACCATTGCTACGCCGCACTATGAGGTAACTGGACAAAGCCGAGCACATTTTACAAGGGTTTTAGCGCAAATTAGCCTTTGCCAAACTGCAATAAAGGCTGCAATATGAATAGAGACAGATCTTTTTTTGATATATTAGCATTCTGACCGACCTCAGATGGTCCAGACGGCTTTCTGTGGGCGTTTTGATGAATCAAGGCATTGATGTGATTCAACAAATGTAAATCATTTTGGTGAAAAATGAAGAAGGACAATAATTAAACGAGCCGTAGGTTCAACAAGTCAAATCACAGTTACAGTGTAAAGCAGGATAATCACAGGCTCATCATGCAGCCATAGAGATGGAATGTAGTTATAATGGTAAACTAAACAGAATAGTACTATTTTATTTTGTTTTTCCAACCAGAGAATTGCTACAATGAGAATTCGGTTAGAATTAGATTGTCCTGTTAGGAATGTGGGCATCACTTTGAAGTGGAGCACCTACCCTTATATATAACCTCCAGAGTATATATGAATAATTATAATATGGCATTTTCCTGCAAATGTCCTCCAAATGCTAAAAAAAAAAAAACATGTTTTAGTATATCAAGCCTAGTTCAACAGCCTTTTCGGCTCAGTTCGCTTCTCCAGGCCTCCAGGGGGCAGACGCTTGTCTGTGTTTTGTCTTAAATTAGTGAATGGCCAATAGGGCTGTAATGGTGCATGTATTGATACCGAACCGTCGCGGTACACGGATCACGGTTCGGTACATGATGTCTTTCGGAGAATACACGGTACGACGGAGAAGACGAGATTGAAGTACGGAATCACAGAGGGACCAAAAAGCGCAAATAAATCATAAACCTGGGTAGTAATGTGGTGCAATAGTGCCGCCTACTGGCGTAACACTTCTGCTGCCTTACACATACATGAGAATATAAGCAAGAGTGTGTGTTTACTGGTTAATACA
>JBBPDE010000128.1:23075551-23089261 GCA_037974605.1 Nannopetersius ansorgii
TTGTCCTAGGTGCTTGCTTAATGGAAAAAAGTTGTGTTTAGAAATGAGAAGGACAAAAATGAACACTGATTGACCATTTCTATTGGTCCATCTATCAGAAAATGTTTGCATAATGTAAGAGGCAGCTGGTGTTTTCGTTACGTTAATGACAGATAACAGACGCACACAGAAGCCAACTCTTATAACTTATCAGGTGATTTGTATGGTAGTGGGTGTGCTGCCCCTCATATATATTCTGTTCAGGATAGAAGCAGCAGTCAGTGCTGAAAGACTGATGGCTCTGGGTCATGTCCCTGTGCTAGCACTCTGCTTCTAACATTTTGCCCATAAAATATGGGCACTTCATGAAGTGTCAAACGTCTGATATGGCCTGCTAATGGAGTAGCTGGGTCACCCCCAACTTACACACAGCGATGGGACTCATCGCTCAACATGCTGTCATCAATCTGGGTTCCTGTAGATATTAGCCACTAGAGTCCAGCCAGTGTTTTCCATTCCTTCCTGTTTTCTCTGTCTCTTATTTTTCCCTTCCACTTCTTCCCTCTTATTATCCCCCTTTTCTTCTCCCCCTTTCCCCAATCCATCTCTGGGCAGTAGACATCTAAGGTTGTGCATTATTTTATAGTTGACTTGCTGTGCCAAAATAAGGACTATATCTACGGGGGAAAATGAATGGCATTTTTGAAAATGATCCTTATGACATCCTGGGGTAAACCAAAAATCTTCTAAAGCTGGTATGTTTTGTCCTGTGTATGTTTTTCCCCAAACATCATTGGAGGTATGAGGTCATCTAACACCACTGTTCATTTAACCACTGTGGCTACTACTATAAAATATACACTGTTCAAAAAACTATTCACTACTTCAGTGATAAACTACACACTATATACTACTTCAGTGATATTAAATTACAACTCCAATTGTTGAAATTATGCCCTAAACTGCCAGAGCCACTTAAATACCACACTAATCGTAGCTTGCTGAATGATATAGTGGCTTATCAAGTCAAATAAATGTCAAATTAATGTGTTTACTTGTTTGCCTTATATACAGTAGCAATATTCTGATTTTGTCATTTGAACAACCTCATAATTCAAATGTGACACTGGCAGTGATGTTTAGGGAGAAAATGTATATAGGGTATATGTATATGCAATATTGGGCATATGCTTTGAAACTTGGTACCACAGAAAGCAATACATGCAATTTCTGAAAATGTCATTCATTGTACTTATAGACTAAAATGGCTTAGATGCTGGGCGATATTGGAGAACTACTAAGTGACGACACATCCTCAGTGGTCTATGGCACATACATTTACAAAGTGCCCTGTCAAAAACGGCAGAGGGGGGGAGGTCTGCCAATGTCACTCTCTATCAGAGCAACTAAAAATACCCTCCCTTCATCATAGGCCATCTGATTGCGCTCATCAAACAACCCAACATCTGGTCCTCCCCGGAGAATTAGACGAGCGGTGCTTCGGTAAAGAATGGCGCAGTGACAGCACAACTCTCCGGGGCACCATTAATTCCATCACACACAGTTGCTACTTTACTGGCCAAACTGTCCAACTTTAAACACAGGTGGGAAAATGGATCTTCAGGGTCACTTTTTCATTCCACAGGTAATTGGGCAGAGTTCCATTTTGTGGAATTCTAAATCATACTAAAGCAGCTTTCTGCACTATTCTGCACCAACAGTATTCATATCTTTGGTCCATGCACATCTAAATATAATGCTTTCTAAATATACCTTGCCTTGGTTGTATGGCTCTAATAAAATGTTCTTGAAAAAACAGACCTTGTTGTTGCCCATATGTTGTTCCACAAAACCTTTCAGTAGATTCTCTAAATAACTGTTTTTAAAAAAGCGAGATGTGCAAGTGGGAAGAAACTTTGTCACATTGAAAGGAATTCTGCATAATTCAAAGGTTCTATACTAATTAAAGACATTCCCTATTTAAGACAAGAAGCACTTAGGAACCGTTATTTTCAAAAGTGTATAGTTGCTCGAGTGTTTGTTTTCAAATAGTGTTTTCACACAAATTTCCAGACATATTTCTCAAAAGAACAAGCTGTTGGACAAGTCTTAAACGACTCAAGAGTGGACTCAGTTTTCTTTACAGTTGTAAATCTTCATGCAAAACTCAGTGTAGTCCAGTACTAGGCTTATTCCCTGTCCAGGAAATCAGACCGAAGTATAGGCATTTCAGAACCCGTTTAAACACTGCACCCCATTTTAGAGCAGCAAGTAATTGGGCATATGAACATAAAGTTTAAGTTTAGTACTTTGTTGCAGATTTTTGTGCTCAGTGCTGGGTGCTATTTCGAACTATTTCAAATGCTAAGCTAAACAAAGCTTTCTTCCTTCTTAACAATATGCCAGAGAGCTTAGTTCGACACATTTATATGCATTGTTTTTGTCTTTTGGCATATCTTAAGTTTTGGCTCTGACGCTGCCTCACGCATGATGTGTTGCTGAGAAATTTGCCTCGTCTCGTAGTGAAGAAGCTCTGTATTGTGTGGATCCACTTGCGTTTTTTCCTGCCATGTTATACTTCTCCCTTGCAGTAGATTCCATATGCCAAGTGCACATCTGCCCAAACATTTTGTTAGCTCACTTGTGCTTCAGCCAACAATACCATACATTCAGATGGCAAAAAGACAATTCAGCAGCCAATTGTCCAATTAGTTATGGTTCTAAGCAATGGTTGGGCCATAGGTAGCTCTCTGATTCGTCCAATATATATGTAAATATCCTCAATTTAAAGTTAACATTACGCGCTTTAACCTCACAGTCACTGTTTTACTTTCAAGCCAATAGGCTGGAGTACAGAGGCAAAACAACAACAGTTGTTTCACTGTCCAATTACTTTCAAATTGCCCTGCATTATAGTCAAAACCCAATATCTCGTTCTCTGTTTAAATTGGGCTTTTCAAGACGGCACTTTTTCTATTTCCTTTTGGGGAGGTTTCTGATATTGCAGTTCTCTTTCCTCCATCCCTGCAAAAGTCAACACGCTGATGTTTATTTAATTTTCAAACAATTTCACCTTGACATTCACATTCCCTGGATGCAACGGGTAGAAGGTCCACAATTGTATGGAATAGACTTTCAGGTAGCAAGTCATTTCCATCCCCTTTATTTTCTGACAAAGGAATAGAGAACATTCATTTAAAAAGCAGAGGGGGAGTATTTGAGCAGTGGGCCTCTTCTTGCTTTAATTGGAATTCTTTTTTCGCTCTCTAAGCAGACATTTTTGTCATTTTGCTCTGTTAAGTATCCCTTGTTGAATTGGATTTGGAACGAAGGGTAAGCTAACAATACCAACAATTTTAATTAATTTTTGGTGTTGGGAATTAAACTGAAGTCTGTTCTGAAATATAAATAGCAAGATTCATGTCTTTTAGAGTCCAGTTTTCTTTAACATGGCACCAATGAAACTGTGTTTTCTGACTGCGCTGGTCACTGTATCACACTTTATGATGGCCACGTTGGTGAAGGAAGCTAATGTTAGCTTTAATGACTTAAATTATTGAGGCTTCAGCACAAAGATAAGGCTGCATCCCATATTTTCTAAGGCCATTGTTCTCATAGTGGGGGGGTCATGGCATATAGCAAGGAGGCGGTCTTAGAGATACTTGGTTTTCTTTTTTTAATGATGTGACACGAGTTAAAATTTGTGTGGAGCCTCATCAAATCTAAAATAAATTAGGCCACTACTCACACCTAAGGAGGGCCAGTATCCTCTACTGAATTTGGAGATGGCCAACACAAATATCACTGTATTTTGTTTTTGAGTTTCAGTTGGTTAAAGCATTCATTCATTAATTTATTCATTTTCATTCATTCATTCACTCACACACAATTTAGATCCCCCTATTCAACTGACACGCATGTCTTTGGACTGTTGAAGAAACCGTAAACCCCACAGGAAACCCTCACCACCACGAGGAGAACATGCAAACTCCACACTCACAAGGCCAGGACCCAAATTCAAACCCCCAACCTAGCAGGTGTGAGACAACAGTCCTTAAATGGTCCATATAAGAAAAAAAAATCATCACTTGTTTGAGATGAGTTTAACATTGTATGTTAAAGCTTCCGAATGTATTGTTCTTTTATCTACCCACAGAGTAAGTATGTACAGTACTGTGCAAATGTCTTAGGCACCTGAGAAAATTATACTTAAGAAGTGTTATGTTTGTGTCAAAACACTAATATTACAATAAATACAAATAATTTCCATAAAGCCTTTCAGTAGCTTCTCTAAATAACCATTTTTGATACTTTTGCATTTATTCCCATGTTCCCTTGTGTGTTTACTGACAAATAAACCCACTGCTGATAGAAACAGCTTCAAACAATTTTCCCAGGTGCCTAAGACATTTGCACAGTACTGTATATATATTAAAATACAAATACAGGCTGTTTCAAATTTGCTGTTTTTGGGTTGTGACTAATACCAATTAAACAGTATTAGTTAAGCTCTCTTTTGAAACTTGGCTGAGTTGAAACAGTTAGTATCAACGGCAAACTTGTATAATCTCCATAGAAAAGCCCTGGAAATGTAATGGGAGGTTTTAGTTACCAGTGCTGGGCTGTGGAGCAGTGGAAGTAGAGTGATGGACTGAACTACTAAGGAGTGAAAGAGCACCTTTGGGATGAGCTGAAATGGCTTTTGAGATCATGAACGAGTCGTCAATCCTCCCTAATGGTCTTGTGACTGAAATCAAATCCTCTCAGCAATGTTCCAAGATTTAGTGTGAAGCTATAAAAGAAGATGCTATTACTGCAACAAAATGGCAAACTCTCCACTTCAGAAGAAACTTTGATGAGTAGCTGTCAACAAACGTCTGAACATATTGTCTTCTTCATCAACTTTAACATACTTCCAAAATAATCAACGATCTACACAGCTATGCCCAAGAAGGCAGAAGAGTGGGTTTCCCATTTGGGTATGAACTACTTCTTTGACAAATGTGTGTAAAAGACTTTTAAAACACAGGTAAGTTGTTCTCTGCACATGTTTTAGATGACACAAATAGGAATAAAACCTGCCCACGCCAATTTCTGTTTGTCTCTGACCGCTATAACTTGCCTGCACTTTACCTTGTAATATAATTATTAAAATATTTCATAAATCACATATTTTTTAATTAATGTGTGAATTTGTTTAAGTAATCAGTTATAGTTATGAACTTTGTTATATTATTGTGAGGAGCGACAGAGTAAGGCGACACCTTACCATTTTCCATTTTCCATTTTCTTCCATCCATTTTCTTGCAGCTTTATTTTTTAGTTCTCCTCCACACACTCCAGCAACACTCTTCCCAACACCAACTTCCAGTGCTAAGCACCGCCCTCCCTTTATATACCACCCCAAAAACTCGCCCGTTTCCATGGCGATGAGCCCAGATGGAGCTCATCGCCCTTAGTTTCACCCCAGCCTGCCCGCCAAAATCCACCCACCCCACCCGTGCAAACCACGTGGTCCTCCTGCCCGCCACATTATGTTATATTTCAGTCACGTCTGACAACATTAACTCACCCCTGTATTACAGAACTCACCAACTCCGTGATCTCTGGTCAAGAAAATGATGATCTCATTCTTTTTTTCTATGTTTTCACTCCTGTTAATGGCAATGCCTTTGGAAAGTACAACCCAGTAGAATGTCGAACCACACTAGTTAACTCATTTTGTGGAATATTCTTCACAAGATTGATTAAAACCATTTTAAATAGATAATTTCATATATTTCAGTCACATAATGAAAAAGACTAAGGCCTAAAGGGAATGGAAGTGCCTAAAACGTTGCACAGCAAAATGACTGCTCTAAATTTTTTTTATTTACAGAGCAAATAAAAATAAATATGAACTGAAGGAGTAAGTAAATCTCACAGCAACTGAACAAGAAGAAAGCAGAACTGCTCCGGTAGGAGGAGTAAAATGGCTGGCCTTCTTGCAAACGGCTCCCTGGCTGGATAAGCAGCGCTGCTGGAGGCTCCCCTCTGAGAAAAGAAAGTCTGCAGGCCTTCGCGATGTGCACCGCTCAAAAAAAAAAGAAAAAGAAAAGAGTACGAAGCTGAAAGGTGCTTGAAGTGCATCTCTAGTCTAAATAAAACCATTATTACACACTTCAGAGCCTTTTAAATGCAGATGCTGTTGGGGAATATAATGTTCCGTTTCTCTCTTGACACCAGCGCCCCCTAGTGCTGGAATCGTGGGCATTTATTAAAGGCGAATTTATTTTCAGCATGAGCACATACACTATATGAACAAACGTATTGGGACACCTGTTTTTCAGGGTTTGGGCAAGGCCCCTTAATTCCAGTGAAAAACTTAAGCCTAATGCTTCAGCATACCAAGACATTTTGGACAACAACATGCTTTCATCTTGGAAACAGTGCACAAAACAAAGTCCATGAAGATATGGTTGGATGAGTTTGGTGTGGAAGAATTTGACTGGACCTCAACCCCATCCAACACCTTTGGGATGAACTGGAACGGAGATTGGGAGCCAGACGTTCTTGTCCAACATCAGTGTCTGATCTCATAAACGCTCAACAGTATGAATGAGCAAATATTTTGTGAAAAGCTTTCCAAGAATGGTGGAAGCTGTTCTAGCTGTAAAAGGGAACCACCTCCATATGAATGTCTATGTATTTGAATGCAATGTCATTAAAGTCCCTGTTGGTGCAATGGTCACACACCCCAGTACTTTGTCCATATAATGAATGAGGCAGCGGTTTGTGGGACTATTGTGTTCGTAAATATTGTGTATATACGTAGAAAACTTTTAACTAGAAAAGAGATACTTGTCTTTACTTTAGGGTCTAGATCCAACTCATTGACAATAAAACACACAAACTGAGAGTCCCTTCACTTTCTTATTTAA
This sequence comes from Nannopetersius ansorgii, assembly GCA_037974605.1. Classification (NCBI taxonomy): domain Eukaryota; kingdom Metazoa; phylum Chordata; class Actinopteri; order Characiformes; family Alestidae; genus Nannopetersius; species Nannopetersius ansorgii. The sequence continues at coordinate 23,082,451 of JBBPDE010000128.1, forward strand.
TCAAAGTGACTTTCCTTCAGCAGATTATTTTCACGAATGAGCATCAGAAGACCACCTCCGCTGAGCTGGACAGCAGAAGCTGCACCTCATTTTTACAGATAGGTTTCTGATGGAAACTAGGTCAGAAATTTACTGTATGCTATTTATATTTTCTCATATTTACTCCAGGACAGTTATTTACTGTATAATGTTATTTATATTTACTCTTTTGGTTCAATTTAATATATCTAGTAATATCAATATGAAAAGAATATTGTTTAACTAACATTTGCATGTATTATTTTTGTGTGAATTATTTTGTGTTTATCAGATGAAGAAGCTTTTGCACTCACTACGTAGAGAACAATAACAGTGACAAAGATAAATTGTGACCTCTAGTGGCCATATGTTGACTTGCAGCTGGGTGGTGCAATGTCACACATAGTAAAAAAAATTAGAAATAAGTAAATACATTTCAAATATCCATCGAATGAGACACACTTCAAACAGTTCCACAAAACTACAAATTACTGTACTACATAATAAAATAGTTGAAAAGTATATACTTAAATGTATATAAGAGCAACTATTATAAAATACTTGAAAGTAAATGTCTTTTTTGGACCTAAAAATGTCTTTTGCCACATCACAAAATCGCACAAATTTGTGGGTGTTCTCGGAATGTAACCCCCGCAGATTTCGGGGTTTAATGTATATGATACTAGATATATATGAGCAAATATTCAAATATATGATACCAGAAACATATGGGCAAAATGGAGACATGCACATCATTGTCAAACAGACCAACAGACAAAATATTTTAAATCTAATTTACTCCAATTTAAAAAAAAATGTACATCACATTATGATTTTACAGTAGACACTGTCCTATTCAAAAACAGAACCGTGATTCTAATATTACAGCATTGTACTGTATATAAACTCCTTTTTCTTCATACACAGGTGACAGTAATAGTAATAATAATAATTCACACTTTGTCAAATTTAAATGTCACCATTTGCTTCAATACACTGAGTGAGAAATTACGAAAAATAGAATAGTCAACATTTACACACAGTTAGAACAAATACATCAGTTCACATCTATAAGCCACACGAATATTACACCAGAGTCAAGCGACACCTGAAGAGTCACGATAACAACTGAAGCCCGTCCATAATGAGCTAGAGCTAGAGCGTACGGCTTCACGCAGATGTAACTGTATTGCTTTTGCAATTCAAAATACAGTTATAGGCTGTAAAATGACACTGTCTGTTGGTTTAGTACTGATCCGTGAGTTCGGAATAAAGAAAGGCTTGTTGTCTTTGACACTGGAAGGTGAACGTTTGCGTATATATTGTTATGTGAACTCTCCAAGCTGTCTTTGGAAAATGACACTGAAAGATAACGCCCCAGTTTTCATGACCTTAAGAAAAACCCCTATGGCTTCAGACTGGAGCACAATATGTGGATTAAAACATTTCTGTAAACATCACGGTTTTAAACAGAACAATGGAAAAGAAAATAGAGAAGGAAAAGAAAAAAAAGACACATTTGGCAAATCTAGTGGTCACACAATACATTCTGTGCTTCTTTAGTGCAACTGTAGGACACTTTCAATGCCCAGTCAGAAATGAGCTGAATATTGATGATGAGGGGGTCACCTATAGAGCTTAAGACCACCTTCACCTGGAGTGTTATGTGTATACCATGCAGACGGTTCAACATGATTTTTTCAAACACTCATAACAATAGGCCAGACAGATACTGATCTTTGAATATAATTTAGAACAACATACAGAATAGTAGGATCTTTGGAATCTCTTCTCATTAGGATTGATTCATTACGTTATAGCTAAAAATAATTTAAATGTTCGTTGTGATAGAACAGACAAGAGACATTCAGCTTTAGTTCTGGGGGGCCGTATCCAGCTGCCCCACTCAAACCTACTGATTCAAACCAGCACATTACCACACGTCCAGTCTGTTTCAGCAGAAAACCACCACACTGTGCTGGCCACCGGCCCTCCAGGACCAAAGCTGAATGCTCCTGTGAACCTTGGTAACCCGAAGAACCTTTCAAAGTATGATTCTTCACAGAAACATTCTTGTAAATAAGATATGCGAGTGTGAAGAACCTCAAAGAACCTCCATAGAAGTACCACATTAAGGTTTATCCTAGAACTGTACATGCAAGTCTAAAACCATTTAGGATCCTTCCGTTTTAGAAGTACAGTGTTTTAATAGACGACAACCTTTTAAAAGTTATAGTAAATTGTCACACCAAAAGAGCAAACAAGACCTTGCTCTAGGCAGCAGCTTTCTGAACTGAACTTTCCAGGCAAAGGCAGGTGAACAGCATTGAACCGTGAAACATTGTTCTATTGGAAAAGCAGTTTAGTCAGATCTGACACTGTGGTTTGGCATCTGGGTAGATTTTCAGAAGTTACTTAAGCATCACCTAATTTGGGAGTCTTTTCAACCTGTTTAGCCTGATTTTATGTTTAAAAACACATCATATGGGCCAGCAAACAGTGGGCAAAAATCGTTCTAGTGAGTTCTAGGTCAGTTGTGCATCCATTGTTTTTAAAGTCTATTAGAACTGGCGAGACTTGCTGCCATTAGGAACTCAACTCCCTCCTCAGATTAATATGTAAATGCCACAAATGAAGGTTGCAAAAATGAATTCAACTTCATAGATTTTGGAATGTCAGAATGGGTCCTTATAACTTAGGATAATAGTCCACTCTTTTTTTGGCCAGGCTATTTTCAAATATACTGTTTTGTATTAATATTATCCTCTATACCTCACCAATATGCACACAGTCCCTCCAGAGAAATTTGTATGCTGCGTGTATTTTTAAAACGTTCTAAAATTATCCAACCAACTAGGTTTGCAGTGAAATTTCAATTGAATCTCATAATTCAACCTGAACGAATGTGCTAAATATGTTAGGGAGTGAATACTCAGTATATTGAGGCCATACAAGCCCAAGCCCACAGAGTGGCCTGAAAATGAGCTTGCACATTTCGGAAAGGATTTTATGGAGTAATAATGGTAAAGGGCCCTATTTATCTATATGACCCCCAAAACAGCTGTTAGCACTTCATCGTTCTTAAGCAGTAAAATGAAAAGCAGTTTAAGACCAGATGGATGTAGCAGACATAGCGTTTTGGAATTAGCCAAGACCAAAAGACCAGCTTTCAGTCAGACAGTGTTACACTGACAGGAAGTCATCTGTTCATCTCGTGTCCTTCTGCAGAACGAACGGCTAAACATGAAAACAGTGTGCTTACACACGAGACACGACATGTGACAAAAGGTTCGCTATCAACAACCCTGCAATAAAAAAAGCCACAAAAAAGTACAGTTCCAACAGTTATGTGATGTTACAGTGTGCAAGCATTTCATAGGTCCAATATGTAAAGCAGGTCAATCAGTATTCAACCTAAATATGTAAAGCTGCTGCTAACAGTGCGTGTGCCAGTCTAGCGATTGAATCATATACTCAGTCCTATACTAATGTCGTCCTGTCATTTCTTATGGCATCAGTGCTGAAAATATAGTCAGAATGTTGTTTTAACATACTTCCTTTATACAAATGGCAAAGAAGAATTAGCTGATACTCTTTAAATTGCTCACATTATTCAGCTTTGGAGATTTTTTTTTTTTAATCTAAGGCCTACTACTTTATATGTAATACGTTTTGTGCTTACATGTCATACTTTTATTGGTCTATATGGCCATGAGACGCAGGAAAGCATGGAGTCATATGCGACTGTACCGTTGCCTTTAAAGAGCCTACTGTCTATTGGACCAAACATTAAACTAATATTAACTGTACTAAGACACGACAGGTTTGGGAGGTTAGCCTAAACAGCTGCGTGCTTTTTTTTTTTTCGGAACAGATAAAACTGGTGCAAAAATCCCCCAACATTTAATCGATTAATCCATTGACATTCCTCAAATATCGATCATAATTCTATTCGCTGTTATAAAAATATAGATGATTCAAAAGAAAGGCATTGAAATAATCTTTAAAAGTATTTTCCCTGACTATGCAACTCATTCTTTTTATGCCGAAAAGAAAAAAGACATTTTGAAGCACACCGTTGGTCAGATTAAGTGTATTTTGTGTGTGTTTGTGCAAATCTGAGTGCGTGTATGTGCATATGCACGTGTGTGCATGTGCATGTATGCACTACAAAAGTGTAAATGAACGTAAAAAGGCTTTACTTTATCAGTTAATATGCATCTGCAGCTTCAACACCACACCACCCGTAGCAGAAGTGCCCCCCACCCCACTCCCCCGGTGCAAGCCCAGCCTGGACAGACAAACAGAGAGGACCAGATCCACAAATAAAGTAGCAAAAAACAGTTCAAAAACAATTTAGTCTATATGCAGCTCTATACACTACTCTTCAGTAGCCATACAGGGGAGGAGAACCAGCCCCCAAACCCTTTTTTCCTTGATGAGCCATCAGTGTTAAAAATGAAGAACGGCCTCCCTCATAGGAATGTGTGCGCTCTCGCTCTGGTCACTGGTGCAGGGCTCCTGTCCTTCAGATGAGAGTACCTAACCACAGTCAACCAAAGTGAATGAGAGAGGGGCAGTGAATTAGGCCATGCCCCCTGACTTCAGCCTCTTCCAGGTGAGTCAGGAGAGAAAGAGAAAAGAGGCAGAGTGTTGGCCTCTCGTGGGAGTCAGTGGTGGACTAGGTCTCAGGGCAGCCTGTGGTCACGATCTTCATGTACTGTGTGAAGATCGCCTCAAAGGCCTCGTCTCTGTGGATCATGGCACCAAACACCAAGGGCTGGGGGATCAAAAGGATAAAAATCAATCACTGTAATCTGTGACTCAATCGCCAGAGCTACTATTTGGCCTAGAACGACACAGATCAGAGGTCTCCAATACATTCCAACACACTTGATTCAACCACTTAACCCACAGTTATTGCTGGAAAATAAATAATAACTCAAGGTCTTTTTAAATAGGTCAAAAACAACAGTAGGTGAAGACAACATTAATCAAACATAGAACTTAAAACGAAGACAAGCAGCAGCATCACAGTTATACAAACAGCAAATACAAAGTGGATGACAAGGTGGGACAGGAAATGTTTCAAAATGATTCTGAAAAAGGGAATTTCAGAGTTTGGGGACTATGATGCTGAAAGATCTGCCTCTAAATCAGAATATTGGGAGCAGTGAGCAGGCCAATTCCAAAAGAATGAAGGGAGTGCGAGTGTGTAATTCCGTGAGATAGGGCTCACGCTATAAAAGTAATGAGAAGTAGGATGTACTGGATATGGGATGAAATGGATAGTCAGTTATGTTTATTCTAATGTGGGAGACCTTTTACTGTAAATGAAAACTGGAGAGTTTTAAACCTAGATAAGACTTCAGTTGGATGACAAAAAACAGAGCAGTGGAGCCTTGATCACATTTACATTGAGTACATTTTTATAGTCTGTATAAGTTCAAGTAACTACATAATTACAATTATTTCATAAATTTACACCATAAATACTACATTATATAAATCAAATCAAACAACAATAACTCTTAACTTAAAAAGGGTTAATGAAAAATTCCTAAATGAAATGGGACACTATAATAAACATCTCAGCTAAATGTGTGGATGAGAAGCACTTTTTCTTTAAAATTCCATAAGTTACCTTCTGTGTTGAGGGTGTGGCAATGGAGATTCCCATCCCAGAACCAGGCAAAACAGACAAAACCTTGTACTGTGGAAAACAAAAGTTCAGGCAGGTCAAGCTTTTCCATATTATAATCATAAATGTTGGTGTAAGTATTTAAAAAGCATTTACATTTACCTTCTGAATGTCTGTGATGTCCACCAGTTTAATGACTTTATTCTTTTTGGATGAGCCTGATCTGGAACTGGAGCTTTCAAAACACAAGTAGCTGTGGGACACCAAAAATATCTTAAAGTCTGACTGAGTAACTCTGGGAAGATGAATGTTCATAATTAATAACTACACTGAATGTAATATGGATGTCAGCGGTAGGAGCACTGTGACACATAATCAATTGAACAAAATAATTGATACTGACATTGAGAATACCTGAAAATATCACTGTCAGTTTTCAATTTTTAATCAATTCACAAGGACAGCACTCTAAAATGTCTTTCTCTGTGTGTGTGTGTGTGTGTGTGTGTGTGTGTGTGTGTGTGTGTGTGAGAGAGAGAGAGAGAGAAAAGAGGCGTCTTACTTCTCAGTAACAAAGAGCACGCCGTTGCGAATGTAATCGGTGGGCATCTTCCGGTCCCGATTTATCAAACAGCATCTCCATCCATTCTCACACACTGCAGAAACATAAAACACCCACAGTTATCACACATACCAACTGATGGTGAAAAAAGTTGCCCTCATTGATCTTCAAAATGAGTACTATAGGAGTAAGCTGGGTCAGGTGGGTGGCCAAGTGTTTAGGCCTTTGCCCCTGTGGGTTCGAATCCTAGGACTGCTACTGCCATCACTAGGGTACCCTTGAGTGAGGTACCGTCCCCACATACTGCTCCCCAGACGCCCCTCGTTCATAACCGCCCACTGCTTCACTTGGTGAATCCAGAGAAAGAATTTCACATTGTTCACACTGTGTGCTGTGTTCGATCAATATTGGTTTAAGATTTGGCCCTTTAATGATATTCATCATTAAACCATGTGAACAGTGAACCACCTGAACTATATCAGTTATTAGGAGGACTGCAAGTGATGCATATCCCAATATCTGTTTTAGCTAAATGTTATAAATCAAAATTCAGCAGTAAATACAAGCCTGGAATTTGTAGGCTCATTCAT
>JBBPDE010000128.1:23141903-23152807 GCA_037974605.1 Nannopetersius ansorgii
AACACAACACTTGTGAAGTGAAAGAACCTTAAGGCTGAAAGTCACTTCGGATGTTTTATGCAAGTGACCACTGAATCTGTAAGGCATGAAGTTGCCAACATAGGTTTCTGTAATACATTTGTCCATGTATGAGTGTATATCTGTGTCTGTTTGTCAGTTTTTAAAGTCCCAGCACATGTTCACAGCTTGTGTATGAAAGTTGGTTTAGACATTCAGCAACTGTAGTAAAACCCAGCTCCACTTACCAATAGATCCACCGGGGCAGTTCATAGCAACTGGACGCCCAAACTTGGTCCTCGGCCACCAGATTCCAGCATCATAGGCCTTAGGACAGCCCTCATAAAGAACTGCAGGTCAGACAGAGGGCATTCGGACACAGTCAAGTTAAATTCAGTTAGGTGTATCTGATCTAACAGTAGAATAAGTTATATTGTTTTTTGGTATAATGTGCAAATGTATTACATAAGCTGAGCTGAATAAAGGCCAATGAATAAATGAAAAACATGCTGTGACAATGTGGCATGCTATGCTCCCGTACTGTTATACTATACAAAGTCCTGTGCAAAAGTCTTGGGACAGCAAAGAAAAAGATCATATACTATAATATCTAATTGTAGCACAAACAATATACAATACTAGTATAAATAAATATTATCCCAGAAAGAGAATATTTGTGTTGTAAGGACATACCCTCACACCCAGTGTCGGTCACTTCTGCGAAGGGACCGTCACAGCGGTTACACCGCCGCCCGATCACACCAGCCTTGCAGGGACACTGCCCAGTGTGGGGGTCACAGGTTCGTTCTCTTGCGCCCGGAAAGAAGCAGTCACACGGGTAACAGGTATCACTGTCTTTGGGCTTGTAGTAGTTGTCCTATTAGGAAGTGCATGGTTATTTTATGACATTTATGACCCATTTAAGCTTAAGTATCTGGTACTTCAGAATACAAGCAAACATTCATGACACTAATGTATGCACTAGTTTATCTAAAACCCAGGTTTTAACTAGTTTTCAAAGGGATCAAATCATGGAAAAATACATTTGAAAAACATTTAACGTGTCTATATTGCCTATTTACCAAAAAAAAGCAGTTCATTTTAAATTCCACATGAACATAAACCATGAACATACATTCATCATTCTTCTGACCACCCCTTTAAAGCAGGTGTACTGCTGCTGTGTGCTGAGGAGTGTGTTGATATTGATTAGTGTGGTATGCGTACCTTGCAGCGGCACTCTCCTGTGGTCTTGTTGCAGTCTGGGTTAAAGCCTTTGCTGACGTCACAGTTGCAGGGGCCACACATTGGGCTGCCCCACCAGCCTCTGGGACACGGCTTCTCCACCCTGGCGGAGCACAGACAGAGACCTTACAGGTGGCTCTTATTACGATAACGTAAGTGTAATCTTTCATTAATCTACCAGCAGTCTAATTTCAAGGGCCCAACCCTGTGTAGTAGGACTCTAGAGTACAGATCCAATATTAAACAAAAGCAGTTCTCTCAGGTATTCATTACATTAGGTTCAAAACCAAGCTCTGCAGCTGGTGAAACAAGATGTGAACTCCAACAGTCTCTGCTAACTAAGTTAACTAAGGAAAAACACACTCAATCATTTACTGGTCAACTTCACACAGACAGTATTGGGTACAGCCTCTGAATCTCAGCCTCCAATATACAAATGGACATTTTAGCATTAAGAATTTAATCTCAAACAACAAAAAAATTACATAATATACAGCGCATAGATTTCATATGCCTCTAATCTATTGGAAATTGTGGCGAATGAATTAAGGAATAATAACTGAATGTTTAATCCAGTTCCTTGTGTGTCTTCTAGTTACTTTGAGGAATGCGGTTATACAGTTAGTCATTTTAGGGCTTTTCTTGCTCAGTTTAAACATTAGTAAAAAGTGCAATGTTCACTCAAACTGAACTGTTATCCAAACCCTCCCTCAGTGATAAAATGTACGAAAGCTTTGGCTCAAGTCTTCAGGAATAAACCCACCCACAAAGAAATGCTCATAACATTCTAATCTTCAGTTCATAGACAGAACTCCTAATATGGAAGCAGCACGGCAGAGGCTTCATTCCTGCTATGATCACTGCGCTGGATTTTTATAAGACCTGATAATATGACAGATCTGGAATTGCTCTAGATTCATAAAGAGATTTCTAAGTCTAAGTGCACTGAGCAGGGATCAGACTGCTTTGGCTGAAAAGGTGGAGTAAGGACACCACACTCAAAACCCAAAGTTTCCTAGATGGTTCTTCAGTACTAAGGAGAATGAAGCCTGTGTAGGCATGTGTTCTGCTGTACCGAGCCCCTGTGTGGCGTACAGCCAGGACAACGAGTCACACGCACACGCACACGCACGCACACACACACACACACACACACACACACACACACACACTATCTTTCACACACACGCAGCGCTAGCCTCAGGAAGATTTCCCCTTGGTGATAAATCACACTGGGGGAATGCCACAGACGTAACAGAAATAAAATCAAATTTTAATGTAATAGCATGAATACCCAAAACTGCACAATGCATGTCAAATCCTATAAATGCATAAATGCATACTGAGGTACTAGGGATGTGAATGGAACAAGCCAATAATTCAGTAAAGTATCATATTTTTTGTATAATGAAGCACACACTATACAAAAATATGCTACTGTTTGTGTGTGAGTGTGTGTGTGTTATATTATGCTTTGCAGCTACGTGCATCTTAACATGTTTATGCTGCCAAGAACGTAATGTTAAAGACGTGACTGAGCAGGCGGAGTGTGATCTAGGTGACATCAGCTCCAATACGTTTCTGACAATCTAACACATTAGCACGTCCTCTACTGAGGAGAGACGTAGAAGGCAATGAGTGTCCATCCGCATCCAGCATTGTATTAGTTCGTTCTGATTGCTCGTTAGCCTGAAAAGGCAACCTGTTACTCATGTGATGAAAAAATCAACTGAAAACTCTCTTTGGGTGCTTTGAACAGTGTTTTCATACTTTTCAACAGAAAAAAAGAAACTAATGCAGGCTATGTCTGAAATCTACTAACTAGTAGCCTGTATGCAATGACTATGTCTTAGCCAAGTATCGATGTTGAACAAGCACTGACAGGAGTCAAACGGCAAGAAAGTAAGGAATTTGCCGCAGTGTGTGATCTCTGGCTTGAAAAAAAAAATCCAACCAGCACTTACACAAGTTGGCATTCGTGCTGTTTGTAGCGTTAAAAGTGGTGATGCAGGCTTGACGAACAGGAAATGTGAGTCAGAGTGAAGAGAGAGGTTAAATAATTGTATGTTTAATATGTAATCTTACTTGTTCTCACAGTACTGCCCATAATAGTCCTGGCCGCACTCGCAGGTGTAGCCATGAGAGGAGCTTGGCTTTCGGACACAAGCGGATGAATGCTCACATGGATTTAGGGAACAAGCATCTACACACATCTTACCAAAGAAACCTAGAGAGAGCAAGAGAGGGGGAGAGAGAGAGAGAGAGAGAAAGAGAGATAGAGAGAGAGAGGGAGAGAGAGAGAGAGAGAGAAAGAGAGAGAGATAGAGAGAGAGAGAGAGATTTCATAAGACACTGAGTGAAAATGAGTGAAGTAGAATACACTGAAGCAGAATGTTCCCATGAAAGGAACTTCTATGATTTCAAAACATTTCTCCATAAACAATAGCGTGTCCTTGAATGCAAGCCTCAAGTCAGTACCAGGGTCACAAACACAGGTGTGAGTGTTCCAGTCATCCATGCAGTGGCTGTTCTCAGGGCAGATATTGGAGTCGCACGGGTCGTCCAGGTCACAGCCTTCCTCCACACGGATCTTCAGAGCTTGATGCATGTTGATGTTGACTGTGTTGGTGGAGGTCTCTCCCATCCGCACACCCTGTTGCACACACACATTTATTCCTTGGCAGCATGTGGAGTCATACACATTTCCTGTATGTATTAAAGATGTATGCAAACATCAAAAGGTTTCCCTTATCTATTACATGCATACTTTTCTATATGCTGTTTTTCCCTGCGCAGGACATTCTATTGTTGAATATGAAGATAAACACATCTAGTCCCAGATTTATTGACAGTGCTGACCATTGGCAAGCTGTCCAATTTTCCATTAGAAGTGGGGACTGCAGTGTTTCTGAGAAAAGTGTATGTTGCCATTCATTTATATGCTTGTACAAATCAGGGATATGGTCTGTGTGGTGTGTCCTGGCCTCCACTTACCTGCATGCAACCCTGGAAGCCTTGCAAGACATTGTTGTGCTCTCCCTTAAGTCCACCAATAAACAGATTTCTGATCTTGAGCCCAGGCAGTTCATTACCAATCTCCACAGACCTCTACAAAACAGCACAGCAGCAACAGTGCTTTTTCAGCCCAGCTTTTAAAAACCAACAGACAATCTACATTTTAATCTAATCTAGCTCCCAGTATACTTGTACCAGGTACTCAGATTTTAATAGCTAAAAAAATGCCAGTACCTTAAACATGTCATAGTCTAGAGACACCTGGGCCATGTATTTGGTGTCTTTGCCATCTTTTTTGCTGATGATCTCTACGAGTAGATGGTGCCACTCTCCATCATTCACTCTGACCTCCGAAAACTCCAGCTGGGCCACAAGATGCACCCCCAGCTTCACCTCCATCCGCACCTGACTATTCACCAGCTATTCAGAAAGCAAGAGAGAAATACCATAAACATCTCACATTCTCCACTGTGCAGGATCTAAACAGTACTGGGCAGCTGAAGACATGATTTAAGCTCCTTTTTGAAAATACACTGCCTGTAGCATGCAATTACTGTAAATTATAGCGAGATGATTAACCCTTGAAACTGTATGAGTTTGTATGTGGGCCCACACAGCAAGAAAAATGTCCACATTCCAAAGGAACAGCAGTCTGTTACCCACCAGCAGGTTGATTTGCGAGGCCGGGCCGGCATTAGCCTGCATGAGGAGGGCCTTGCTTTTGCTTTGTCTGGTACGGAACATCAGGCCTATGTACCAGGGCACAGCCACGGTGATGTCAGGATCGGTCCAGGAGACCATAGCGTAGCCGTCAAAGCGCTGCAGGGAGGGCATCACTGCGGAAGAGAGAGGTCAGCTGAAAATCTTTCTATAAACTACAAAACTTCGAAACTTTATTCTGAATCAAGTGACTAATGGATTAGTTTGCTTAAAAATGAACAAAAGGCCCCAATATTAACAACAGAAACTACATTCTGATTTTTAGATGAGCAGACTCAAAATGTCATTCTCTGAAGTGTTTAAATGCTTAGTTCAACTAAAACATTGCATGTTGCTAACAGTGAACAAATGGCTGTAATTTTAATATCAGAAACTACGTTCCGATTCGTTTTTTTCTTCCATATTTTTTCAGTGTTATTTGATTCATTAAAGGAATTACATTTTAACACTTTTCTTCTTCTTTTGATTTTTACAATTTTTCATTTTTGTGGCTACTGAACTATCCGTTTAAAAAAGGCAGACAGAGCAGAACGAGTAACGCATGACATTGTTATGCTCAGGAATTATCCACTGAAACAGTCTGAAACAACTGATCTACATACATCAATGAACAAAGTAAGCCTCAAGAACTGAACAATCATTGCTTAAAGACTATTCAGCATCTTAATGTGTTTTCGAATTCAATGCTTTGATGCATCAGTACTGAGTTTTGTGCTCTTTTGATGTGGGACGTTACTGAAAACAGCACTTCATGATAAAGCTGCATGTGAAAACCAGGTATGAGTCCTAAACACTGCCAAAAATAATGTTGAGGACATAATCCCTACACAAACATAGCCATCAGCCTCAGAAGCCAACATAAATACAAATTTGACACAGAATGCTGCAATACTAAGACAACCAACTCTATTGTGCTGTCAGCGCAATTCAAACTGTTCATTCCTGGAGAGGATCCGTTCTCTGAACTGAATCAGAGTGTGAAAGCTCCAGATCAAACACTACTCTAGACACATTTTTCCATTACTGCATACAGATGGTAATTATCTGCTAAAAGAAATTTGTCTTTCATATTTGACAGTGTCTTACAGTGTCTCTCAACCTTTAGTCATCATTCTCCATCTCAAACACACTCTGTTCTGTTACCTCATGAAATTATAAATACAAGTACAGACGTTAGAAATGGGGATATGATTATGTTAGAATAGGAATTATCGATTATTACAGCAGATTATGTTACAAGATTTTCTAGGGACAGATATGGAGCACAATCCAGCCCACCCAGAAAGGGTTCCAGTAAGAGCCCTTACTTATAGCTTTTAAAAGCATTTTTTTCGAAGTTGCAGCATGGCTGCATTTTGTACACTGTATTAATTATATCAGTTAATCAGAGAAACTAAAAAATGTGATATATACGTATATATCATTTATCACTGAAATATATAAATTATCATCATGTTATCTTTTCTGGCCTAAAACCAAAAAATTCTTCCACTTCAACAGTAAAAAAAAACAGCTGGGCCTGCTCCAGAATTCTCAGACGTAGTCCAGTCTGTTAACACACTCTAGGCCCTTGTATGCAGAAAACAAAATAAGCGATATTACAAAAGCAAGCCGAACAGCTTCAAAAAAGACTGGGATTTGCTACACTGCCAAAAACCTGCTAACAGATCGAGATAGAGTTCCAAGTGTTACTCCAGGACGGACATTGTATCTGTTCACTGGCAGGAGTGCAGCACCATAATAAAAGGACGGTCTTTCCAAAGATGCTTTTCCTTCGCAATTGAGGCAAGTCACTGGTGGAAAACAAGGCTATCCTGTAACTAAATGAAACCACGAGGAGGAGAGTTATTTAAAGCATGCATCTCATCAGCATAAAAGCCAAGGCATGCGTATTTGATTCCAACTGGAGAGTGCTGTTGCAGCCGGGCACAATTATTGCTCTCTGATAAGATAACACTGACACCCATACGTCGCAACAGATTCCTGCGAGACTCAACAGGCCTACAGGAGGACCTGAAGGAGACCATGCTAACTGTCTCCACGCTGGCGCCACGAGCCATACACAACGTCCGACCGCAAAACTGCTGCTCGACATGGTGGCTAAACCATCATTAAAGCTGTTTCAACACATACAGACAAACAGACACCTATACACACACCTTCATTAATCAATCAGCACAGGATATACAGCTTTATATTAAGTAATCTGAGGTGCTGCTCTGTGAGTCATTGCCAGGCTGCCAGAAGAACGTAGCCACATTGTGCAGGAATGCAACAGTGCAATGCAAATCAGAACACATCCAAGTTCATCATCATCTGTACAAAAGGTAGACGGTCCAATTTCCTGCCTCGTTAAAACTGACTATCATGTAAGAAACAGACGGAGACATTACCGCCATTGAGATGAGGTGAAAAAATAAAATAAAATAAAAAAAGATCTGTAAGGCTAGCCTCTGCCTCAGGGCCTTAGTGATATGAACTGCTTTATACACACTGCCAGACTTCAGCTCATCAAATCAATCCAGGAATGTGGTCACATGAAACTGTAGCCCAGAGGATGTTGTGACACAGACCGCTATCAGTCATCTCAGTTTGACCACAGATATTTTACGGCAAAAAAACAGGACACCAGGGGTAGTCATGATTACTCACTTATAAAAAATGATTGATGAAATTTTACCAGCTATGTCTTGGTGAGAGTCTGATGATAAATTCTCCCTCTGTCCTCTTCACACATTAAACCGCAAAGATAGTTTAGCTGACAATGTTTGGGCTTTTGCCTCATTCACACATGCAGCCATTATGTTTATACCACAAACGACCAACAGCCCCTTCATTTCAAAACTGCATTCTTCCAATTGTTGTCTTTCTCCAAAACTGCAAACCTGACTGCTAAAACAACCTAGAACCCATATTTCTTTCCCAGTAATATATCAGGCTTTGTTAACAAGAATCCTCGCGGAGGAATGACAAGTTGCAATGTCATTGTAGACTTTTACATAATGTATACATACTAACTTGACTAACTAAACTTGAAGTTGGGAGAAAACTAACTGTGTATAGGATTTAAGTTATGCTCACCATACACATACACAAACATGCACAGACATGTACACTTGCACACATACAGATTTGTGACTGTAGACTGTATTGTCTTGAATAGAGACTGAGACAATGACGTTAAAGCTGTGGAATTGTCTTGAACTTAAAAAAAAATTCAATGTGTCTAAAAAGAAATAATTTTAAAAAAGCATCCTCCTGGTCATTTTGGGAGTTTGGCTCACATTCACACTAATCCATTTTGCAAGTGCAAGTACGCGTGAAAGTGGTTTTACAAAAAAAACAGGAGATTGATTGAAAGCCCAATTATGTATTGTTTCTATGGGGTTGTATATATTTTAAGACTTTTTTTAAGTCCACAAAATTCCAATAAGATTGTTTATTTTAGTACTTACGTTTTGTTTATTTTTTTTTGATCATTAGTTTCATTAGTTTAATTACCAATTAGCAATCAGCTCTGCAAAATACACTGTAGAAACCAAGCGGGAAAACACATACGGAACCGAAAACTGTGCAGGGAGCTCTAAAACTCAAACCCTCATTTCAGTTATGAGTAAAAAGTGCCTAAAAGCATATTCCTGACAATAATGGCTTTTCCTTTTGTCCTCCATGCTTGAAGTTGTATCCCTGTACCTGATAGTCATTAAGGTTTGCCAAAGGACATGTGAGGGTGACTCATGCTTTTCCTGTAAAATGATGAAATCTAACACATTTAAGCATAAAAAAAGAAAACGTAAGTGAGTAGACAAGGCAAAAACATGGCTGTAGCTGTGCTAGTGGGTCGGTTGTGTTGGCGCTTTGAATCCGTGGGTCAGTGAGGTGGATATGGGGCAGAAAATGAGAGCAGATCCTGTCTTGATTGCTATCAGTGAAGATATTTCCCTAACAGGAAATGCACGCACATTAATGCGGCCGCCTGCTTCCTGCGCTTCCATTGACAATCAACAAGCGAATCAAAATAAGGCAGTAAAGCAGCAAACAGACATTCTCACAAGCACATGTGGTAAGGTACTAGGACACTACAGTACGGACAGAACACTAGTACAGCACACTGCAATTGTGATTTGCTACATATTGTGATGTGCTTTGCAATGTATTAAAATGCATTATTGTGAATTTATAATGTGGCATGGTTGAAGATATGCCAGTTTACTTTTAAATGAAATGCAAAACCCCCACAGTAACAGTAAAGATGCTCAAAGCCCTCAGCTTTGCTGCAAGGCCAACACTGAGACAATTACTACTGACTAAAACACATACTCTTACCTTGTTCACAGTTTTTGCCTCCACGGCTGTCGGGACAGTTGCAGGAGTAGGTGTTCCACTTGTTCTCGCACTGACCTCCATGCTGACATAAACCCTCTTTACAGAAATTCCTCTTGGCTGGACAGCCTAAACAGAATAGTAAAACCAAAGTGGACAAACCATCATACAGTTGCATGTGATTTCTGTATAACACACTCCATTAAAAGTAAGCAATTTCTGGTACTTTTGTAGGATTATAGCAGCTTTAATAGGTACTGAAAGTCTTGCAGTCAGACCTGCGGTGGTGCCATTGTTGGCAATGAAGTTGGCCATGTCCATGGGCTTGTTGTCGATGGTCAAGTTACTCATGCAGCCCACAAAGTCCCGGTTACGCACAGGAAAGTCCTCCGGCAGGTTGGGCACACCCCCCAACAAAAGAGGACCCGTCAGATCCAGAGACCTGTGAGAAAACAGACATGAAACCAGCCACAAGGTCAGCATGATAACATCACTAAGCATGACTTAACATCACTGTTCACCCTTACACTGTCCCACACAATGCAAATACAATTAAATGGCTTCTAGTGTTTAAAGTGATTTTGTGAAATATCTTTGTAGATTTGGCTTTTATTAACAATTTTATTATTTGAATTTGATCAAAAGTTTGTGTTGTGTGCGCAGTGCTGTTTTGCAGATCGTCTTTTAAATGTTTACTACGCTTTTTGCCTTTATTGAACACTGATAAAAACTATTCTGTAAAAATTAAACACTATACTGCAAATTGTTAATTACGCAATTCTGAATAATTGATATTTTATTGGCAAGATGAAGGTCTAATAAGAAGGTTCTGTCATTAAAAAGTCACAGCAACACATATATAGTACTGCTTCTACAAGCAATACACTCCAGAAAGTTCATAATTAAATTATTTTTTGATGATTACATAAATATGATGAAGGAAGGGACATCAAGTAAGTCTCTGAATTAGGTTGTTCTAACAAAGGCTATTTATTAATAACATGGCCAGACAAATTACACAAGGTCAGAGGACTGTCAGGGTGACCTGGCAATGTCCTCGTGCCTGCAGGCTTAGTTCTGTATAATGTCCACGCCAGCCATCAAGCCTCTTATGACACAATCTGCCTAAGTTTCACATCAAAAGGACCTACGCATTAACCAGATTTACTCTGACCTAGTCTACAGCCTGAGCATGCTGTGGGAAACAGTGCGCTTGTAGTAAATAGGGCCTCAACAGTGTGTGTGTTATGACCCAAGATGCCCATTAATTCCTTAAGGGTGGTCTATTAAGAATTTAAAAATCAAAAAATAACTCATCACAACTGTAGTCCATCAGCTAAGACACGTGGTGTCCGAAGTTGCCTCTTTAGTTTTGTGATGAAGAGGCTAATGTTATGGAAGGTATGGAAGCTTACATTCCACCAGTTAGCAATGTGCAATCTGTATCACACACTTACTTGTTCAGTATTTTTAGCAAACAATTCAGTGCTTTACATTTCCATTTATATAAATGTGTATTAAAATACACATCAAACCAATCAATCCAATTATCATTGTGTTCAGACATTTTAATTTTAATTTTTTGCCATAGTAATGATAGCATA
>JBBPDE010000128.1:23187125-23203021 GCA_037974605.1 Nannopetersius ansorgii
CACACACACACACACACACACACACACACACACACACACACACACACACACACACACACACATGCATACAAACACTCTCTGGACTTCAAACCCTTTAAAAATGACTCATCCACATGAAAATTAGATGAGACCCAGCAGACCCAGCCAATGTGGCAGCAGCACGTAGATCATTTTCCAAATCACATGGATTTCGGATGGAACAGAGCTTGCCATTGTGTGAGGCGGTTCAGTTTGTGAGGTACAGCCTATTTAATGTAAATGTGATTTGAGAGCTTGTGAAGTAGGCCTGGCGTTTTGTTGTTAACACTTCGGGTTAAACAGTTCGTTGTTTATCACACGTCACTGCGATGAGAGCGCATACACTCACTGGGAGGTCATGAACGTATTGTTCACAATGGTTGTGCAATCATGAGACCAGGTAAAACCATCCCTTTAAGAAAGGATGTCACAGATTCTTAAAGGTGTGTACACCTTTAAAAGGCAGCAAAAATTTAATACGGCTAAGCTTCTTGGGCACCAGAGGTTTAGCCTGGGGGGTAAAAAATACCTTTCAATAGGGAAACCAGTAGCTGAATACTTTAAGCCCTCTAAAGGCTTACCTGAATGATGACTAATAACCAGCACATGGAGTGGCACAACCTGCACATAGATTCAAAGAGGTAGCACCTAGTTGTTACTTTGTTACACCCATACAAACACGTAACAGACACACACAGAGGTGACACATCGACGATTTGTTGACAGCTGTATTTGTAGTGATGTAAAAACGCGGGGCAAACGTCCGGAAACTATTTCTTCTTATTTTTCCAATTCCCAAGCCTATTTTTGCTGCAATACTTCAAGATACTCATCAAGAACCATACACAACCAGTATTTATTTTCCAAGGTCTGATAAGTTTGATAAAAACATAGAAAAAACACTAATAGTGCCACAATTATTCTGTTATTGTTTATATTCTGTTAATATTTATGAATGAGATGTAACATTTGTGGGAGTAGGGCCAAATAAGTGTATACTTCTGCCTACTCCTTTTCAAACACAAGAATGGAATGATAATATGTAATTATGATGAATGCACATGTCTGTTTGAAATAAAAAAAATACTAAACTAAACTAAACAATTAAAAACTACCAGAAAAACTGAGTTTTATTTATTATTTATTATCAGTATCTTATGTTTCATGCACGTTGCAGCACTAGAGCCAATTAAATAGAAGTAATTATTTTGTTATGCAATTGAGCAAAATGTATTAGGACCCTCCAGCCCTACAGCAAGACCATATTCATAATCACACAACCTACAAACCAGTTTCACAAATATTTGTGAATAATGCACAACAGTTACCAAATACCATAAAAGATTAACAACTGAAAATCAGTTAAAAGAGTAAAATATTCATTACAGATGATAAACACTGCTAAATATGATATTTTCACTTCTAAATACCAGGAGGAGAGTATGAAATTTCACAGAAAAGAAGCATGTCCTAATCCTAAGAGAAAGGATCTGCTATCATATATGTGCTTCCATTATCCGCTGGCATTGTCGTACACTGGTAATAACAACCCTATTGAATTACAGTGTGCCATCTCAGAGAGGTACAGCGCACTGAAAGGAGGCGAGAAAGAAAACAGGAGTGCCTTTGAAAGTGTAAATCTAAGCAGAAAGGTTAAGCTGAGCACAAAGCACACTTTCCATCTCTCAGTCCGCAAAGAAATGTTTTATTCTCTGCGCATTCCAACATTTGATGACTGCTGAACACACGTAATGTTACTTTTCTCCTCTGCTGGCTGATCTAGGTGCTTTTCAAGCCACTTGGTGCACCGGACAAAGGCCTCTTTTGACCAGTGCCAGAATAGGGACAGCAAAGTGTGTAGAGTTACACTCCAACAGGTTCCCCCCTCCGATTTCCAGCTGCTGAAATCACTGTTTCATACTGTGTTCAGCCTGTCAGACACAATCTAAGCCCCTAAGAATGAAGGGGTAACAGATGAGACACGCCGTGAAGGACCCAGTCTAGCCTGGCATCTTCTTGCAAGTGTTTGGAAAAACTTGTTCACTGACAAAGAACCTTGACCTCCCCTCCATCTACACTGGCTTTCCAGTTTATATGGGCTCACCTCTCATGGACCTACACTCAGCCATATTGTGCAAAACACACATTCTAAAAGGTGCCTTCGGTTTGCAAACAGTACAAACAGTTACTGCACATCTATAGCATAATGTATTTCATACAGAATGTTTTAAGAGCATTTCTGCAGACTTTTTATTTGATTTTTATTTAAGACATGGTTTTATCTTGTCCTTGTCTGTGTGCATCTGTAATTTCCTCTGAGATCAATAAAGTTTTCTGATTCTGATCAGACCCCCTACCCCATGTATCACTGAAAAGAGACCACCATAAGACCACCAGTGATCAGATATTATTTGGCTGATAAAGTTACCATTTCAGAGATACAAGTAGGAAAGTTGCTGACCAATCTTTGTATCTCCATTTTTAATTGTTTCTACATTTTAAAAAATAGCTGCTATGCACACTGTGGCAAAAATAAATGCTTACATTTTTAGGGATTAGAAAGAATTTTTGCTCTATTAATTAAGATTTAATTAAGATTTTTTTCTCCTCTAAAGTTACTTGTTCAGGGATATGAGGTTTTGCTCCAACACAAGATTATAAAGAATTCCTCCAAGTTCTCAGAGTAAAGCTTGGATTTAAGTTCTAATTCTAAAAAGGAAAGGCACTAATTTGAAGCATGGGTGCTAAAAATTACAGGACCTCAACATTTTTAGGAGACCAAATTGGTTTAGGTCATTCAGATCTTTGTGTCTGCATGTAGCTTGAGGCCTTTCCCAGAATTCTCAGAATGCTTCTGTAGTGAAGCCTCTAATATATGACCCACGTCGCAGCAGAAGATGTGGTCAAGCCAGGAAAGAGATATTACAATACGTCTCCTGGCATTTTCACTTCAAAACCTCAGTGAAGCCAGAGAGTCTGGAGGCCTTTTAACTTATCTAAGAGCCCTTAGACCCACATCCCAAGACAAATTGAACTTAAAAGTGAATACTGGCATTACAGTGTGGGAGGAGGAGATCTTACAGCGTTAAAGGGAAAAAACAGCCTTTACAAAGAATCTTGATTTACTCTAATGGAGTCAGGGGCACTGTAAAATATAGACCGCAATTCACCCATGGAAGTCCAGTGCTATTACAGTCATTTTGCAGGACTATTTAAACATAGTTACACAAATGTGTAATAAATTACATCGTCAGTCATGTGATAAATTACATTTATGTTTGACTGACTTTCTTTATTTACAGGAGTCTGAATTTCTGGCTTTTTCAAGCATTTTGAGTTTGAGAAATGATAAGGCCTGACAAAAATGTTGTGGTTATTTTACTTACCACAAAGCAATGCAGTCCACACCATAACATTCCAAAATTCAAATCCTAATACAGCTTATACTTTTACTACAATTAGAAGAACTAGATTGAAAGATCTGACTCTTAAACAGGATTTCAGTGCCTGTTTTAATGAGCTACAGAAATGTCTTGTTAATATAAAATGACACAGTGTATATGTTATCACCTGCGATAACTAACATTTTACTAAGGATTAAAATTTGAAATTATATCAAACAAAAGTATGAAAATAGTGCATACCGTTCCAGGATGACCCTCATTTTTTCCTTCTGTTTCGCCCATTTGGCACCAGACTGAGACCACATCCACACATTTCAGCATCTCAATGAGCGTGCAAGATTAAACATGAATCAGATTCCTTTCCTGTTCATTTAACCGAGATACAGAGCAGCTCACGCTGTTATTTCAGCTTAATTGATGTTCAGGTTTCTTTTTGCGCTCCCCTTGATTTCTGAAGGCTGACTGAAGTTTGTGGTCAAGGCAAAGTCTGTTCTTCAGTATGGTGCTGGGTGACTTGTGGAACACAACAATACTGATCTGATATGATAGATGCAATCTTTAAGCAGAATTTCATTGGTTTTTTGCACGATTCTTTGTGATATAGCATTGTTTTGAAAAGGAATAATGCACTGTAGAGAAACTTATCAGCTTTCTTTAAAATACTGGTCATAGGGCTCAGGGGTCACAATGTCTACAATGTGAATAAATCAATGTTCGCATTTACTATCCGAACATTTTTATGTGTAATGTTGATAAAATAGTGCCGGATTAAAAATAAACATTACGTTTTCTCTTAGTAAATGAGTTGTGTCCAGTTAACATTTACAGTACTAGGTCCCCTTTGGTGTAATTCAAGAAAGTAATCCAATGAAAACGGAATAGCAGTACCTAAACGGGACTGTTAACCTTATTAAAGCAAATTTATGAAAATATACTGCTCAAAAAACTGCTCAAAAATAAAAGGAACACTTAACAATACAATGTAACTTCAAGTCAATCACACGTCTGTGAAATCAAACTGTCCACTTAGGAGGCAACACTGATTTACAGTCTACACTTTCTCAGTGACAATCAGTGTTGCCTCCTAAGTGAAGTTACATTGTGTTGTTTAAGTGTTCCCTTTATTTTTTGAGCAGTATATATCTACCTTAATATACTACCACGATATATTTGGAAAATAATGATTAAGAATTTCAGCAGTTCCATCCAACACTACCTTATTGGAAAAACAGAATAAAGGCATTCAACTTAAATTCATCCAACTATCATGAGTACATCGGAAATGCCAATAGCTTAACTTGGGTAAAGACCATATCTTGTCTGGAGTATAAAGCTGAGACAGTGTACGTATAAAGAGAGTGAAAGTTCAGTGTGGTCAGAGCATGATCCAGTCAGGCTTGGTAATCTAATAACAGTTTCTATAGACACCGCAGACAGATATAGCAGCTGCAAAAGAGGTTTGTGTGGGCACAGGCAAGGGATGGCATGGGGCAAATTCCATACACACACACAGAGTGGGAGAGGGAAGAAGCAGAAGAATAGATAACCAGCAGTAATCTGCATTTACAGGTGAGATATAAGAACGCTGTACATTTCCACATGGCTGTAAAAGTTAGGGCAAGTATATTTTATCAATTCAAATGAATTAGAAGTTTTGCCTTCTCTTTGTAAAGCTAAAACTTAGGAGATCCGTTTATATGACAGCAACAATTTTCAGTTCTAATACCTATTTGTGACAAGTCGCTTCATTAGGTACACCCGCCTAGTATCTACAGTCACTGCCCATTTATCAGCTCCACTAACCATATAGGTGCACATTGTAGTTTAAAATTGCAGACTGGAGTTTCTCTGTGTAATTTCTTAGTTCCTTTTACCCCTGATGTGACCAATCAACAACAACACACACACACACACACACACACACACACACACACACACACACACAAACAAACATTCCACTACCATGTCAGTGTCACTGCTGTGCTGCCACCCAAGTTGCCACCCAAGTAATACCTGCTCTCTGGTGGTCCTGAGAGGGTCTTGACCACTGATGCAAGGGGGCTAACAGATGATGCAGGGAAACAGATGGACTCCCTTCTGTAATTGTAAACTACAAAGTGCACTTATTTGGTAAATGGAGATGATAAAATGGAGCCTAGATACAAGGTAGGTGAACCTAATGAAGTAATCAGTAGTATGTGTGTATATGTGCACGCATCTGGCTCTTTGTTTATTGTTTTTAAATATAATATTTGAACAGTCATGCAGTCTAACAATTTATTATTGTTTTATTGTTTTTGACTATTTGCTGATACACACTTTGAAAATGGTAGCGAACAGACCAGGATAAATATCATCAAATTAGAAAGACCAGGCAATACACCACATGATGAACAACTGTGCCCTTAGAAACAAGCTCTGTAAACAATATACAAGGCTCCTCAAGGTACATTATTCTAGGTTGAGGGTGGATGAGATAAGGACACTTGAAACACCAACTGCCCTCACCTGCAGACAAAGAGGTCTAGGGTCAGAGGGTCATGTGTAGTAAGTAACCGTATGCCCGGTGTAAAGGCAGAGAAAGGCTGAGCATGACAGAGTTCATGTTATCCTTACTGCTAAAGTATGGTGATTTATAAAGTGATGATTTCCTTCTTTCTTTCTCTTCAGCTGTTAAATGGCTGTGACGGTCCAGGCACAGCTGGAACCTGCCTCTGTGTCTGACCCACTCTTATGACTTACACAACACTCATGCTACACTCACACACAAACACACATCAGGAGCTACAAGTGAACAACCTGTAATGCATCAAGATCTTAAGATGCCCTTTTTTGTCTTGGTAATTTTTGTCCATTTGAGGTAGTTACTGAGACATAAGATCATTTACTGAATAGTAAGCCTCCAGGCTGAGGGATTAATGTACAATTTCACTAAGTCTGTGGTAACAACTGTGTGCTATAGACAGAGATTAGGTTTAAAATGCTCAAGTATTTCTATAGATTAGCTGGTGCTGTAAAACTAAGACAACTGGGATTAAACTGAGTCTGTGGCAAGATATGCGAAAAAGTCAAACTATGTGAGTCCTGCAGCGGTGAGAGGGGGCAGCAGTCTCACGAGAAGATGCAGCCATCATGGCCACAAGTTCACACAGCTAACCAAAGGCTAGGCAGCAACTACAAAAAGGTGATTAGCACCCAGCCCTCTGGACACAGCACACGGCATCATGTAAAAAAAGCAACCTCAGATGTTAAGTTTCACCTTTAAAGTCGTTAAACACTGACATCCAGAGCTGTTTAGTCATTGTCAGAGGGCTTATCACTTGTATTTATCCAGGTAAACAAAGTAGATAGCAGATATAGGACCAAAACCAATAGCCCTCACCATGGTAGGACCATGTTCGCACAGAGACCCCAAAGATGATGGAGAAGCTTGACTGATACAGATAAAGCAGATTAGGTTACAGCTAGAACACATAACCCTCATTGTTGCTTGTTTGCTGTCCTCACTGTGTTTTTGTAAGGAAGTCAGGCCTTTGTTGTGACTAGAATGTTAACCTACTTTTATCAGAAGGGGAAATCTGGGAGCTCTTGTGTTTCTAGGGGGGTGAGATAACTAGCTGATGATCATCTTATGGAAAAAAGCATCTGTTAAGACTTCCTCTGTGGTTTTCAAATTGCACAAATTTGACATCTTAAAAAAACCCTCAAACATCACAGTTTGGGAGTTCCACTGATTAGAATGCAAGTACTCAGGCCCATATTTGGTCATATTTGGTAAGGCAGGCAATAAAGGGCATTCAGTAAAACACTGCATTGATTATATTTTACAGTATGCTTCTGATGCACCTCTTGATCAGCTAAAAGCTTTTAGTCTGTAGCATGCAGAGGTCCAGCTCAGAGCCTGTTCTAAATTATGCCTTTGAGGCTATTTTAGTTTCCCTGAGCCAGAGGTGAAGAGGTCACATAACCAGTTAACGATTATCTAACATTTGACATGTGGGCGTGTGTGTAACATGGTGAAGGTTTGGGTAGTTTGTGATACGCATTAGATTAATGAGCAACAAAAACAAAAACGGAAAGGAACACAGAGGGAGAAAATGAGGCCTGATAATGCATCAACACAATAAAATATTAATGCAACTAATTTTTTAACCCCATTAATGCATTTACCTAGTGTGACCCTTAGCACAAGCTGCCCATTTGTTGTACGTTACAATGATAGAACCATAAAAGTATGAGAAAAAATGTGTTCATCCTATTAAAATCACAAGAGTAAACCATGTGTTTACCTGATTAAACAATTTTACTCAAATTAATAAGTTGTGGTGAAGCTCATTGTGTCTGCTCATTAATCCGCTGCTTTTTATTAAGCAGGGAGAAAATGTTTAAAGTCACATTTTGAGCAAATATGAAAAATGTGACCAAAAGAGAGAGAGGTTAAAGGAGTAGTGGCCACTGTCACATTGTTATGAATGAGAACACAAATGCCAGCCATTGCTTCCACATAAAGGGCCCCGGGCGAGGACACTGAGCTAAAGAACAGCCATTAGAACAACAAAGAATCAACCATAAAGCCACCAACAACACACAAGAGACTAAGAGTGGCTTGCTGAGGGAACGCTATGCAAAATGCAAGTTGCAAATGAGCAGGAAGGGGAATGTGTGAGACAAACAAAAAGGGAGGGAAAGTGAGGGAGAAAGAAAGGCTAAGAGGATTGTAACATATGAAACCCTGATGCCATTTGAATAAGAGAGAGATCGAGGGAGAAAAAGAGTGCAAGCAACCGAAAAGAGCAAGAGCGTAGTAATGGCCTCAGTGACCTGACCAGCTCAAATCCAGCTTAAACTCCACTACACATTAATGTGCCCTCACTTTTAATAATTAACCAGTTAGTCAGTGTCAGTCTATGCCTCTGTTAACATTACACACCAAGCTCTGTCCTGGTATAGCATCTCAACCCAAATGACTAAATTATGTAGAAGTGAAAAACTCTTTTATTCTGGGATTTATTTAAAATGAAAGCTTTAGATTTAGAATACAGAATTGAAAAAAAAAGTTTAAATGAAGTCTGGATTTAAAAATGTGATAAATACAGAATAATTAAAAGCTTTTTACAACCTGATAAAACAAAGCCAGAGCAAACAGCCCAGTACAGAGTGGCACAATAATTCCATTTTCATCAGCCCAAAAACTAACATTCTTAAATAAAGCAGGCAATGCCTCTCACAACAACATGAGAGCAATAAGCCTTACAAACAGCTTGAAAGCTGCAGAACAGGATCCTGCTAGCCTGGAGCAAACACGCACTCAGTTCTGAGGGAACTTTAGAGCAATCAGCTCAGGCATCTGATTCAGTTTAGTTCACTTCAAATAAGATATATATTACACATTAACTTCTACATTTACACACAGAAGAGCTATCCAGTAATCCAAGATACTAAAAAGGGTTTCCTTTTAGTATGAAGGAGACTTGAACAAACACCTCATGCAACTCCACAGCATTAAAATAGTAAAGATCTTACCTGTAACTGACACCTTCATAGTAGCCTCCAATGGTCTGTTATTGTCCAGGTCCTTGCTCAGTTTCAGCTCTCCAGTATCCGAGTTCAGGATTAGTAGACTAAGCTCATTCCCCTCCACAAAGCTATACTTCAGTTTATCTGAAACATCCGGATCATGAGCTGGCACCTTCCCTATAACTCCTGTGGGAAAGCTGTTGGATTTATTGGTGACATAGTTATTGAAGATAATCTCAAAATTCTGCAGAACTGGTTCATTGTCATTGACATCAACCAGACGGATGTGGACAGTGGCTCTGCTGACTAGTGGTGCGGATGTGGCCTGCACTACTATCACGTACTCCGTCTTAGTCTCATAATCTAAATCCGTGAGTGCCTTGAGGTCCCCAGTAAAGATATCCAAGTCAAAAACCTCAGGGATATTTCCTTCCACTATCTGGTACATGATCTGAGCATTGGTTCCTTCATCTGGGTCCGTGGCAGTAATCCGGGCCACTACAGAGTCTACAGGGCTATTCTCCTTAACATCAATATATAGTTCATCCTTCTCAAACACAGGAGCATTGTCATTAATGTCTAACACTGACACCTGGATCTCCACCTCAGCCTTGAGTGGAGGAATTCCTCTGTCTACCGCAAAGGCTCTCAGATTGTAGACAGGAACGTTCTCCCTGTCTAGCTTCCGGTTGGTTCTGATGATACCTGAGAACTGCTCAATGAAGAAGTCACCCTCGCCGTCATCGCCACCCTGGAAGGTGTAGCTCACCCTTCCATTGGACCCAGAATCTCTGTCTGAAGCGGAGATCTGGAGGACACTGGTGAATGGAGGAGCATCTTCAAACACATTGCCCTGGTACTTATCCCGGCCAAACTGAGGTTTGTTATCATTAGCATCCTCCACAATGATCTCCACATAGGTGGTGTCTCGTTTTGGGGGCATGCCGTTGTCATTGGCGGTAATGGTCAAAGTGTAAGAGGCGTGCTCCTCATAATCAATCTCCACCAGCGTGGTGATGGCACCTGTGTCTGGGTCAATCTTAAACTGCTTCACTTGGTCCTCCATGACGTATGTAATACGCGCATTCTCACCTGTGTCCTCATCAGTAGCACTGATGACCACCACTGTTGACCCAACTGGCTTGTCCTCACTGAGGAAAACCTGGTAATTGGCATTCTGGAACACCGGCCTATGTGTGTTAGCGTCAGTGACGTTGATGAATACCTGTGCTGTGTCAAAGCGTGTGCCGTCTGAAGCAGTGATGGTCAAAACGTACTGGCGCTCCTGCTTGTAGTCTAGTGGCAATGCCAGAGTGATGAGGCCTCCACCACTCTGACTGGTGATGGCAAATCTGTTCCGGGTGTTGCCACTAGATATCTGATAAGTCACCACACTGTTAATGTCTCGGTCCACGGCCGTCACTGATAGCACACTGCTCCCCACTGTGGCATCCTCATTTATTTTCAATGAGTAGACCTTTTCTGTGAACGTGGGCACATTGTCATTCACATCCAGCACTGTGATGCTAACACTGGCAGAAGAGGACATTGCAGGGATTCCATTATCCCTGGCTTCCACTCCAAAGGTGTAAAATTCTGTGGTTTCTCTGTCCAGCTCAATACCGACTGTGATCCAGCCTGTGCTATTGTTGATTGTGAAAGGGAAGCCAGGGGAAGTGTCTGTGAGGCGGTAATCCAAGCGAGCATTCTCCCCAGCGTCAGAATCAATTGCCTGAATATGAATGACAGAGTAGCCAATGGGTACATTCTCCAAAACAGTGGCCTGAAAAGGAGTGCTTACAAACATAGGGGCATTATCATTTACATCAATCACTTGTACAGTCACTATTCCTGTGCTGTTAATAAGAGGAGGTCTGCCTCCATCCTGAGCTTTGATACGCAGGTTATATTCCCTGTTTGTTTCATAGTCTAGCGGATTGATAACATCAATTCTACCATCTGGAGAGTGAATATAGAACTGGCCCTTCACATTGCCGTTTATTATGCTATAATGAACTTTAGCATTGTTGCCCTCATCTCTGTCAGTGGCCAACACCTGAGCCACTTTGGTGTTGACGGCTACATTCTCAGGCACCTGCACCACATACCGCTTTTCACTAAACTGAGGGTAGTTATCATTTTCATCTTCAACTGTTATATGCACTGTGGCTGTTGCGCTGCGTGGCTCTGGATCCTTTCCTTGGTCATTCGCCTCCACTATGAGCAGATACTGTGCCATGGTCTCCCTGTCTGGCCGCACTCTGACTTTCACAAGCCCATTCCGCGAGTCGATCTCAAAGACAGAGTTTACGCCATCTCCATTCACAATCCTATAGATCATGTTGGCATTAGAAGGTGCATCTTCATCAGTGGCCCTCACAGTCATCACTTCAAAGCCCACTTCCACATTCTCACGGATGTTAACCCTGTAATCAGTCTGCTCAAAAATAGGGCCGTGGTCGTTGGTGTCGCTGACAGTGACAGTAAGGTATGATGTGGCAGTGCGCCGGGGCGACCCGTTGTCCATTGCGGTCACTTTAAAAACATGTGTGTCTTTGAATTCTCTGTCTAAGAGCCGTTGTGTCTCAATGCTTCCTGTCTCTGGGTTTATCCTGAAGAAGTCACCGGACCTGCTGTCAAACAAGGCCTCCATGCCATACTCTATTCTACCAGCCTCTCCACTGTCCGCATCAGTGGCTTTGAGTGTGATAACGTGTGTCCCCACGGCTTCATTCTCAGGAACAGACACCTGATAATTGGGCAGCTGGAAAACAGGACTTGAGTTGGCCGCCCTCCGTCTGCGCAACTTCCATTTGTGAGTTGTGCGTTGACCTGAGGCGGAAGGTTCCTCAGTGATGAAGAGCAGCCTGATGCGCATGGTGACCTCCCCCAGCTCACACACCACAGTCTCTTCTCTCCTCTGCTCCCTGGACAAACAATGAGAATCCCCCAGAAATAGACTTCCATTGTAAAGGAACACATTACAGTCCTTTGCAGTGCTCCGACAACCAGAAACACTGGTTCCGCGCGCAAAAGCAGGTACATAGTCTTTAAGGCGGAGAAGCAAGAGACCTGAAGGTAAGCAGGACGCTGCTCCTGAGTGGTGATGGAAGTGGAAGTGGACATCGAGCTCGGGGTGGGAGCTCTTTCTCCTGCGCTTGACTATACAGTCCTGGCCGTGCGCGAACACGTTAAAGCGCGTCTGCACCAAGTCCTCTGATGTGAGGGACTTGATCTGGAAGTTCAGAGAGACAGGTTGAGCTTCCACTCCGCAGTCCACCCTGCGCGCGAGGCTCACCTCTCCTTCCCCGTGCACTCTCACCAGATCCCCAAGCCTGGAGCGTGGAGATAAAGTTCTGTCAAGCGTGTAGGTCCAGCCGGGTCCCAGCGAGAGGTTCGCCAGAACGGCTCCGGAGTGTAAAGTGTCCGAGATGTGCAGGTCGAAAGCTCCAGAGAGAGAAGACGCGCCGAGCAAGAGGATGATGCTCGTCCAGTACGCAGCCACCTCCATGCTTCAGAACGAGCGAGAGAGAGGTCCCTCGCCGTCTCCAAAGTTCAGAACAAACGCTCTCAGCTCTCCTTCTCCCAACACTTTGACTTTCTCTTATCCTTCATCGTAGTTCTCTTTATCGCCGAAAGGACAGAAAACGTGAGGAAAACATCGAAAACACACAGTTACGCACGCGTCCGCGCGTCCGTCCCGTGAGATCCATAGGCTGCGGTGTCACTCCAGTGCACGGTAAGTTTTAAATGACGACAAAATGGCTCCTCCGCACCTCCTCCTCCTCCTCCTGTCCTCTCCTCCCTCTGGGGGTGATTAACATAAACCTGCTGTGAGACGCCTTCTCCCGGGGGGTTTCACTACCAAACTCTTCTTCACACTAGTTAAAAACAGTAAAAAGCTGCGTTATTTTAATGGCTTACTAACTGACTTCGCCATGGAGACAGAAACTCGGACAACGACAACAATTGCCTTGCACTAATTTACCTTGAAACTTTTTTTTTTTAACATACTTTAACCTGCCCTACAACGTTCATTTAAAAGAAAACCTTACACCAACTTACTTTGAAACTTTATTTCACACTAAAACATGACCTGCCTTGCAAAATTTATATAAAGGAAAACCGTATACTCATTAACACCAGCTTACACCAGTTACACTAATTTACACTGACACCAACCTCATATCAGTTTGGACAAACTTATCTTGGAATCCGCTTTAAACACAATCTGCCTTGTAAAATGTATTTAAAAGAAAACCATACACCAACCTACTTTGAAACTTTATCTGTATATATAAAATATTATATAAAATATACCTTAATATACCTTATAATATACCTTAATCTGCCTTACAACGTTTGTTTGACCGAAAACCTTAGTCTTGTTAATCTTTCCTAATGAGGTCCCTTTGAACAGAGGGGCCACTGTCAGTCTCTCACTGCTGCGCTGCGCATTCCGTAGGCTACGTGCTTCTGTGAACATAGTCTAGACCAAAGGTAAACAAACAAACAAACAACTCTTAATGTCTCAAAAAAGAAACTGTAACCAAGTGACAAGGAAAAGTCTTCAAAAATCCCCCAAAAAATCCACAATTAATGTTTAGTTTTTTAACACTTGCGATACCTGCGACATAAATCTCTGCAATAAATTATTTATGGAAGTCTTGCTTCGAATTACTTTTATTTAACTTACTGGACAAGAAAACAAGGTATTTGACTGGTGGTGGTGCATATAAGCAAATCTCGTTTTCGATCAAACTTATTTAAGAATAAGTTTTTTGAGGAGTCAAATTCGTTTAGTTGATATAAATGAACCGCGCTCTCCCTCTAGCGGCGAAGAGAAGAAATTGCACAAGTCAGAGATGCTGGTGTCCAGGTCTGAGAGAAGACAGAACTTATTAAAAACATAACAGTCTGCCCGACTGTAGATTTCTCAACTTATTATAGCATCAGTAACATTTATTCCTTACAGGGAAGCAGATAACTAAAAAAGTATCCTACATTTGTAAATTACCTGTCCAGTGTGTTTTTTTGCCTTTTGCCCTCAAACCATTGGTTAAGGATGAGCGGTTTCGGTAATGGGTAGATAGATGAATGTAAAGACTGTACAAGTAAGCACAAACTAAACATACACTATATAGACAAAATATTGGGACACCTGACTTTAAACAGGGATTTTAATGGGAGTGCATTCAACTACATAGACTTCCTCTCTAACAGCTTCCTCTTCTTGGAAGGCTTTCCTCAAGATTTTGTGGACTAGAAGGCCTGGCTCACAATCTCCATTGTCTCCAGTTCATCCCAAAGGTGTTGGATGGGGTTGAGGTCAAGACTCTGCGGGCCAGTCAAGCTCTTCCACACTGAACTCCTCCAGTCATGTCTTTATGGAGCTTGCTTTGTGCACTGGGGCACAGTCATAGAAAAGGTTCTTCCCCAAACTGTGTCCATGAAGTTGGAAGTATCACATTGTCCAAGATGTCTTGGTCTACTGAAGCATTAAGATTACCCTTCACTAGAAGTAAGGAGGCACCTGAATTCAGGTGTGCCCCAATACATTTGTCCTTATAGTGTACATATACCTGGAAATATATCACATATTCCTATTACTGTGAATGAAATGTACTTTTATGACAAACAAGTTTAAGACGTTAATAACACCTCTATACAGCCTATACAAAACGGCACTTCATAATTTAATATTTTAATTAAAATTAATTTCCACATAATAGGAAGAGGAAACAGTACACATGCCAAATGGTTACAACACTGAGGTACATGAGGTGTATTCCTGGGATTTTCTATCATTAAATTGAGGTCATCAATGTTATGATATTGTTTGTCTGTGAAGATCCCATTCAAAGTCCATTCTAAGATTTTGCCTGTGTAACCTATCAGTGCTACCACTGGTGAGAAAGCACTGAAACACTACTGTGTGTGCATGTAAGTGCTGGTCGGCAACTGCTCATTTCAGCTGTCGGATGCTGGTGTTTGTTCCGTGTCTCCTGCGTTTTTTCTCAGTTGAAAGTGCCGCTTTTGCAGTGTGTGCTCACTCGGACCCAGTCGAACAATCTTCCCACTGCCCAGACACTCGTCCCCCTTATACAGAACAGCAAACTACAAATCAGAGGAAGAGAGGCGAAAATATACATTACTATATACTATATACAAATATACATACTTATGTGGGAATATTATAGGATAGAATAAAACGATTAACAATTCAGGTCATTTGTAGGGTCACTGTGTCACTCACCTTTTGCTCATGTGGACAAACATAACTATCAAACATTATATATACATATTATATACATTATATATACATATAGCTTAATATTTGTAAACAGCAACTGAAGCCCTATACCCTCTGTATTGGTTTTAGCCTGTAATTTAAATGTCATTATTGTGGCATGACTTTAACTTGAATCTAGTGTGTATTTTCTTTCCCACAAATAACTGTGTTACGAATAGCATCTCTGCAACTGGCTGAACCCACAGCTTCTTCAGCAACAGCCTTGTTCTAAATCATTAGGGGAATAACAAAACCTGCTCTCAGACACGGCCATACTGTGTTATTATTGTTACTTTTCAATCCAGGCTGCCTGTAGGAATTTGGAGAAATTGCACAGATATTTCATGCCACATTTATTGCAGATTACATTGAAACACTAATATGGCTCCAACAGCAGCTATCGGAGTGCATAGAATCATCTTTCATAAGAACGAGAGAGACTGACCAGCTGTAAAGAAAGATCCATATCTTGGATCTAGTCTGCTGTGCTGGTGTAACCCCCTTAAATTGTACAGTATCCGACACTCCATATCAGATCATAAACTTGTTTTTTTCAAGGTTAACTTTCCACTACTCAAAACAACCTCTGCCCGCTCCATCACATTCAGAAACATCAGGAACATTGATCTCCAAACTCTCTCTTCTGCTATTAATAACTTTCCCAG
>JBBPDE010000128.1:23217595-23236007 GCA_037974605.1 Nannopetersius ansorgii
GTAAAATTGATGACTTAGTGTGTTCATTATATATTATATATTGGGTTGACATAGAATTGCGATTAATCGCGATTAATGTTTTTCCAGATTTGCGATTAACTAGTTAATTTTAATTAATCGCTTTTAATTAAAATATATATATATAGACCATATATGTATATATATATATATATATATATATATACATATATTCCAAAAGGTTAATATATCCCCCAAAACAAGTGTGTATGTATGTATGCCCACCAAGTCATAGCTAAAGCTTGCAGTCTCAGTATAAACATAACTTTTGTTTTTAACAAAAGAACAGAAGTCCAGCAGGGTAGAAAAATGAAAGCATAAATGTAGATGCTCTGTTTGAAACAGCCTCCTGACGAAGGACAAAAGAACATCAACTCCCCTTTTCCAAACTCCACTATCAAGGGCAGAGAATCCCCCGACGCTGCTAAGTTGTGTGTGGGAGTGTGTGTGGGGGAAGCAGCTGTACTGATGCTATAAATATCACTCAGAGCTAAATTTACTTTCACTGACCGCTCCATGGGCTGCTGGAGCTGGGCATATGGCCTGTGTGCTTCAGAGGTCACAATCTATGGATGAAAATTAAATATTCAAAGCACTATGTTTAGATAGAGACCTGAATAGAAGGGTTTTTCTAGGGAGTGTTTAGGTCTGTCTGGGTGGCTGTGCACATAAATAACAAAAGAAAGTGTCCAGAAGTGTCTGAAACCTAGAGCACCAAACTGGGATTTTTGAAAATAAGTTTGAAAGTTAAAATATGCATTACACTCAAAGTAATCTCATTCAAATAATTTCTACACAAGTTAAAGGCATTCCGTTAACACAGTTACTGCCGACAGAATATAAACTGAAGGACAGCCTGCATTTTCTGCATGTGATGATGGCATTCTTGTTTTTATCAAATAATTCCAGTGTAAGTTTTTAACCATAATCAGATGGCATTTATTCTCTGTGTATTCCCTTTCTTTTCTGTTTTTTTGTCACATTTTTGTATAACATATTTAGGGCGGCACGATAACACTTTGTCATGTCTGTTACCGATACTGATACTGTAACCTTGAATATCTGCCATTACCGATACCAAGCTGATACTGTTTTTCCCTTTCCTAAACAAATAGGGTGTTCATCTAATTAGTCTGTATTCACTGTGAATCTGAAATATCTTCCTGCTTCTACCATAGTGTCCTGTGTTATAACATTTGTTTCTACATTCATGTAGTCTCAGTTTGTTTATTATGGAATTTGGCATATTTGGCTGAGTTGCTAATAGTTTTAAACTATTGTATTGCGCTGTGTAGGGAAATAGAGGCTCTTTTAAACACAGCCTTATTGCTCATCTGAGATGTTCTCATCTGTGTATCTTTTAAGGCATGTTGTTCAAAGTTTAGTTAAGCATTTACGTTTTAGATCAGATTCATTTTGACATTCAATCCAGTGCTTTTGGAACTAATGGAAAAGTGTGTATGATTGGCATTGGGGAGATACCAATGAGATTACTTGTGACAATGACCATTGTTAAAAACGCTATATAAATAAAATTGAATTGAATTGAATTGGATATTCCCTACATACTCAGCACACGCATTTAAGTATGGATCAAATTTGCCTCCACACCCCAATTGCAGTTGATCAACCAACACTGTCTGTAGTTTTCGTATTTAGTTTTGCACTGGCACTACGAGACTAATGTAATTGTCAAATAGTGGAAGTTTTATCTCACCAGTAAGCATCAAATGGAAATCATCATATACTTCCCACAAATCGGGCTGAGCTGCGGGTCGAGTTAAATCCAGGCTTCTTACCTTTTTAGCTATGCAGCGCACTGTGTTCATTTTATATAGATAACAGCCTGTCATACAGCCACATATAAAAGTATATTTGAGATTACATGAGATGGTTAGAGGCAAGTGTGTAATAATTTATAATCATGCCTTGCTTACTGGTAGGGGATAAGCAGGGCCACTCTTAGCAGCTTGGGGGCCGGGGCCACCCTCAAGGACGGGGCCCTACATGGATACATACTTTGCATATGCCTAAGAATGGCCCTGGTATGAGCTTTTGTGGATTAATGGCTACATTAACCGTGTAACTCCAGAGCAAAACTAAAGAAGCAACATTCAGTAACCACTACATATTCTATAAGGGAACTGTGTGAGTATGATCTTGTGATATTGCTGTTCAAACCACCACATACCACATACACCCTACCAGTTTTACCCCTTATCCATTTGCAAATTTTTAATTCTTGACAAGCTTTGAAAAGTTAAGTGAACAACTATAAAAATATATGAAATGCATTAAAAAAAAAACAAGTTTCCTTTATAACAAAGAAGGAACATGTAACAGTGTATGTCTGACATCCTATTAACTGGTTGGGTCAAATTCTAGACTGTCCTTTGACTTTAAATACAGTAATTAACTTAATAGCTTGTTAAATAACAGTTGTCTGTAAAATCAAATTATGTGACATTTATAGGCCAGCAGTGCTAAATACAAATTTGTAATTTTCTGGCTAATATATGTACTCAAATGGAACATACTGTACAGTAGATTTTAAGTGAGTAATATGCAAATGCAGTGTGTGTGCAAAAACCTTTGACTGGAAGAGAACCTTCATGTCACCTGTTTTATTTAGTTCTGTTTGCACACACACACACACACACACACACACACACACACACACACACACAGACCAAGAGCCCTTGTCAGGGGACAGCAGAAGATGGGAGGAGAGTGGTTAAGTAGCGCTAACGCTGGTGTCAGTCAGGGTGGCCGACCTGTCCATCATATCTGCCTGGGGAGCCACATTTAATACGCCTTTTGTTGTCTGAGATAACCTGCTGTCACTGAGGACAGTCTCCACATCCACATCTTTTCTGCACAGGAGGTTTGGTTTTGAGGCTCAGAGAAGTGGAATGTATGTTTTTTAACACATTTATGTTATTTATTGCCTTACACTTACTGTAGACCAAAAGCTATGATGTAACATTACTGTATTTACTGATATACTTGAAAGACTGCTGCATTATTAACAACCTGGATTTAACACAACATGATTGAGTGATCTCATATACAACTCACAAACTGAGATGCTACTTTATGAGGTATCACCTGATGCATTTAACAGTTATTTTAAAGAATGTATGTAGGAAGGAAAAAATATGCAGTAGCTCTATTGTTGTTAGGTCTATTTTCTCTCAGTGTTACTGAGTCAGTAGTGTCAATGCACTGAACTGGGAGATCTGCTTGATAAATGTTTGATCAGTGCAACTTTGTTGAGTAAAACTTTCTCACTGGCTCCCAGCAGCATCTGTTTACTTGTTGCATTGCTTGTTTATTCACGCTTTTTGTGCTGTATTTTCGTTGACTAAATCGAGACGAGACGTTATTTCCTGTTCGATAGGGAGGGGGAAAAAAGTATTGGGACGCTCGACCCAATACTGTGTGTCGTTTCTCTCTCCCTGGCACTATATTGGTTCCAATACTTTTGTCCATTGAGAGGCACTGTGAATTAAATCTATCTAGAGTGTACAAAAGTATTGGGACGCAGGACCAATAGAGTGACAGGGAAATGACACACTCACAGCATTTTGATAAGCAGCCTTTCCCATATCCACACAAAAATATGAACCTAAATCGGTCTAATTTGGTTGTAGATTATATTTGTTCAAATATTCAGCTAAGTTCAGGTCAACACACTGAAGGTGACCTTCCCCCATTGATCTCCAAGGAGGGAAAAAAACTTTCTGTCCTCTGCAGAGAACCGATGCAGTGCCCACTGAGCACACTTTATTTTTTTTATTTAAAAGTTCCTGTATCTGTTTTTTCCCCCCAGTAGTATCGAAAATAGGATCGAGTATTGAGTACCAGCCTTAGTATTGGTATCGAGTTGGAAATTTCAGTATCGTGACAAGCCTAGACACAACCTGCCATGACATTTTTATGGCACGGTTATGTCAATGATATACAGCACGGTTCATTAAGCTGTTACCCAATTAACTTATTAATAGAACCTCTTTATTGTGGCACAAAATAGTGGAATTATAAGTTGAACAAAGCTGTGTCACTCATTTATATTTATTTATATTTATTCCAATGAAAGATATTATTGAATGTTAATTATACATTATTTAAACCTAACTACCATTTAGTGCTTAATATTATTAATCTATGTGCCTAATTATAAGCGATGCATTAAGGAAATGCATTCTGAATTGCACTTTATTGTCTAAGCAGGCTCTTTTCTCTTCACATGCACTTATGCTAATTAAGCATAAAACCATTTCTATGGTCTCCTTTTTCTCTATGACTCTATTATTATTTGCAATTATCGGAATCATGCATTTGCAGATACACAGGGCTGAAAAGCAACCTATAATAATTCATTAAGTTATTGGACTCATAATTTGATCAGCTTGATCACTGGAGAGAGAAGGAGGTTAGGGGGGCTGGTGGGGTGTAGGAGAGGCTCCTTGTGCTCCTTCAATACCTTCTCATTAAACTCATATTCCCATGATTCTTACTGACTCTCCGTGTTGCGTAGCAACCAGAGTGTGTGCTTTATGAAAATGATAAGCAATAAAAAAGAGAAGCTAAAAAAAGACCTTTCTAAATTGGAGTTGTAGTCATTTTCATGGCCTTTGGTTAGTTTTCTGTTGTGTAAGTGCTGCAGTTTAACTGAAATCATACTTCCTAATGAATATAAATTACCACAATATGTAGACTGCACTGAACTTGTGTACTGTCATATCATGTTTACATGAAATATACCTTTTACATCTTGGGCCTTATTATCATGTACAGAAACATCAATCATACATGATACCAATATCTGTGAATAACAATAATTCTTGCATAACAAAACAAATACAATTTATGCAGGGCAGCAGTGAGGGAATAGAACCTTTATAGGCTGTACTGAAAATGCATTTGTTCATCACCTTGTCCATTATGTTTAAATATCAAAGACACTCAACATCTGAAGTCGTATTACTAAGATGCTACAGAGACAAGCTACAGAGTAACTGAATATTAATTTGAACTGCACCCTGCAATTAATGTACAGTACCTGTGGAAAGTAATTGTGATTCAGTAAGTAGGACTACTTTTAAGATGATATACATTATTATGTTGATACATATTTATTAAAATCAAGGTTTGAATTAAGAGTTTGTCCATTTTAGTTCAATAACAGGCTTTACACTAGATGATAGAACATTTTTGAGGAGTGGACTGCATTCAGCCACAAAAACATTAGTGAGGTCAGGTACTGATGTTGGATTATTAGTTCTGGATCACAAACAGCATTGCAATCTCACAACTAAGGTATTGGATGGAGCGCCATCACTAGAGAATAGTTCCACTGCTCCATATGCCAGTGCTGGGGGCTTGGCATTTGGCAGAGTAACCTCCAGATTGCCTTTTTCTATTAGCAGTAGAATTTCTGTGGAACTTATACAAGCTTTGTGCATGACTAAACCCCTGTGGCAGCCATAGGGGCACCTTAAAGTAGCCAAATTTACCGATTGGAAGAGAATAATGTCACTGTTCAGTTTTTTATTGTTTACATCATGGCACAGTATGTCATAATGTCTACCCGAAATGGTATTTTGATCATATAGTGCAGTTCTAAGAATCACAGCAGATAATTTGTCGGTGGAGTGCTGGTCCACAGTAGTGTCTGGCAATAGATTTTGAGGTTGGCTTTATGGAATTAGCTGTGTTTTTTTCTGTAATGTGATATAATGTATTTAATTCATGTGGAAATGATGTTTGCATTTGAGAAAAGAAAATTGACTCCTTGTCAGCACTGGGAGTGCAGTGGTGAGGTGGTGATGTGGGGACCGGGGGGGCAAAATACAAATGCAGGTCATTGTTACCTCATTCACTTTGCCTCCATCAATCTAGATGACCCACATGTTTCATTTTTTACCACTGTGCCATTCTGCTGCTCAGCAAGGCCACATAGCATTGCCATTTATAAGCTGGATGACACACACACACACACACACACACACACACACACAACACATACACACACACAAACAACACATACACACACACAAACAACACATACACATACACACATACAGATTTAATCCCATTGAAACCTAATTTGTCTGCTCATCAGGTGCACATCAGAAGCTGTTGTTTTGACACAAATGTACACACACACACACACACACACACACACACATGCACAAACACACACTGGCACTGGATTACAGTCATTAATAAACACAACTTTCCTTGTGCTGGCAATAACCAAAACAAATCAAATTTTGCAGCTGATCTTGACCAGCACACATAGATAATTTTGTACATACAATACATACAAGTCTAGAAGCAACATGTCACAGTTTGCCATGTGTTACAAATTGTAAAGGACACTATAAGCTTGGTTTTGGTTTTTGTTTTTTTCTTTTTTGACACCATTTACAAAAACATGATTCACTTTTAAATATCCAGTGTCATGGGTTTCTCATTTCACATTCAAGTCACATTTCAGTGCTTTTAAATATGTCAGTGCTTATGAGTAAGACAGATCAAAGATAAAACATACACACTGGTTTTTACTGTAATGTTACTGTAGTCCATCCTGTTCTCTGGATTTGGTCACGATCACATCTAATGTTTGCTCTTGTGATGCACCTGGAGAAGTATCTTTCTGAATGCCTTACACAACCTTGGCAATTCTCAACAGAATTATCTTGGCACCCAGCATTCATGACATCAAAGTGGGACAATTCGTGGGACATTTGGTAAAGTGGATGATGATTATAACCCCCATTCAGAGAAAAAATCCTCTATATGGTTTAGGATGGGGAATTTTGATGGAAGAAACAATGAAGACGTCCTTGTGCGTCTCATCTGCGAGCGACTGAAGCCACAACTGCGAATAAGCAGGGGTTTACTGTATAGGTTTTTCAAATAGTCTATTTAAAGTGGCATTGGATGTATTTTTCTGTAAGTCTAATTCTAATAACAGTAGCAAACGCTTGTTTGCTATGCTGACAGCTTATTTTTGATGATTGTGGCATGGTCAGACCTAGAAAGTGGCGTAGTTACTGAGTGTAAAA
Organism: Nannopetersius ansorgii; assembly: GCA_037974605.1. Lineage (NCBI taxonomy): Eukaryota > Metazoa > Chordata > Actinopteri > Characiformes > Alestidae > Nannopetersius > Nannopetersius ansorgii. The sequence continues at coordinate 23,224,690 of JBBPDE010000128.1, forward strand.
AGGGGTTATGCTCAGCTATAGCTGCTTTAGTTAAAAGCATTTTTAACGTTAGCTCCATTTCCATATCAATTTAATTGTTTTATCTGAAGATGACAGAAGATTTCCAAACGTTTTTGTTGAGGCACTCTCTTAACATATGCCTGCCCCTATGTGTTATGGAAACAGGTCTTTCCATCTACTTGTCTTTCAAATGACAAATTGATAATAGTTTTAAAAGCAGGTTCTATTTATTGCTTGTTTACGCAAAACAAACAAACCAAAGACCTATAGTGGAAGAGGCTCTTGTTATAGATACGATTCTATACATTCGGTTACTTTTCATGTAAATAGATTTGTTTCCTGCTTTAAGCATGTCAGAACTGCATTGACAGTATATTTGTTGTGCAACAGCAGCTTTTTCAGTAACCATGGTTATGGTTTGAATATTGAATTTCAAGTGATACAGCATGTGGATAACAGATTTGTCTCTATAAGCTAGAAACCATCGTAGTTTAAATGAGTGTCGATAAGCCGTCACTCAGTCCATCGACTCCAGTCTCTCTGTAATAATAAAACAGGCTTCTCGCACTCTTTAAACACAAATTGAGCCTGTTTTATCTGAAGAATTTCTCTAGTTTAAACAAGCACAAAATTAATTTGACACCATTTGAACCTGGTCACTTGATGTGTTGTGAATATCAGGTTTACTGGATGAGGTTGAGTCACATAAAAATACAACATAAATGCACCCAAGATGCATTTAAAATCAATATAAATCATAAATCAGATACATTCAAGCCACATTTTCAACCAAAACCCTCCCGGTGTTGTGACTGCGCCTCCCTCCTGCAGATCTGTTTTGGAAGAAGACCTTTCAGAAGACCACTTAATGTAGGCATCGCCGATCTCATGTTGTGATTTTAATTCTGTGACTCACTTTATATGAGCCAGTTATGTCAAATAAGGCACCAGTTTGCTTGAACTTTACGTTATTGCCATCTCATGACAATACACTGACCACATGGTTCATAAGGATAACATGGGAATATTATATATATACTACACAGCCTTTTCTTGTAAACACTGATTTTGTTGGGCAAAATTGTGCTTTTCTTTTGTATAGAACAGAAACATGAAGAGCAGCCCAGGCGATTTTACACATCACAGAGTGATCAGATTTCAGTCTGGCGGACTGGAGACGCATTTGACTGCCAGGTGAAAACACATGTTGTTAAAATCTGATCAGGATAAAATCCAGGTAATAATCACATGAAGTGACCGGATGTTAATGGTGTCTTTGAGCTCTTTACGACAAACTCTATTCAGCCTAATGTTTTTAGCTTATGTTCAGCTAATTAGCATTGTTGTCTTGTCTCAAGATAGAAAGGTAAGGAACTATTCAGCCATTTGCAGCCTTATCACCTAGAAAACAGAGAAAGTGGGGATAATTAACTTTTCATCTACCATATTCTTTCAGCATTCTAACATACTTCTTATTTGCAAGTCAGTCACTTGTTCCCACCTCTGCAAAATCTACATTTTTGAAAGGTGTGTGTGGGGGTGTATGCAGGGGTTTCTTTGCCCATGAATGTAAATAAACCTTAATTTGCAGGTGATGATTCTGTCAAGTCTGCCTACTCTTTTCATGCCTCTGCAGTTATTTTGAGCACAGTGACCCTAGCTTGCAGAAAAGTTAAGAGAACTGTAGCCATTTAGATTTGTTACCAGAAAACGTATTTTGCTGCATTATCATCAGCCTGCCAGATGTGCTGATTCTTGATGGAGGCTTTGAATTATAAGCAGATCGTCATCCATTATTTAGGATCAAGTGGCGAATGGGAACTTTCTTAAAGAAATGCATTCCGCTGAGTATACCTTATCCAGGATTCATTATTTAAGGAACAACATTTATCGCCGTGCCACAGACTTCATACATGAGCAAATGCAATGCAAATGGCTCTATATATAGAATCCTGGGCTTAGAGATGCCTCTGCTTACCAAAACTCACTCATTGAGCTCAGAGCATAACACTTCAACCACTTTTGCCATGCATTAAAATTTCAGGGAAGGCGTAGGCGCAGGATGAATAATTCACTCGTTAGAGTAATAAACAAATGCAAAAGAGTCATTTCAGACTGACTTTCTGTCTCATTTAGTTGTTCTGGCGGTAGACTGAGTTAAAGATGCAAAATGGCAGGAGAATTCTGCTGGATTCCTGTCCAAAGTCAGCATTAAAATCTTATCACTTAACAGCAGTTATGACTTATTGATTGATGCAGTTTCATAACTTTCAGAATCATGACTGTTGTTCAGTTGCAGCTGAAAGTGAGTTCTGTAAATCAGCCCAGCTGTGATGTTATTTGTGAAAAACACAACCTTGAGTTTTCTGTAGTTTTTATGCAACTGTTCTTCTGAATGAAGAAAAAAAGAAAAGCAGAGAAGCCCTACATTTTGTCAAAACATTGGAAATTCCTTGCACAAAACAGCTCTATCTTCATTTTGCATAATGGATGGAGCTGTTAAAATGTCACAATGAGTAGTTCTGTTCACCTTGGACCAGATTTGCCTGAATATGATTTTGTTAAATATTTTATTGCCCATTTTGTTTGCAGTTCTAAAAAGTTATCTGAGGCACTGCTTTTCTGTTTTGCATGCTCTAAAGTAAAGACCACTAAGGATTAGCTGCAGTATGAAGTGAGTCTTCCGCAGAGAGATAACGTTATTGTCCAAAACACATAGCTTGGAAGCACTTCTCAACTCAAAATTCACAACACAAAGTGTACAGAAGTTATTGCAATATAATTATAATCAAGTATTTAATCAGTCATTTGTTCACAGAGTGTATAGAGCAGCTGGCACAGAGGACAGGACAAAAATGAGTTGAAATGACACTGATGATTTACTTTTATGTCAATATAGCTTCAAGGTTCAAAGCTTTTAAAGTTGAAAGGAATAACTATCAATCAGGGACATTAAATGGAATAGATAGCAGAAGTAGGGCATGACAAACTTCTAACCAGAGTTCTGATGGCAAAAGCTAACATTCAACTTCAAGAACCATATAAAAACTCTAACTGTATTGTTTACATATTCACACACTGCAAAAACTCCTGATCTAACTGAGACTTGCAATTTTATTTCTTGCCTAAAAGTCTTCTTGATCTTGCTTTGAGAATAATATACTATATAAGAGCAGGTTTGTTTCCTTTTATATAGTATATTAAGATTGTTTTAAGATATTTTCGTCCTATTTCAAGAAATATTTAGACTAGAAACAAATGAATTTATCTGTCAGTGCTTTAAGATATTTACACTTGGTAAGATTTCTTAAAACAATCTTAATAATCTCACAAAATCTGCTCTTATATAGTACATTATTCTCAAAACAAGATCAAGAAGACTTTTAGGCAAGAAATAAGATTGCAAGTCTTGGTTAGATCAGGATTTTTTGCAGTGCAGACAATGCAATAGAAATTGCTGTGCCTGCTGTGAGGGATCGACTGCAGTGAAATAGTTTAATTTGAAAGATCAAAAAGGTGTCTGCAGGAATCAGTAGTGTGTACACCAGTCAGGCACAACAATAAAACCACTAATGTATGCATAACATTAAGTGCATAACATTAATGATCGTGTTCTAGTTGCGTCTGTCATCAGATGGGATGCATTTATCAGTTCTTAAAAATGGGCAAGCCTAAAGATCTGAGTGACCTTTACTAGGGCCAACTTGTGATGGCTAAAAGATAGCTGCAAAATGGCAGATCTAGTTTGGTGGTTCTGGTATGCAGCGGTTAATACCAACCCAAAGTTTCCAGGAAATAACAACCAGTGAACCAGTTACATGGACACTGATGCCCAAGACACATGGAGAACTAAGGTCAGCCCATCCTTCAGAAGAGATACTGTAACACAAATCACTGAACATGTAAATGTACTACCACTAATAATAATAATAATAATAATAATAATAATAATAATAATAATAATAAGACCCCTAATGCCTCACGCCTCCAAGGTTGGGGGTTCAGGACCTCACCTTGTGTGTGGAGTTTCCACGTTCTGTTCATGGTGGCGTGTTTCCTCCGGGGTCTCTGGTTTCCCCCAAAGACATGCATGTCAGGTGAATCAGGGTTTCTTAATTGACCATAGACGAGAGTGTGTGAGTCAATGTTGTGTGTATGTGCACCATGTAGTGGGATGGCGCCCCGCCCTAGTAAGGATTAAGCGGTTACAGAAAATGAATGAATGAAGGAATAAATAACACATAATGCCTTATAATAAGCGTAATGCCTCCGCTATCCTTCATTGCTCACCAGCAGCTCAACACAGAATTACAGGGCACAAACTGAGAGCCAACAATTGCTGGGATAGATATTTTAGTTAATTATATCAGTAAGGCTACTCACTCACATATATCATTTCCAAAAATAAATATTTAAATGATATGAAATTTGTTCTTCCAAGTCGTTGCCATCGCTGAAAATACCGGAGCTGGACAATTTTCCCCCTGATGCTCACTGGGGTGATGCCAAAGAAGAGTTACATTTAAAGGCCATCCAGGTTCTTCAATCCAAGCTAGGCACCATTTGGCACTCATTATTTTTAAGAGGGTAGCTCACCTGAAGAGATGTGTCACAGCTTTCAGTCTTTTTGATAAATCCAATGATTTGGCTACATGAACTATGAGGAAACATAGTTTGTTGTAACAATATATCCTTCACATAAATGTATGAGAGAGAAACATAAAGAGCTTCCTTCAATAAATATGAGTGCGGGAACAATAGTAATCAGAAGTGGCATTTGCGACAGGGCTGTGAGATAATGTCATTGTTTGTTATGGACGGCGGTGTGTGTATGAGGGAGAATGCAGTCTGCCCACATTAACAAAGAGCTCCTCCTTCTATTGCCTCTGAGGGATTAGAGAAGACATTTCAGTAATCTGCCGGCTTGTTTCTGTTCATCTTCCTCTCCGCTGGTGCCTGAAAGGATGTGATTAGATCTCAGCTTGCTGAGCTAGCCGCTCTGAACACGTCTATTTCATTCTGTACAGAGAGGAACACAGCCTGATTGGTTCCTTCCTAAAACAGGTTGCAACACTTTCCGTTTTCAGCTGCAAACAGCCCACAGCAAATTAGACAATTAACCCAAGCAGTTTTCAGCAACCCAACTATTTCTTCACTTTCATTTATAAGACACGCTTACTATTCATATCATTTTTTATTTGTAGTAGAATAGAGATATTTTATTGATACTTGAATTTGATGAAAAGTTGTGGGGATCTTCTTTCACCAAAAGAAAGAAACACCTTTACTGTTTCTGTTTATTTGAAAAAATGTGAAAAATGGAATGTAGATGTAATTTTTACACAACCATTTATTCACAGTACTGTGCAAAATCTGAGCCAAAAAACATTTAACACTTACCATTCATTGCCATGGATAACATATCTATCATCTATCCATTTAATCTGTCTGCTGGATGTGTAGCTGTTCAGGAAGTTGTTATTGAGAAAAGAAAATGTTTACACTGGAGGACCAAAACTGGACATCTGCACTGTAGAATACGTTTTTATGGACTGATGAGTGCAAATTTGTAATGGTTATTATTTGGAATGTGACAAGCAGAAAATGCAGTCAATTCCTAAGACTTAACCTTTGTGCACAAAAAAAAACCCATGGAAAAATATCTTTACCGCATCCAAACCCTATACAAACTATATGTACTGTGCCAATTAATGCACTTCTAATAGTGATAACCACTTTGATATAGTAATTAGTGGGAATAGGGATGTATTTGCTGGAGTTTGGGGATCTATGAGATGCTATGAACTCAGCCCAATCCAGCAGCAAGGACAGGCCACATGATCCTGCGTAGCAGGACCAGCACAGAAACACAGTCAAACACACACAAAACAAAAAGGAAGTGATGAGGGTATGCATGAGGATAGTTATGACAGTGACCAGCCTTATTATAGAGGTGGCTTAAATAAACAGGGACAAATAATGAACAGCTGAATTTAACAAAAATCATGGAACAAACCAAAGTCAGGAGTATGGAAGGGTGAATTCAGAATTTCAAAGTAAAAGTCCCATGAACACAAAGCAAACCAAGGCAGTGTTATACTCTTCAGCATTGCTTAAAGAAAAAATGATTGTTTTCCACCAGCACAGCTGCTTAAACCTGCACTTTATGAGTACATGAGTACTTTTTCTTGAGTATATTTTTGAGTTTTTAAATCTTAAATAAATGTACACATGAGTTCACACTGAAGAAGCCAAAAGATTCAGATCTGTTTAGAGTAATTGCTATAACAACAAATAAGTATGCATTTTGTCACCTCTGCTCAATTTAAAACGTGTTAAAGATTATAGCATAATTATGAGCTGCCATACACCAATGGGATGTTCCAACCTTAGGTGGAGAAGCAATTAGCCGGCTAACGAATCTTATCTGCAGCGGAGCTTCAGTGGGTTTCAGGGGTTACATGACACACGTTATGTCAGGGTGTATTGCGCAGCCATGTAATAGATACTTTCCTAAAAAGAAAGACGAAGGGGTGCCACAGTGACCCTTTGTGTCTTAACTGCTGGACACTTTGCTCACTGTACTGATGTAATTGGAGACTGGCAGGCAGCGTAAGTTCCTCTGCTGCTATTAGGGTGTCACAGTGGTATAGAAAACAACCATTATTCTTCAGTGACTTCCAGTCCATTCCTAATCGGCTACCAAAGAGGGAGAGAGAGTTAGAGAGAGAAAGAGAGAGGGAAGAGATGGACCAACTGAATTTAAATAAACAAAAAAGAAGCTGCTAAGACCACTACTAACAAATATGTGCTTAACTGAGTGTGTGTGCACATCCAAAGCCTTGAGGTGTTTAGTAAGAATGTTTATTCCAAAATCAATACTTTGATACAGAAATAATCATTTCATAATATGGATTTACCAGACAATCAGTACTGCAATCATGCTTTCTCTGATTATTCACTGATTTCCAAAAGTACAATGATTTCTTTTTAATACATGAAGTTGTGCAAAGAAAAAAATACACTAGAAAGCAATTATCCACTGACACAAAATATAGAACGATTCATATCTGAAGGCATTGCACAATTCCAAGAATTCTGTGAGAGATTAAGGCAAGTTTGTACAGTTGTTTTTTTTTATGTTCCAAAAACACTATTAATAACAAAAGAACTGGTGCATCTCCTGTAAAACTGTACATGCAAACATAGTGCACATTATAATTATAAGATATGACAAGCATACAATATATTATTTGGATATCTTCAGTAAACAGAGTTCATGTGAATGCAATCACACGTTTAACCTTCAGATGAAAACTTGCCAGCTTGGCACTCATGAGCAACCGCCCTACCCCCACCCCCACAAACCCACATACATGCAAACACACTCACACACGCACACAGACACACACACATATGCACAAACACACACACACGCACACTCTCTTGCAGGCATGCATGCTCTTATATGGTAAGCTGTGGCACCAGCGATGGAAATGACAGTCAGACTGTGGAGCTAAAACGAGCTGCCAAGGAGCAAAAGACTGAGCTGTTACACTTCGTGTAAGCATGCGGTGCACACACACACACATACAAGACACACACACACACACACACACCCCCACACACACACACACACACACACACACACACACACACACCGACTAGTACTGCCTTTTCTCACAATACACTCTACTCTGACTTGACAGTTTATTAGGTACACTGATGGGTGGACAAAATAGACGAAAAACCTAAAAAAAATTGAGTGGACGAGAACACTAAGGCCAGATACTCCCAGACAGGTGTGCTAAACGAATTCAGCCATTAAATGTTGTACTGTCATCTGTGGCATGTACAAGAATGCTGAGCAGTTGACCTTAGTGTCTTGGAAAGGTTAACTTCTCAACTGGCCAGTGTTTCTATAGGAACAGTGACTGAACTGACATCTGTATTTAGATATGTGGGAGTGATGTCAGTAAGTAGGGGTGGAAACTGGTTGAAAGCACATACTCAGTGAGTGTGGGGCTCATGCATTAGTGTAATATGGAACAAGAAACTGCTGAGCAGCTGTTCTTCAGGACATAGAGAATGTCAAAATCTGTCTGTCCAAATCTATATAGACAGTAATGTAGCAGGCATATATCTTTCATTACAAAGATAAATGCACATTTGGTGTAAAAACTAAATCTCTAGAGGTGTGGAAAAAATATTATAGTCAAATACCCCCATCATTCACCATGTATACACCAAGAAAGCATTATGGGCCTGGCTACTTGACACTATAGACCCATAAAAGATTGCTGTCTTGAAAACAGTGGTTTCTTCCAGGGTACAAGGGTCACTGAATGGTTTGAGGAGTATGGAAATTTTGTATGGCCTCACGAACACCTATGGGCAGTTATGGACCAAGGCACCATTTGAGGGGATATCTTTATGAAGAATGGTCTACCATTCCTCCAGTACAGATCAGAAACTTGTAGAACCAAGGGCATGCTGGAGCTGTTCTGCTGGCTTCTTGTGGTCTAACACCTTACTTTATGTTGGCTTTTCCTTAAATTTTTTACCCATCTGTACCTTGTACTTACACTCATTTCTCATTTAATCAGATGCACCTACTATATAAGTGTACTCTGTAGTTTTACAGTTGGTGACCATAGTCCATCTGATGCTCTACAGCTTATCAGCCCCCTTGTATAACATCCATGAATGTAAGGGGACCACCATTGACACAGTACAGTATTGGTCATAGCATGGTATGTCTGTGTTAGGCTGATACAACTGTATCACCTGGCAACCTTGATGGGCTCATTGCTAGGTTGAGAACAGTTTATTAAATAGAAATATTATGCCGAAACTGGCTGTGTTGTCAGAAACTGACTATGAACAGTTGATAGAGGATGGCTATTACATAACATGCAAAATATGCAAAGAAAATATGCAAAGTGTCAAACTGTACATCAGCAACGTGTGCCAATATGATAGAGGTTTGTATGCTACCAATAACAGTAGACAGAGATTAAAACTTCAGTGTTCAATGTTGATGTGCTTACTTCACACAAATGACCATGTCAGTGTCACTGGTGAGGACGGTATAAAAAGCAAATTAGGGTCTGCCATGGTGCTATGGGCAGCCTTTTCCATCAATGGATGAGTTGGGGATAATAGGTTGTGCAGCAACAGATGGGCTACATTCAGTAACTAGAAAGCTGCAAAATGCAATATGTATAAGGCAGGTGTCTAATCACTGCTAAAAGTATTTTTTTTTCTGAGGATTACAAGAGCTGAAAATATTAATCATTTAAATAAAGGCCGATGTAAGCCTGTATATTTCTTTTTTTCAACGGTAACAAAATCCTGACTGCAATTCAAAGCAAAATAGCAATAAACGTCGCATTACTACTTCAAATGAGAAAAAATCACTTTCAATCCCACACTCCCACACACAGAGGCAGCTACATGAAAGATACTGAAATCAGATGACATGAGGCTATAAACTAAAGCACATCATTACAACAAAGCCTAAGAACAATATAAGAAAGAATCCAGTTCAGTTCTGTACTTTTTTCCGTTTGCTACACACTGTAGTGTTCACACTGTAATGTTTTCATGGGGCTTTTAAATGTGCAGAGTGTCCAATTTCTTTTTCAAGAATGATCAGTGCTCTACCCAGAAATACACTCCTTTATTATTTATAGCACACAACTGGCATGATCTTGGCAAAAAAATTAAAATAAGAATGTGTAATGAATTTCAATTTTCTTTATGTGTGAAAGGTCACAGTGTTAGGATTCAATGGATGTAGTCTTTGTGTAAGTTAACTTCAGAATGGTGGAAAATTCGTCAATGTTGCTCCCAATTCAACTGGTTTTGATAAGCCACAATAACACAGTCCAGTAGGAAACTCTAACCAATTTCCACTATATGGACCAAGGTATTGGGACACACTTGTTTGGGCTAGGCTCCTTACTTACAGTGAAGGGCAGTCTTGATGCTAATGGATACCAAGACAACATCCTACTTCCAACTTTGTGGATAGTTTGGCAAAGAAACTTCTATTCCAGCATGACCATAAAGCAAGGACCATAAAGACACGGTTGGTTGGACACAGAGCCCTGACCTCAACCCCATCCAACACCTTTGGGATGAACTGGAACTGAAATTTTGAGTAATACCTTCTCGTCCAACATCAGTGTCTGACTTCATAAATTCTCAATAAAATTCCCAAAGAAACTCAGAAATCTTGTGGAAAGCCTTACGAATCACTTTTGGTGTAATGGTCAGGGGTCCCAATACTTTTGTCCATATAATGTATGCTTACCATTTGCTACATTTTATCCTAAGGTCCAATAGGGTTTTATGTGTTTTGTGAAGCTTAAAAGATACTATGAGAGAAAAACATTTGTAGGTGAGCCTGAATTTCTTAAGAAAAACAAAAGAGGGGCTACAGTGGCAAATACTGGTCTTCAAATATGATTAATCATTTGAAGGCTTTTCATGATAATTCAGTAATGCTACTAAATTACAAATATCCTGCACTTATATTACGCTTTTTGAAATGGAAAACTACATGAAAGCTAGACGATGACAGGAGAAGACAGATTTTACAGAAAAATGCAGACTCTATTAGTTCTGGAGAGCAAAATAATATCGGAATCCAGATATCCCTTCATTTTAAATCACATTTTGGCTTTGGCTCATTTCTCCATTTTTAACTGACTTAAGACTATACTGAGTGATTAGAGGCTAGAATCTCCTAAAACTGTTTAAATCCAGATCTCTTGCTTGTTCCAGTATTCTTGCAAAGTTTAATCTGGTGTGAGGCTGTGCCGTACAACAAGAGACTAGTTAAGACTTGCTAATAATAGCTGCTTTTGGAGAAAATCTCGTTCATTCATACAGTTCAGCTACAGTAATACTATAAAGCACTGAAGTCCTGCATGTAGGACGTTGAGGTGGAATTCCGAGCTGTGCTTTTATTTATGTCTTTGGGCATTTCTGGCAACAATGATTAAGAATAATGTGGTAAGTTAATATAAGCTAATATGATATATAACACACTCACAAAACTGAGGGTGATTCACAAATCTATAGAGCACCCACATAATGTCATACTAAATGTGGACAGGTAAACAAATGGAAGAAGACAATGGCATCTGTGTTTTTGACCACTGGGCTCATAGTCTCAAATCCTATTTGAGAGCAGCTGCTAAAGTTTCAATGCAGTGGAACATACTTTTGCATGCACACACACACACACACACACACACACACACACACATACACACACACACACACACACACACACACACACACACACA
>JBBPDE010000128.1:23286764-23297279 GCA_037974605.1 Nannopetersius ansorgii
AACTCCTGCTGCAGAGTTGGGAAGAAATTTCTGCCGAATGAACATTGAGACACTGAACCACTTGAATTTCAATACAAGAAAACAGAAAAAATGGGGTGTTCTAAAACTTTTGACCGGTAGTGTATATTTAAAATATATAGTTTAGTTTTTTTTTATATTATAAAAGAAATAAAAAATTATTATTCAAGATTTTTTGCATTTTGAAGGTATAGACGTGGTGCCTGCAACGACCTCGAGTAGCCCGCGGACCTGTTCACACGGAACTCTTCACCTGTTCACCGGTGAGCAGCATCTATCATTTAATTTTATCCTGTTGCTATTCTTCTTTAATCCCATTTGCATTTCTATAGATTTGAAAATGACCATATCTAAAAAAAAACATTTAAAACGTTTATTTTACATGAAGTTTATATTTGTTTAGGTAAACTCTGTTCTAGCATATCAAACTGTGAGCCCTTCGTTTTGCTCAGCACCTGTGAAGTAGCTCTCAGTTTGAAAAAGGTTGGTGACCCTGGAGACACTGGAGCAAGACTAAAATCATCAGATTTCAGGTTAGTTATAGGAGAGGAAAAAAATGCTTATACTGGCATTCAACGTATCCTATTCATAGAGACATCTGACTTCCACCCACTTCCAAATGGCACTTAAAAAACAACAGGAACAGTAAAGCAGACAGTGTGAAAGAGGAGTGGGTGTTAATTTGAGGGGGACCCTGTCTCTGAGAGGGAGAGACAGCGAGAGAGAGAGAGAGAGAGAGAGAGAGACAGAGACAGAGAGACAGAGAGAGGAAGAGAGAGGGAGAGAGAGAGAGAGAGAGAGAGAGAGAGAGAAAGAAAGAGAGAGAGAGAGAATGGAGGAGGATCCGTTGAGGGAGAGGACCCGGCCAGGCAGGGCTGCATGGAGCACACTTTGGAGTGTGTGCTGCTGACAAGGGTAAATGTGAGGAATGTAATTATTGTTATAGGCGCATTGAGGAGCGGTGCACATTTCAGCTGCCATGTGTTCTGAGAGGCTCTTTGTTTGGATGTCAAAGAAGTTGAAAGCTGAAGATGAGCTTCATGTAACCAGAGAGCTCTTAAAGGTCAGGCAAATGATTGTACCTTTATCTGAGGGAATGTACGAGGGAGATTGGCCATACACAAATACCACCACACACAAAGCAGTGCAATACGACTGCAGACAATTTAGAACCATATATGTACAAAAGTATTCAATCACCTTTTCTAAATAGTGCACTGAGGTAATTTAAATGCACATATGTAATCTGCATAAAAAACATTGCCAATGGAAATGAGATGAGCCACGCATGAGCCTAAAGTGAACGTACTCAGGACCATTCCTTTGTTTTTTTGGGTTGTTATGGAATTTACAATCCAGAACTAAATTTCAAACATCAGTTCCTAACCAAATTCATGCTCTTGGGGCATAAAACAGTATATCCTCACAGCAATGTTCCAGCATCTAGTGCAAAGCTTTCCCAGAAGAGAAGAAATGTGCTTGCTACAATAAAATGTTATTGCTGCAATTCCCTGTTAACACTCTGCATTTCAAAGAAAATTAACAAGAGTTTGCAAACTTGGCATGTCATGCAAGTCTGGTCCTAACACAAGCCTGGCACAAATACAAAAATCACACATAAATAAATCACACATTTTATGTGGTGTTTTCTATCCAATACACAGTCAGTGCTTTAGGAAAGAGATTTTTGCTGATGCCAAAACATCCTGCAAGCTTAAAAAGTCCAATTTTATGGGAAACTAATACCCCTTTCGTTTTGGTTCGCACACTGAACTTTGAAGTAATACGTAAAAACTGTTCAAGTTTCAAAAATAACTTTTCTCTCCCTACTCCACACAATTGATATATCCTTTACGGCATTTAGCTGATGCGCTTATCCAGAGTGACATACATCAGTGCTCAAGTAGTCCACATCTGTTCTTCAAACCTGTTAAGCTAAACTTAAATCAGCATCTGCTATTCAACCAAGTTACTGTCAACTAAATACAACTAAACAACTCCTGTCGAAGAAAAGTCAGAGTTGAAGTTGAGGTTTATTGTCATATGTACAATGTAATTTTTTACATTGTACAGTGTACAAAGTACAGTGTACAGAGCACAATGAAATTCTTACTTGAACACCCTCTTCACAGATAGAACATAAAGACATGAAAGACATGAACGACAACACAGTGCAGCAGAAGTCTTAAGTCATTATAGTACAGTAAGGCCAAAGTAAGGAAGGCATAGAGATAAGAGAAAGTATGTGGATCCATATGGATAGGAAACTGATAGTTCTGATTTTACTGTTATATGAAAAAAGCTGCATATTTACTGGACATGTATATGCCCTCTTGACCAGCAGTAGTTCACCTCTGTCTATTTGAATGAAAGTTTGGAAACAAGGTTTATTGGTCAGGCCCTAGTTCAGCTATGATTTCTCCAGACAAAAAGAATGGCAAGTGTACTTGCAGAAACGTTTCAGTTTATAGTGCATCACATTCTGGAAACAGGTGTGGCACGAGCTACTGTTGGTACTTGGCATGTGCTACAACAACAAGTATGCAATATCACAGCATCAAACTCTCCAGTTCCATGCTGGCACAGGTACTTTTCCACTTAACTTCAAACTTACAAAACTGAAAGAGGAACCAAAAATCACAATCTCCCTCTTTAAATCAGATATATGTAGAGGATTTTGCATGGTAAGAAATTGCAGTTCACATACAGTCTAATTACCAGACGATAACTGATTAGACGTTAACAACAGCAACAGCAAAGAAACCCATCATTTTTCCCAAATGAGCAGTTGTCAGTTCATTCCAGCAGCAAAAACAGTTGACCTCTGCCTCATTTGTGCCAGCGGGACACGATGGCACCATATTTATTATATCCAACCATGCAAAAGCACTATTTGCTGATGCCATGATGCCCTGCGGTGGTGATCAAAGCTTGTTGAAAGCCCCCCACTCTCTCACCTTGTGGTCTAGTTGCACTTCAGAGAGTGCCAGGCCTCTCAGCTGCTTCCCAATGAGGCAAATGTACATTGATTGAGTATTGTCAGTCTTTGGCTAGCAGCGTTTCTGCTCTCTCCGCAGCCGGGCCCGCTTTTGTCTTCCTCATGGAGCCATCGAGCATGGGCCCAGCAGGCAGCTTGTCATTGCTCAATACACTCAGACACACTTGTCATTTTCCTCAACACTAGCCATTATGTTATCTTTATGGGCCTAAAGGTCAATACAGAGGCTTTCTCTTGTCATGACGGATCACGCTGCCAAAAATACCACTCCAGGACCGGTTCAGAGCAGCTTTGCTCAACTGCTCGTCTGAACTGTACCGCTGCGCTGCAGCTTAAATGACTATACTCCTCTGAAGTGACAAGGCTCAGACTGAAATCTGAAAATCAAGCCTAATCCACCTTTCATTTAAGCAGTGGTTTGGTAAAAAATCTAATACAATACAGTTTTTTCACCTGATCTCAAATATGGCCAGTCAGCCAAGGTGTTCAAAAACTTGATTCTGTAGTTACGTTTCTATTTTGGCTATTTCTATGGGCACTTTAGTTTGCCCTGTACATAAGCTGCTGGAATACTCTAATTTCTCTTTGGTTTTTATAAAGTATCATCTCAACGTATCTTAGTATTTGTACTGGTCCTAAGAGACTAAAGTTTTGGACGCTAATTATTTTCCATGAAGACTCAAAAACGAAATCATTGGAAACTCACCTCAAACCGACTTATTATGTAACCTCGAATGGGATTGCTTTTGTGGTTTCTAACACCACATGACATACTATTATCTATTAAAATGCAACACAATATCACTGAAATGACTAACAAGGTGTGTAAAATAATTGTGCTCGTCTTGAATGATTGTTCATCCCAAATGACTGTCATCAGGTGTTCATGTAATAATTGTTCGTGCTACTGTTTAAAGCTATGCTGGGTACTTTTTTATTAGATAATGATGTTACAAATACTGAATGGCAGCATGTCATACCCTGTGAGAAACACTATTTAGATTACATAACAGTGGTTTTGGACAAATGTGTACTGATTTAGGTATGGTAAGATATGCTAACACATGATTGGCTTTGTTAGCCTTGGAACTGTAAAGTGACAGGCCAAGACAAAAAGAAGCAAACTTTGTATTAAAACATGTTTTGGCAGAGGAACTACTTTTGGGGTAGGAGTCACAACATAGATTATGTGATATTTGGCCAAACCACTACATTAATATGTTGCGTTTGACAGAACAAGTTAAGCTGTAAACAGCAGCCCTGCTATGGTCTTTTACTCCAGCAGAGACTTCAGTGGCTCCGGCACGGTCCAGCTCACTCTCCTACAACCGGCTACATGCCTTTCAGTTTGACCCCTGACCCCTGGTATGACTCGTCCTGCTCGGCTGAGCTAAGCACTGAGGTAATGTGTCATCCAGAGCCGTATAAAAGCTCCCATCATGCTGCAGCCCAGAGCAGGTTCAGCACCACAGTGAGTCACATAGCAACCAGAATTCACTGCTTCGCCAGGCCCTTGGTAACCCAGCGAGTGCTGGAGCCACGGCCAATCAGACGCTGTACTCCGGCAGGTCATTATCCTCCGCTTCACACAAAACAATGTTTGTTCTAAAGAACACAAAAAACACACACAGATTATGTGAGCGCTGTGCTGGCCTCAGGTGGGAGGGGCTTTTGGTGCAACAACAGGCACATGCACGCATACACACACACACACACACATACACACACTGACACACACAGACACACACACACATTCATGAGCAGGACAAGCCCTGAAGTGTTTTCCTCCTCATCCACTACCAGAATTCAACAAATAGTTTTATAGTTTTGAGAGTCTGAGTTCACAGTTGTAGTGTCACAAGACACTAGTAGTACATGATTTTTTAATCTTGTCAATGTCTACCAAAGGGATGGCTCATATAATTCCAATACTACAGAATTTGTTCAAATTTCAGTCTAAACAACACATATCACACATACTGTTATATGTCCAATTAATTAATAATAATGGAAAGTAAATTCTTTATTATCATAATACATTCTACTATTAATCACTAATCATTAAAAATGTATCTATCTAGTTATTTCATATCTATCTATCTAATTATTTACTGATGTATTTATCTGGTATGTTGTTTTCTGAACATACATGCTGTGGAAGATATTCTGACATAAATTTCAGCTTATACTGGTCCCCCGTAACACACAAACTAGACATATTCATGCTGTGTGACAGAGAAAAACTAAAGAGGCAGTCCAGTCCACAGGCCATCGCAAGACATGTCTGGTCATTATTTCTGATGCTGGCACCTGAACCCTTTCGTCAGACTGATCCTGACCAACATTTTCCATTCGGCTCCTCATTCCCTAATATCACTGCTGCATATATCCAATAGCCAGGTGCTCCTGGCTTGGAAAAAAGGCCATTTCTAGAAACGTCACAAGATCACATGGGATTGGAAGAAAAATTTGCATTTAACACAGGACAAACAAATGTCCCGTCATGTCACAGGGTCCTGTTTATTCTATGTTTAGTCCTATTTAGTCCACAACCAAGCCAGAGAAGGTCAAAAGTCAGGCAATTAACTGGTGAAAAATAATACTGACATTAATTAATCCCAAGGATTTATGATTATTCATTTTAATACACAATAAATACTCATCGCAGTAAAACTAATATCTAAGTTATGAAGTTGAGAGAGTTAAGAACTGCAGTCTAGGCCTGTCAAAGGGTCTGTGGGGTTTAAGTGGTTAACATTTAACTGTTACTTAGTTAAATATTTATTCCATACTAATGCAGTACAGAAGTTGACCAGTCCCCAACTAAGCAGGCTATTCACTTTTGTTTTTTAGAAAGTGACCTCACTATAAAGCATCTGAGCCAATTCCAGGTTTCCTGTTTCCAAGTCAAACAAAAATGTAGGAGGGGAATTCCCAGAATTTCTGGGCAGTTCTCATCGTTTTTTTTAACATCTAACAATGAAGCTTTTGAGAGCAGAACTGCAGAAAATGCTCTTTGTTAATCATTACAGCAATGCTGGTTTTGCAAAACTGATAAAATACTTTAGCAAAAAAAACACAATATACTTCAAAGGAGCAATTTGGCTAAACTTATATTTAATTTGGCAAAAATATATTTTTCCACTTATCCCAGATGTAGTTGAGCAGCCAAGACAAGTCATTTTGCTTCTGTGGTTTAGCACTTGAGCTATGAGGCAAACAAACAACGAACAAACTAACAAATACTAGAAGTCAACAGTAACCCAATTTATTTCACATTATTTCTGTAAAAATATATCACCAAAATATATCTCTATCTGCTCAAACTGCAACCAGGTCTGCATTAAAGTGCCACAGGCTATGGACTATAAAAAGAAAAAAACACTACTAAACTCAGAATAAAAGAAGGTTTTCACAAAATAGTCATAAGAAGGACTGATTTTGGATCCGACTCCTCCATATTTATGAGGGTCTTTGTTAAAAAAAAAAAAAGGTCGTAGATGAGCCCTTCTGGGGTGGTTTGTGAAAACAGGCGCTACTTGAGAGTTCAGTTGTCTGGTGAAGCCATGTTCACTTTCATAGCTTATCTTATGTCATAGTTTGTCCCGGTGAATGTCACCTTAATGATGGGCTGGATGCGGTTCTGGCAGGTTGAAGATCTGTTTGAGGATTTATTTAAGAAAAAAGGAGGGAGAGCAATAAGCCCTTTTGGCAAGAACAGTTGTTTCACTTGTGATTTCAATTGCTTCTCCTCTTCCCGGATGACCAAATTTTTCGATCTCCATCCTCCTTCAGCAAAATTTTGACCATCCCCCGCACCACCTGCTCCCTCGCATTTATTTGAGCACCTGCACCTCTAAAGGTTTGTGTATGACCCTGTGTGCGACACTGACTTCTAGTGTCGATAGTAATATTTGCCTCATGGCTCCAGCTCAAAATAAAACGTACAAATTTAAATTTGGACGGCAAACATGTCGTGACTGACCGGCTACAGTAGAAAATAGAACACATTTGATTTTTCACTAAGAATTCCTTAAGTTAAAAAAAATCAATAAATAAACTAAAGTAAATAAATACAATCAAATATTACATCTAAATGAGTCAGTGACTCGGCTAGATATTGTTTCGTGTTTATCAATACCATTACTGATCCCTCAACTCTGTCACTGATTGATGATCGATGCTTTCTGCCATAGCAAATTACAGACGTGGGTGTGGCCTAAAACCATAAAGAAGTGTGAGGAGCTAGAAGTGAGTATATTTAGGGACTGTGACGGATTGCAAACTAATCAAGGAGTGCAGATGTTAATGACATGCATACGGAATGCAATTTTGGCAGCTAATCAGCAGTCTAGTGAGCAAGAACATGTATCAGCATTAATGAGGATTAGAAAGGATGCTTACTGGCTCACTGTCTCTGACAAGGCCGACTACTCATGCACTGAAAATTGCTACTGGATGATACATAATTTTTCAATACTCAGTGATACTGAAGTAATTTGGTCCGATCTATAAACGTATTCAATTTCAATATTCAATCCTATTTTAGGAAGGCTTTTCTCTTCTAACAAATATCAATGATTTTGGTCAAAATGATGCATTCCGAGCTTTAACATCAAAGCATTTTTAAATAACAATTATAACAATAATATGTGGCAATATGATTTAAATATGGTATTTAGTCTATGTCATGCAGGATTATTCCAGATGGCATATTAGAACCAGATTTCTACACACACGCACACACACACACACATACACACAGACACACACACACAAACACAGCGAAACACCTGCATGCTCAGGGGCGCCACATTCACTTCCAGCTTTAAGAACCGTTTAACAGAGCCGCCGTCAGCCAAAGTGACTCAGTCACGCTCCCACTAATGTGGAGATATTTCCAGCCCTGCTCACAGACGGCGCGCAACACACAGAAGATGGCGATTCCCCTGGAGATGCAGAGGACTCAGCTGGGGCTCGGGCTACCTTTCTGAACCTGCAACCCAAACACAGCCAACGAAACCCCCAGAGACCCCCCCACACCCGAGACAGAGATAGAGAGAGAGAGATAGATGATTAGATGTGTCTCTAAACAAGCGTGACTGGAACCTGCAAGCAGAAGCTGATGTTTAATATAGATGATACACAGCAGGCATGGAGCGGAGCAAGCGGAGGGGTTAGGCAAACACTCAGCCAGAAGTGGCGATGCAGTGAGCTTGAAAGCTAAAAAGCAAAAAGTGCTCATGATTTATAACTCACTTTTGATTCATAAATATGTATTAATAGAATGCACTGTTGCTGCTGTCACAAGATCTCCGCCTCATGGCTCTACAGAAAGGAAAATGTTAATGTAAGTATTTTATTACAGCTAATATTGGTCTGCTTTCCATGAAATGTTCACATCATCTCTGCAAAGGGCAGCTGGCATTTTCATATGAAAATTGTTATGACAGCAACAATATTTACAGTAATAGCCTATTAATTTTGGACACACCTGGTAGGGCTAGCTGAAACTGCACTGCCTTGTGTGCTTTTTGCTTTCAGTTCAAAAATGATGCCATTACTCAGTGAGTGTGGAATCATTTTATTATGTGCAGTATCTTACAATAGTCTCCATCTGCAAAATCACATTACTTAATATTACGACAGGATTCTCTACTAAGTGCACTAACTTTCTCCAAACTACTATTTGTGTCGTAGGTTTCACTCAGCTGTGTTACACACACACACAACACACACACACACACACACACACATATATCTATATATTTCTATAGATTTTAATTTAGGTTTTATTTTTCTTGTCTCTATGTCTTGCAGTCATTACATAAGCAATTTCCTCTGGGATCAATAAAGTTTTCTGATTTTGATGACAGTTAACTGTGTGTGTACAAATAAACTGAAATGAGAATGTGTGTGTTTAAGCTACTAAACTGTATTTGGATAAGGGTTGCTTTCCAAGCTTTGAATACTCTGTGGTATTTCTAAACAAGTACTCAAACACTCTCCCAGAATCCCACCTGGAAGTGACATCATCAGCATTGGTGTTCCCCTTCTTATCCACTGCCAGAAATCAACACAGCAAATCTGAGGCTTTGAGTTCTCAGTAAAATGATTAATCAAACTTGCTGTGCCTTCATAACATCAGCATTTTAACATATAGCAGCAACATAGCAGTTGTAATAGCAATCTGTTTTTACTTGAGAAAATTATGAAGCTTCAGAATACTAAATATAGAAATGCTCCAGCCTTGCTACACTTACACA
Organism: Nannopetersius ansorgii; assembly: GCA_037974605.1. Lineage (NCBI taxonomy): Eukaryota > Metazoa > Chordata > Actinopteri > Characiformes > Alestidae > Nannopetersius > Nannopetersius ansorgii. The sequence continues at coordinate 23,296,047 of JBBPDE010000128.1, forward strand.
TTTAAAATGATTCATCTTCTGTGGTGTTCCTTCACAACATACCAGCTTCTTCCTGAAAATTCGGCAATTGTCACGTCTGGGCTGTGCCCATTTGGAAAGGAGGCACAGGTGCAGACTTCCATGGTTTTCTCTCTTTTTATAATAAAAAGGAAAGCAAAGAGGCACGGGGGCCCAAACTCAAATATATACAGGCTGAATATATACAGGCTGAAACCAAACAGACACAACTCAACTCAGTGTTGGACAACCGACAAAGCAAGAAACACAAAGCAGGCTTTTATACCAGACCTAAACTCAAAACACAAGTAACTCATTATTGACTCATCCCTGGCAGCTGAAAACCCTTATTGCTTCCAACTGCCAGAGATTAAACCACACCCCCAGTTAAACTAAAAGTCTCTAGCGGCCGCTGACTGGGGATGTGACAGCAATAAGCATTTTTCTTATCCTTGCAGGAAAATTACATGCTTCTTCATATGTAATCTTTAGGTATCTTTAGTAGCTGTATGGAAAAGTGGTGCATACTTGGCTTAAACTTAGAATATGTTCAATCTATTTATTTTATTTCAAATACACATATACAGTATATAGAATTAAAACATGTTATTAGTTTACAGTAATAGAGAAAACTGCAAAGTTATGTGAACAACACATGGATCAAAAACACTTCTATTTCACATTATTTAGCCTCTCTTTGTCTTGATGCATCATTACACTCAGCTGGCATTCCCCAAAGCAGCTTCATGGTCAAAGAAATACATTTTTATGAAAGATTATGAAAAAGATTGAGGTTATTTAAATTCCCACATTCTTCTGACTGATGAATGTTTGCAGGAATGTCTTTATTCCTTCAAATCCATAAAGATACACAAGAGAATACGCTGATCTCGTCTCCAGTCTGTTTTTAAGGAGCACCACAGCCTGGGCTGGAAGACTGTAAGAGAGAAGGCCAGCGGACTCTGCACGTTCCTGACAGGTCCATTCAGCTGGGGTGATGTGGGACAGTGCTGGACAGCCTGAGCTGATAAGTTTTATCAGGGCAACACACTGTAGGTGTGGACCACAGAGGGGCAGTGGGGCACACACTCCAAATCCCACCAATATACACACATCTCCCCTTTGCTCAACTGAACGGTCTCTCTCTCTCACACACACAAGCACACACACACACACACACACACACACACACACACACACACACACACACACACACACACACCCACACACACACAC
>JBBPDE010000128.1:23317305-23334773 GCA_037974605.1 Nannopetersius ansorgii
AATGTTTGGATATATAATTTAAAAATAGTAGAATAATGACTATATATTTAGGGTGGCTTGGGATCATTTTGAGGGGGGGTCTAAATAATCTAGATTAATTCCAAGATTACAGTGAGATTAATATGGATTTAACAATATATATATATATATATATATATAACAACATATATAACAATATAACACATATTTTAGCAAACAGCATGTATACACGGTGCCTTGCAAAATACTCATCCTCCATTGGAGTTTGTACAGTTTTGTCAAATTACAACCTGGAATTAAAAGGACTCTCATTTAGATTTTACCTAATGAATTATATCTGAAATTTTGAATAGCCCACAGAAAGAATATGGAAAGAATACAGCATCACTACAAACCTGACAAGGGAAGGCCGTCCACCAAAACTCACAGACTGGGCAATAAGCGCATTAATCAGAGATGCAACAAAGGCTTCAAAGATACTATCAAAGTTACAAAGGTCCACAGCAGAGAAATTACTACTGTAAGCTGTACAATCCACAGAGTAGTGCTTTATGGAAAAAAATATTGCTCAAAGTAAAAACATAAAATCTGGAAGAAGTTTCTCCGGTCTGATGAGACCAAAACTGATCTTTATGGCCATCATAGGAAAAGCCATGTGTAGCGTAAACCCAAAACCTTCCATAACCCATAGAACACCATGCACTAAATACAATTCTTGAGGAAAACCTGTTTCTTGAGATTTTTAGACTTGGACAAAGGTTCACCTTCCAGCAGGACAATGACCCTAAACTTACTGCTAAATGTTTAAAGGGAAATGCTTAAATTTTGTTTTGAGCAATAGGCAAAAATCCTTGTGGCTAGATGTGCTAAGATATGGAAACTTAACTCAAGTAACTTGCAGCTGTAATTGCAGCAAAAGGTTGCTTTACAAAGTATTGACTCTGGGGGCAAATTCCTATACACACTCACAATTTAAATATTAAGACAATTAAAAATATTTAGCACCATCACAGCAGTAGGCATGTTTTTTTTTTAAATCAAACTGCACTAATCCCCCAAAAATCCATTTTAAATCCAGGTTGTAATGTGGAAAAAATAGAACAAACACAAAATAGGACAAAAACCTTTGCAAGGCACTGTATGTCCAAAGTAAATGCTAAAATCCTTCAGTCCTCACCATCTTGGTGTCAGATTAGATGGAGACACAAGGTCCCCACCGCCCTCTGGGTTCTCCACAACAGGTAGGAGAGAGGAGGAGAAGTCATCTAGAGGTGCATCAGGGTCAGCACTATTGGCATAAAGCAACTCCATCTGAGTAGTTGTGCGTCTACGGGCCTGGTGAGAAAATAGTTAAAAAGTTTTTTTTCATTTTGGTCCATCACCGTATTTAACTTTAATTTAAACATTAGAAGAACTCTGTCAAGCCATACCTTACTCCTGGGTCTGGACTCCCCACATAGCTTCATCAGGTCTGAGGCCAGAGAGCTGGAACACATCAGAAGAGTTCTTAGACACTGGCATAACAGTAACCTGAACTGGTTACTATTGGCCATCAATTGTGACTGAATACGTAGACCAAAGCAATCAACAAAGATTACACCAGTCAACAGGTCAAAATAATCAGGGATAAGTTTTTGTGGATTTTGTAGTTTTTCATGCTGATTTCAAATCTGTGTTTAGTTTTTCCCGCACGTACTGTTTTTGTGATAAAGCTAGTTATATATTGCATGATAGTTGGTATAATGATCATATAATAATCATATGCAAAGTGTTTTTGAAGAAACAGCGGTAGCTGACTGACACTGATCATTATATCTATGCCTCAGTGTGCGTCTATCTGACATCGCACTGAAAATATTGAAACAGTTACTTGATTGGTGCCTGCGGTTTAATAAAAAAAAGTTTATTGCAAATTTAATATTAATCAGAATTCAAAAAGTTGATGTGACTGAAAAAAACTGAAAGCAAAACTGGTTTAGAAAAGCTATTTAAAGGGTTGTCCAAATTGATCACAGTAAAATGATCCGACAACTTTTCTGTGATTTATATCACTATAGAGATTCTTTCTATGTATTATATGTAATTATTTATGTAAATATTCGTGCTGGGCATGTTAACACATTATTATCTTGTTAATTTGTTATTTACTTAATGCTGACAATTATTTTATCGTGCGTTAAAGATTTGTAAAGGTTTTTTTTTTTTTTTTTTTTTTGAAAGTTTGGTTTTAATTTGTGTTTGGGGTGCACGAGTGCAGTGCTCTGTCACATCACAGGTACATAGACTTTCATATGGAGTTGGTCCCTACAGCTGTTATAATACTCTGGACTCTGAGGGGAACTTGATTTTCTATAACAAACTAGATAAAATGTGAATGCCCTGTAGGGGCAATTAGCTTTGTTTTTCTTTTTCACATGCTCATTCCCAAACACACACACTAGCCTCTGCTATTTCCCATAATGAGCTACTCCCCATCACAAGATTATGGTCTACTGGAGTTTTAGTTTTAAATCCATTATTTAATTTAGCATATAACAATTTGTTTAATCGTAGCAAACCATGTGATTAATCATGATAAAAAATTGTAATTGTTGCACAGCATTAGTAAATACGTTACATAATGTATATAAACAAAACAGTACAGTAAAAGATTAGGACTAAACACTCAACTCTTCCAATGTATTTACTACTTAACTTACCCTCCCTCAGTGGCTGGACTCCGATCAGATTCATCACTGCTGCTCTCATCACCATTTTCTAAACAACCAAAGAACACACAGGCCACAACAGTTAACCCTGTGTGTGTGTACATGACTATATATTTATATAGATGCACACACATACATACAGCTTCTGGAAAGTGACTTTAAAATATTTTCCAATACAGATGACCTATTATCTAATCCAAAGGATTACAACATTATTCCTATAATCTGACTGGTTTTGGCTAGTTTTTAATTACTTCTCTTTAAAGTTAAATAAGCTCACAAGAAAGACAAACAATTTAATCAATGTGCCAAGTACATGTCCAATTATGTATGTATTATTTAATATGTAAATAAGACAATAGTAAGTCATGCATACTTTAGAACAAAAATACATTTTTTTTAGCTTTATATTCCTGTTTAGTCTTGCAAGGTAAACTCCTCTTCAAACTGCACTCATAGAACTTAAAGACAGTTTCTGACTGAGCAAACCACGTAAACCCTAAAATCACTAAAACATTTTCTGATGTGAGCTACTGCTCGCTGCTGTTTTATTTTCTGTTGGAAACTCAATTTGAAATGTCTATCTTACAGTGTTTCAACAAAACTACAGAGCTACATCACTATCATTGATCAGGAGCAAATGCAACAAAAGAAAGAAAAAAAACCCAAAGTTTTACTTTGATCATTTAATTATACATTAATTTAAAGTGTAAAAGCTTACAACTACGGTGACTTAATTTCATTCTTCATTCTTTGGAGCTCTGCTGCTGAAATCCCTACTTTGCGGGGGGGAAAAAAATAACTGACTAGGACCCTAATAGAATTAATGTAACATCTGCAAAGTTTAAACAAGCAATTCCAACCCAACATACCACACACAGAAATATAAATGAATAATATTAGCTGGGACACACACTGAAATGCTCAGTTGGAAAAATCATCAGTATGACGTGCAATTCATATGCATAGTACCCGCATAAGTAAGACAGGACTAAACACTGTTACTGAGGTGACATGCATTGAAAGTGTTGCTGCAAAACTTTACATTAGAAAGAACTGGGGTAAGAAACAGAAGCACAATAAGGCTGGGGTTGCAAAACTGTTGGCAACAGTGGTAACACTTCAGCATTTTCCACCCTAATAATATAAAAATAAGTAATCTGAAGAGAAGTCAGTTTCATACAGTTGTTTACCACACTAAATTATTTCAACCAATTTCCTGCCTCTGAAAATAAGAGCAGAAAGTCTTTTGACTCAAAACCCACTTCAGCACCTGTTTTATATTGTAGATGTTTTTGAGTCAACTGCTTTCTTCTCCTACAGGGAAAAGTGACAAAATGATTGTGGTAATCAACTATAAGCTACAGATGCAGCAGATGGAGATTAGGTTGAAAACACTAGCATATTTCCTAAAGTTCATTAGAGATTATTTATGGGAAAAATGGACCTCATGCACAACAAAGCTATTGTTACAGTATCTAGTTAGTCTGAGGGCGACACATGCACTCATGTTCTGCTTTGAGGAAGAACACGAGGACCTCTACTTACCAGCTGGTGTGTTACCTAGCTCTGTTTGAGTTCAGGTGACATAGAAACAAAAGCAAATCAAGATCAAACTCAAAACGAGCAGACCAGAATGCAGAATATGAGACCCATACTCATATTCAACTGAACATAGTTTAGAAAGTGCACTAATTAGAATTACAAGATTCATTCAATATAGCATCTCAACACAATTATTGCTAAAAGATAACAAAATTGTGTTGATTTAATAGACTGAATGAAAACAAATAAGATGCAAGCTTGAAGAAAGCAAAATCAAATGCTTTACTTTTTTCATTGTGAGTAATGGACGGCGTATTTGTGTTTATGCGTGTGTGTTTTCGTGAGAGGATCGCACCTTGCAGGGCATTCCCCAGTAGTGCATCCAGTTCTGGGTTAACTTCAGCTTTTTCCTTCAGCATGTGGAAGAGCAGCTGGTTCTGTGTGGCGCTGTTTATCTCAGTCTGCTTCAGACGACCCTCCATTACTTTGATCTGAGACTCCTTCTGTGCTGCCTGCAGACCCTGGCAGATGAAGAGACACTTTCACACGCATCCTAATATAACTTCAGCACAAATGCCTCCTATGCCATCTTTGCAGTTTGCAACCTATTCATGCTATTAAAAAGTGTGCAAAGTATATAATTTTTTAATAATACAGAGTATTTGATCATAACATTTTACAAATCATCATTTTTGAGGTAAGTAACCTACCACTGACTGAAAAAACAGTTTGTGCTGAATGAAGCATGCACTGGGTCACTGAGGTATAAGAGACTCAAAGCATTGGCAGGAATTGTTGAAATCATTATCTTGTAAGTGGGAGGTACTCAGTCTCTTCAGTGGTTGAGTGGTGTGTACATGAGAACCTGCCATGACATGCTGAGTGTGTGTGGGCGTACACTGATTTGTGCATTCAACGAGAGCCTTCCTATACCTTATTGATGGCCATAGAAAGGAAATGGTCAAGTAGGAAGCGAGCCTCTGATAGAGTGCATGAGCTGATAACTGCGGAGATGTCCACTGCATCCCCCTCCTCCTGCAGACGGTAAAAACACACGCATACACACACAAAACATGAGGAGATGGAATCATACATATGACCCATTTGCATTTTTTTATTTTCTAAGGCAAGTCTAACCTTCTCCATATCTTCTAAGAAAAAAAGAAATGTCTATGCCCTTTCAGCACATTGTACTTGCATGGCTTTGGCAAGGTCTTTGAAAAGTGGCATTTGTGTACAATCTGGGGTCATAGATAAAGCCAATACTAAAAACAAGTTTAAACAAATAAAACCCATTGCACTGTATGTAAAAAGTTAGTGAACAAGGTCACACGGATGTTAACCATTTATGGTCATTTTTTCATTAATAAATATTCTTCTACTAAAGAGAATATATGCATGATATACATTCAAGGAATATATGAAATTTAACCTAAGACAGTACAACAGAGTACAAAAGCATCCTCCCATGTACCTTTGCCTCTTCCATCTGCATGATGTTGGCTTGGCAGTCTGCAATGCTATCATTAATGTAGTCAATGTTTGCAGTGAGAGATTCCATCTCCTCACTAAGAGACAGGATGGCCCTCTCTGCCTCTGGACCATCTGCTGCAATCTTATCCCTCTTCCTCAAAACCTTTTCCCTGCGTTTGGTCAGCTCCTCTCGTTGCTGGTCATACACAAACAAATACATTATTTCACATTGCGACTCTAATTTACTAATTTAAAATGTATACTTAAAAAAGAGAAATGTGTAACATGCAAAAATTAAGTGCAAAAGAATATGACATTGAAAATAAATCTTTTTAATATAAAGTTGGCCATTTGTTGTGTCATTTGACCACAGCGACCATGCCGTTGAAATATTCACCTTGAGGAGACGATTCATGTCTGCCTCCATATTGGAGATGGTCATCCGCTGCATGATAATGTCACTGATACGTCGCTCCAGGGATTGCCATTTGGCCCGTGCTGTTTTAGAGGACAGACGCCCTGTTCTGATTTGGTATTTCCTATAACACACATGTCATTACAACAGTCAGCAGATTCACATGCTAGGAGAACATATTACTGGTTCCTTGCAATTTTGCTTCAGTCTACTATATAGGTGCTCCTACACTCAAACAGTAATAGTTTACTGTCATTAATTTTGTTACATTAGAACATTGTTCTTAATTTTTCTTGTTTTGCATATACAATCTTGCCTTTACCGTTTTTCATATTGTTTGATATGGTTTGATATGGTCTCATGGTTACACAAATTTGCACCAATACCACCAATGCTTCTGTGTGACAATGAGGATTCTTCACTCACACCACACTTTTACTAAGGAAACTTCACGTTCAAGTTCTTAACACTTGCTGACTAACTATGTCTCTCATTTCTGCTTGCTTATTTCTAAAAAAAAAAAAAAACCCTCATATCCCCATCCCTTCCTTACTTTAACTTCTGACTTTTCTTTGACAAGTGTTGTTTAGGTGTACCTAGTAACTTGGTTGAATAGTGGACAGTGATTTAAGGTTAGCTTTACAGGTTTAAGAAACAGATGTGGAATACTTGAGCACTCATGTATGTCGCTCTGAATAAGAGCCTCAGCTAAATACTGTAAATGTAAATTTACTGTAAATGTTACACAAATCACAAACTTGCACTTAAACTGAACAAATGTCACAGGTTAAAACATACCACTCTAGGATTAAAAAATATGAAGGAATTACCTTGTTCCGTTAGGTGCAGTAGCCCCGGCAGTGTGGGGCCTGGCAGGACCAGTGCGGCTGGAGGGCTCATGCAATGGCTCAGGCAAACTGACTTTACGACTGACCTTGCCTGAGGTGGGCCGCACCTGCCGTCTCAGAGCTGTTACCTGCAGTAAAAGTGGTTAAACACAGTTAAATATGTCCCTACAATACTGTTTCATTTGCTTATTCTTTTTTCTTCCTTGATTTAACTCATTATTTCTATTTTTTCATAAGCTTTAAAAGTGATTTCCTTCTTTGTTTTTTTTATTGTTGTTCCAGTGTACTTTGATCTGCAAGTTCAAAGGTGCAACATAAAAGGAAGTCTCCACCACTAATACACTACACTACTACGAAGCCCTATCTCCTTCAGTGTCATTCACCTCCTCTGTTCTTCTGCGCAGGATGAGCTCCTGCTGTCTCTTCTGTGCTTCTAGTTGCCGCAACTGGTGCTGTAGGATAGAACAGAAATGGAAGTGTTAAATGATAAGCTGACAGACAGTGTTCATGTTCTCTCTAATGCTGACACATTTCAGTGTGCTGTAAGGATTAAGCATACAACACCTCCTGTCTGCGCTGGTCCTTCTTAAGTGAGGCAATCTCACGGTTGCGGCGTGTTTCTGAGACACGATTCCTTTCCTGCTGATCCTTCATTTGCTTCATTAGTCCCACCTGCCCAAGATGCCATGAGCACACAAATCATTCAAAGTCACCAAAAGCAGGAAAGAATAACTTTACACTAAATTTACAGTATATAAAATACAGCATACAGTAAACGATGCATTGTTTAATTGTCACATAATTACTGTTATGTGTTGTGATATATTGTATTTTCCTAAAATCTGGTTAAGTATAACTGCAAATTGACAAATACTCTGATTTTTTTTTATTGTTCAAGTCAGAAACACACACACACACACACACACACACACAAACACACACACGCACACACACACACACACACACACACACACAAACACACACACACACAAACCTTTGTCTTCTTCATCTCAGAAACTTCTTGTTGTAGTTTCTTTAGCTGCTTCTCATACTGTGATTGGTTCTTGAGCAAGCGGGCATGCTCCTTCTGAGCCGACTGCAGTTTCTGCAGCTCCTTATTCATAGAGCTCAGTTTCCTCTCATACTCCGACTTGATTTTCTTTGCTTTCTCCTCCGTACATGACTCCACTGAACCTGAAAGCACAGACGACCTTCAGTACTGACACTCAAAGTGGAGCACAAATGCAGTAAGTGGCTTGAAATGAATGAAATAATGTAGGGTAAATGTCAGCAAATAGCAAGTCTATGGCAACAGCTGGCTTGTGTGGACTGCTATTTGTTTTTGTCTGTTTACCTCTGATATTGTGTTGGTTGCAAAAATCAAGTTATTACAAAGGTGACCACTGGGTGGAGCTAAAGATAGCAAGTTTAAAGACTTCAGAAGATAACTTTACACTTATCTTGCTTTTTGTTTTAAACAATTAGTAAATCACATACACTATTTCACACTGATGCTGACAACTTGTCACTGTGGAACTTAGAGGAACCTGTCTGATTGCTCTTCATTAGATGCAAATAGCAGGAAGTAGGAAGTAAAAATCACCACAGCACATTATTGTGGTCATTCGGCTCTTCAAAAGAAAATTATAGACTTTCCTTTGATGCGTGAGCAGCTAAAAACATATCTGTGGCGTGCCAGAGGATCATTAGTTTTTTTCTGTAAACCGGAGAGAAATGTAGTACTATTTCTCACCTTACACTTACTTGAGTAAGCTCTAGAAGCCCTAAAAATCAGGAATACTTTCATGATCGTGGTTCTGCATGTCTAAACAGGAGCATTTTGATAAGCACTGCATAGGCAATGTCCTTTGCCTCAATGGCTCACAGTCCATACACAACTTCACTTTACATCATATACAAATACATCTCAGTGGCGTGTTTTGGAGAGAATGACATACCCATGTTGTGCAGCACACGGTCTCTCTCCAGTTGTGTGTCCCGAATCTTGCTCTGTAGCATCATGAGTTTTTGCTCATACTGTTGTTTTAGTGTGTGTAGACGCCGTTGACTGTTCTCCAGTTCATCAATCAGCTTCTGCTTAATGGCAATCTCGCACGTAATGTTGGCCAGGTCTGCCTGGAAGTCCTCTGTGAGACCAAAAAAAAAATGATACTCTATATTTTTGTGCACTCTATATTTGTGAGTTGTAATAAAAGAATCCTTAGGTCTTCAACCATCTTTCCTGCAGAAAGGGCAATTTGCAACCGCACAGTACATCCGGACGTTATGCAATACTTGACAGTCAACAGCATAAACATCAACACATTTAATTACTAGGAGACAACATATGAGACAGCACTTCAAAAGCAGCATATTCAGAAACAGGAAAAAAGAACAAAAGCATCATGTTAAAAAAAGGAATCTCAAATGGAAAAGGAAGTGTGATCCATAGGACTACTGTGCTAAACAATTGATCACCCATGGAGATCAATCTTGATGTAGCTGATCATGGTGGGAGTAAATGGATAGAAACCACAGACATTTAATTAGGGGCCACACCATGCTGAGCTTTTGGGACGTTTGATCATTTTACCTTTCTCATCCAGCTCTGACTCAGACTCATCTGAGCTCTCGTCAGCCTCCATCTCATCCTCCTCCGCCTCTCCCTCACCGTCATCTCCCTCCTCGTGATCACTTCCTTCCTATATCAGGAACAGGTGAGCATTAATATCAAATTCAGTGTCCTTTTAATATTGTCATAGAAAATAAAAAATGTTATACTACTGCGAATTACTATAGAGAAAATAGACATTCAACATTGTGTAATGATAATCTACAGTCATACTTGTGTAGCACCAAAAGAAGAAAAATCATCTTAAAACACAAACATTATCCAGACAATGACGATATAAACATACCGCATCTGCCTCCTCATTGATTCTGTCTGAGGACTGGTCGTTGTCAGGGCCTTCCTCCTTGATAACACTGTAAGACAAACACATTTTTAAAAAGCCGGAAACCACGTCCAACGTTCAAAACCATGGCATGATTGACACCTTGATTTTGTCAAAAAAGAAAGATGATTAGCACATAGATCACCCAAAAATCATTCCCACATATTCATGACCACAATTAAAATCATTTCTAGTCATGTTAGTAAATAATGTTAGTAAATGGGTTAGTGTTTTATTCCTGTTAGAAGGAGAAACCAACAATTATTCAGTGATAAAACGAGAAAGAAACTCAAGGCTTTTTTGTCATTTTTACTTATATAACACCTTTTCTATGTGCAAGGCGTGTGACAATATGCAAACTTCATAATATAATAAACATATTGTTGGATTTTTTAACACAACATGATATATTTTCAGTACATAAATAAAAACACATGGCAGCATTCATACTGCTTTAATCCCGTCTGTAACATTTTCGATACATGACAAATTTAAATACACACAAAGTGCAAACTGCTTTGTCCGGGGTGATATATCATCTATAGACTCTAGAAATAGTATTTGAGATTTCATGGATAAAGAGCATTATATCCATGACATAGTACTTACAAAACAGCAGCATTCCTGTTGCCAGGTGGTTTGTTTTTATTATTCTATTCTTTATGCTCTACACATCCAGGTATTCAGAACTGTCAATTGTAAATTGCTGGGGGACTCAGAATGATAGATTATAGATTGAGCCCATCAAATGTAAGTAAAAACTAAATATTTTGTTACCCCATGCATAAAATGAATATAAATAGCATATTGTGACACCCCTGCCATACAAGTGGCTGTATATATGAAGATCTTTGTAAAGAGTTTTTTTGTTGTACAGAAGAACTGTCAACTCTGAAAGGATATGAGTAATATGTAAGTGTAGTAGAGGAGAACAGAAGCTACATTGAGTTGCTCTTCCGAGGATTACAGCTACCTGCATGTCTAAGTCAAAGGCAGAGCGGTAGAGCAATGCGATCAAACCTGTCATTCTCAGGATCCTCATGAGCACATTCTGCCATCTGCTGCAGTCTTCAGTATGAGTGTGGATGAGAGAGTACAGTAAGGAACACCAGGTAAATGAAAAGACCTTCACTGCTTCTGCATCTCATTGAATGGGGTTCATTGTAGCTGTCATAACAAAATCTCATTACATTGCTGCAACCAGACTATATAACTAATTCTAATTCTATCATTTCTGTTGGTCTATTTGTCATAAAAAGTTTACAAAGTTTTCAAATGGTGCAAATGGGAAGAAATGAAATAGAATGAAAATGTAGAATGGGGGTCCTTTACAAACACCTTAGCCAATCAGTGTCCTTAATGGCTAAAAATGTTCCAAAATAATGTGACTTTTGTCAGATTATATGAAGAACACCCAGTGACACCTGTGATAGTAGCATTGTATGTGGATATCGCAATAGCAGTTAACAGACAATATATTGTGTAGCCCTGGACACATGAAATGAAAACACTTTATTGCTGAAATGTGGAGTTTACTACTGTAGTGAATTTAATGACATGTATAAACAGTGAAAATAGCACTCTTCCAGCAGACATTTCAAAAGCCTGAATTTCTCTAAATGTTTAATTAACATTTGTATTACCTACTCTATTTTTCATGTAAACTGTAATCTTAACTATTACTGTGTTGTTCTCATGACATCTAAATACTCAGGATAATAGCTCCATTCAGATTATTGTGTGCCTTAAAACATAATGTAAACTTGTGAAATACACAAGGGCAAACACACCTATGTGTAAAATTTGTAGAGCTTTCCAAATGTTTTCCATGAGGAAAATTACTGTCTGTGGTTATAATCATAGCTGTCATTCTCAGTAATGGAGCATAGTAAATGTAACTCCAGAAGGTATGCACAGAGCCCAAACAGTAGATGGGCAGGGCACAGAGCTGGTGGGTAATTATCCAAAACATACCCAGACACGCTACCTCACTCTACATATTACTGAAATCCTATCTCACTGTTTCTACCCCACAGTACTGCAGGTGTGTGAGGAGCTCACCTTTTTTTCTTTCTCCTCTCTTTCCTCTTCAGCTTCTCCAAGTTCTTCTTGGCTATCTGAATGATGTCTGAGGTCTCCTTTTCTGGGGCGAGCAGCGCTGGTCCTCCATAGAGTGCGGAGCGCGAGGAGGCGCGAGAGAGATTCTTTCGTAGGTTCTCGCTTACAGCCTCACTCTCCAGCAGCTTGGCCCTAGAGTCCACAACATACACATAAACCCATCCACAGGTTTTATTATACACTGAGTCAGGATGTGGGGTCCTGCATATGTTCCATATGTGTGTGTGTGCATGCGCTTATGTGTGTTTATTTGTGTATATATAATTATTTTACAAGGAAAGAAATGAAAAGGAATGATTTTACTTTTTACTACTTTTTTTTCTGTAACATATTTTACTCTTAGAAGTGACAAAAATGTATGAAAATAAACACACAAACACAAACTCAATACGCAAGATGCACAAACGTACATGCACACAGGCTTTTAAATCAGTTATAAGACCTGCAAAGAAAGAAAAGACTGTACTCTACCTGAGTTCCTCAATCTCTTTGATGTAGTTCTGGATCATGTTACCAATCTCCTCGCTCCCTTCACCTACAGAACAACAGCAGACAAATCCACTTTCAGCCACAAACGTAGTGAGCGCACATAAATCTAATCCTCACAAATTACAGCTTGCACCCTGTACATGGTGACCCATAATGTGCAACTGAGCATGAATAATTAAGTGTTCCATCAAACAGGGGATTGTAGTAAACAACAAGACACAAAAGTTTCATACTGCATTTCTGCACAATATCTCTAATCTATATAATACTCAGGAATTACCACAGAATAGAGTTCAAATAAAAACACCACAGATATGACTCTATTGTCTTCCTTTAATTATTTAAAACCAGCTGTGTCATAGTGTGGTCATCTTTGTTTTTTTTCTCTAGTCCTGTACTAAAGCTATGAGGATATTGTAACTTGAGCACAATACACGAATCACACTTCTACTAAGATTTAGCAATTTTTATGTGGTTGTTTGGACACGCAAAATACATAACTATCATTTATCCCCAACATTGTATTATGCGTGGAAACTGATCCTCAGCGTACCTGCTTTAGCAAGGACCTGGTTGGCCTGATTGCTCAGCAACTGAGTGAGTCGAGCCCTTTGAGCATCAATAGTCTCCTGCATGGCCTTGACGCGCACACGCAGGTTATTATTCTCCGTCTGCAGCATGGAGTTCTCATGAACCATATCGTTAATGCTTTCCAAGCCGTCCTCCCCGATCATACGTTTGCCCTATTGACATGGAACATGAAAAGGTGCCATTTATTCAGTGAATAAATCAAATCAATTTCTACTGATTAAGAATATCAACATATTATGTATACTGGGTATTTCTTGTGCATATTGTCTAGTATAGGATTTAGTTTAGTTTTTTTCATATCTAACTATTCACTGGAATAACTGAGATGTATTATTAACTTTAAGACTTAACATTTATTCGACTACAGCATATTCAGTAACTATTATGAAACAAATATAAAAGTTACATATTTAAAGAAGAATTTAAATTTGAGTACATGTACAGTTTTTAAAAATGTTTTAAGGGGTTAATATCTGTTTGAGAGCACTAGACTGTCCTTGAGCATGAAAACGATGTATATAAGCTTTACAGATCTGTACATTAAGAGCCCTGATCATCTTTACTTGTCTGTCCTTGTCTCTCACCGTCTTGTACTCCATGAGCTCCATCTGCAGTCGGGCTATCTCTGTCCTGAGGGCACTGATCTGCTGGCTGGCTCTGTCCTGGTTCACCACCACTTTATTCTTGATATTACGCGCCCTGTTTGCGTATTTCAGAGTGTTTAGGGTCTCCATGAAGTCCCGGTCCGAGGGGCTGATACAGGCTATCATCACTGTTTGACTGGAAGGTGGTGTGGGCAGAGAGGGAAACAGCTTCAGAAAATCATTCCTACACAGTGATGAACTCTTTAAATCTATGGTAGGCCATTTCCTGTTTTTCCTCAACCAGAAAAGGACTGGCCAAGACAGGATTAAAAGGCAAATATCATGCAAAATAAAATTTTCCACACAAAAGTAATGTAGCATGTCACCACCGTTAAAGACTTAAGAAGTACTGCCCTCTCTGTTCTTTAGCTTTACTATATATTGATGTATGTTATAATGTGTGTTGATCAAGGCATGTAGTTAGTAGGGATGCACTGAAATAATTTTTTCTGGCCGAAACAAAAAAAACGAAAATGAGGAAACACTTGGTCGAAAACCAAAACCGAAACATTGAAAGAGATTATTATACCAATTTTTGTAATATTGCCATTATGGCTAGTACTGTGTGTACTTACCTCACTAAAGTCAAGCATTGCAATTGCATACATTTATATTTATGTTTAAAAGAATAAATCTGTTACAAAACTATGAAAATATTTATTTAGCATTCAAACAATGCACAATATAAAATAAAGTCTGAAATCAAATATTTTACTTGGTCCCACTCATGAATAGCCTAAAAGCAAGATACCTGAAATATTATACAATTAAATATCTTCTCTCATAAAACAAGTGAATTCAAGTGCATTTTAATATTCTGAACGAAGTGCATGAACAAAGTGCTTTCAGAACAAGTGATTTAAAAACTGTTGAAAGATATGACAATATTCTCTGTAGGCCTATAACAAAATAGTGTATTAAAGCATAGCCTGGCAGCCCATGTATTAACTGGAATCACTGGAAAACTTTCTTAAAGGGTCTCGCCTCTTCTGTGATTCCTACACGATACGATTTTCTACTCGATACAATATACTATAAATTAATCCCGACATCTTTGCGGATGCACCCCCTCTAGAAATTTTGGCATTGCCTGCACTAAAAACGGCCTTTTGTGTGTTCTTCTTAGATATACTCGAAATGCGCTCACACGTCAGACATGCTGACTCTAATCCAATCTGGCGTGTGCAGGTTGTGGTTGCTGATTGCGTCATCACTGTTTTGGTCACGTTTAAAAAAAATTTTTATCCGAAACCAACAATTCAACTGAAACCGAGTATTCGGTGCATCCCTAGTAGTTAGAACTTATTAATGGAGTATACACTAATTAATGGAGTATACGCCTCAATTACTAGTTAGACACATTAGCCTTGAATCACCAGTGCAAAGAATACGTATATACATATATATGTGGAAAAACTGTGTGATATCTGATTTTTAAAATTTGTGGTAAAATCTGATTTTTAGACCAACAATGGATTTAGTTAACTGTGCTCTGAATTCATGTAATTCAAGGGGGTAAATCATAGGGCTGGGCGATTAATCGAAAAGTAATAGAAATTGACGTTCAGAACCTATAATCGATCAAATTTTTCCAGGTCGATTATTTCTATTACTTTCCCTTTAAAAATATAGTCAGTAGATAGTGTGTGTTTCCTTCAATTATTTTAAAATCAAGTAATGCACCCTTCATTCAAAAACCTCTCACTTGTAATATGTGAGCATTTACTGTACAAAACTTGTCAGTGAACTATCAGGGCAAAAAAAATAAAAAAAGAATCGTTCATTAATCGTAATCAAGTTAAAATGTTCAATTAATCGAGATTTTGATTTTAGGCCAAATTGCCCAGCCCTAGTAAAGCAGTTCCATGTGCATAAAATATGACTGACAAATAAGAGCAAATTATAGAGATGATAATATACTTTCACGTGGAACCAATGCACACATTTGAATCAAGCAACTGCCTATATTCAAAAACAGTCAAGAAATACAGACCTGTTCCCTCCCAAGGAATCCTGTAAGAGCCGTGTAAGCTTTGAATCACGATAAGGCACATGAGTGGAGCGTTTGCTCTTGTCCCCAAGAGCACTAATGACATTACCCAGAGCAAGCTTCAGGAAGACAAACAGAAAATGAAAAACCCCATCAATTTCAAGTTCTCACAGACATCAGATCCCACATTTTCTGCTGCAGTTCTTCTAACGACCACTAGATGATGCTGGTGCTAGTGCTAGTGCTTATGCAGAGCAGCAGGATTTAAATGGTTAGAAAAAAATGGTCAGTCCTTCCAAAACAGATTCTCATGAGAACTCTCATTATGAACACGTCTTTCCTGAAGAAATCCTCTATCATTGGCTTATCTACCTTTATCTCTGTTGATTCATCTACATTCTCAAATATCATTTCACAAGCATTCTTCCATTTCTGGTCAATGTGACCCTGCTGCCACTGATCTTAAATGTGGTCACGCTACCTTTTCTGCTGTTTCTGTAAATCTGATTAGTCAATGTTTTCCTCAGGATCTGCTATTACTACCTTCAAAAATGTAGCATATTCCTATATTTTCAAAGATGTAGACACTTTTCCAGTTATGGCATAACTTCCTGGCCAAAGTTCATAGGCTCACAGCTTCAGGTTTTCTCTGTATAAATAATCCATATCAACCCTTTGAGTCTGTTTTTTTCTGCACAGTACTGAGTTTGCTCTCTTAGCAGTCTATGGTTAACTTTCTACTGATGCCAATTTCCTTGGCATCCTCATCCGACTGGACCTCACTGCAGCTTTTGATACCGTAAACAATTACATACTTATTTGTAGTCATACAGTTATTAACGGTTCATGACTTATTTTATAATCTCCCTGTTTTCATGACAATCAAAAACTATTAGCTCAAAATAATATTTTAAATTACTCTATACAACTTGTATCAAAAAGTGTTTTCATATAAGCAAGAGCATACCAGTCCACAGTTAATGGAGATGCCCTCTTTGGCCCTGTCCCCTGTAGCCCCTGTTCTCTTGAGTCGCTCTGAACCAGCCAAGTCCACAAAGTGAAATTTGGCAGTGAGGGTTTCAAATTCGTTCATTTCCGCGGAGCCATTGGCCAGTCTGTTGTCCGTTTCATCGTTCTATGGGAGGACAGAAGAGAGCAGGATTTTTAATACTGTAATTAATGTAATAACTAATTATGGATGTTTCTACTCAAACACGACTGACTACTTTTATGCATAATCATTTTCTAAACATAAAAAGTGATCTAAAACAATCATTTTGCAACTGAGATTTGAAATCCTTGAAACTGTGGTTGGGAAAAGAATTGTGTCAGCAGTGCCACTTACTATGTTGGAGGCACAGACTCGGACTTGGCACAGGTGGATGGTGAAGATGGCATGTGAGCGTGAGCTCTGGACGTTCATCTGAGTGCTGGCAGTGCTACGGGACAGAGCGCCAAGCTTCAAGCACTGCATCATCTGGGACACCACAGAGAAGCAGTCCAGTTAAATGCACAAGAAGAGGTCTGGTGGCAAGACAGTAAGCAAGCGCAAAAATACACTCATGCTGAACCAAAATAATTTGAAGAATAAATACATATTATGACGGTACCATAGAAACAGTAGTATTGCATGCATGCACACGTACACACACACACACACACACACACACACACACACACACACACACACACACACACACACACACACACACAC
>JBBPDE010000128.1:23334952-23350312 GCA_037974605.1 Nannopetersius ansorgii
CACACACACACACACACACACACACACACACACACACACACACACACACACACACACACACACACACACAAATTCTAACCTCAGCCTCAGAAGTGACTGTGCGTGTGGTGACACCAACTGTGTAGATTCCCCCTGTAGAGTCCTCATGGATTTTGATATTAGATTTCTGCTTTCTGGCTTCTGCATCCCGCGTAGTGTCAAAAAGATCCAGCACCTCCTCATTGTATAACTTTAACATAAATAACAGATGCAAAAAAGCCTTTTTAAGACTTTAAAAAGTTGGAAAGATCAGACAATCAGGTAGATAACTCAGAAGGACAGCTTCATCTGGAGCAACATAACATGTCTCTTTCTACTAATGGCAAGATAACAGTGCAATCCATAGCTACTTGTCGACATCATTCTTCACATAGTGGGCCAGCAGATGCTGTGTGGGTGCTGTCTGGGGGTTAAATTTAAAGCTAAGTGCTGATAATAAGAGAGTCTCTTTCCTCACTTTCACCCAGGCCAGAAATAACATCACTTGCAATCATTTAGAGGTTTTTCCTTTCACTACTCATACTGATCTTGCTTCTGGGAGTATCTGTGAATTGCAACAAACATTCTATCTTCATCTCTATCAGTCCCTTCTGCATATGTCAATGCAATCAAAAAAGGAAAGCTAGTTTTTTCAAAATGTGATAAAAAACTAAAGCAGAAACACTGATAACGAACAGTACATAAAAAGATATGACTTCAATAATCTGTCTAATGATGTTATGTTACCTCTAAAAACTGGGCATTGATCTTAAACTCAGGTACAGGACGACCCTGCTCGATGGCAGCTTGCTGCCTTTCCTCGATGCCTCTAAAGAGATGGCTGACAGCTCGTGGAATGATCCCACACTCCTCCTCACTGATATTGACATCAAAACCCGTGCCCATGGTGTATGTCTTCCCTGAACCGGTCTAGGAGGGAGTGGAGGAGAAAGAAAAAAGTGAATAACTGATCACACACACTGCTGGATGATCGGAAAAAAATATATATAATTACAACAACGATTGTGATTTATTATGATGATGCTATGTGGAAAACATATATGGCAAGTGAACTAAAAGCACTAAATACTCATGCATTCCTGGATTCTTTGACTTTATTATACTGGTGGTATATTCACCAGTCTTTGCACCCCGCTTTTGCTTACTCAGAAAGACCTCTATTCTTGAATTTAGAACACTTACAAACCTACATCAGTGAATGTGGAATTTACTACAGCATGTAATGCAAATTAGACATGACTTTCACCCAAAATTCAACCATCAATCTTGCAAAAATAGGCCTCCTGAGCATATGCGCTATTATCATCACTGATTAATTACTGACATGTCCCTCTTATTTTTAGACTTTCATACATACTGTAGATATTACAGGTTTAGCTCTTCACCAGTTTCAGTTTGTACAAATAGGCAACAGTCTCTAACTTTCAAAGCCCTTAATGGCCTCACATCTACATACCTAACTGAGATCATTCTTCTCTACTGTCCCTTTTGCTTCCCTCAGACCAGCTGGCACTAGACTTTTTTGCAGTAGCACAACACTTTGGTCATTGGGTGGCAGGCTGCTGCTGCTGAACTCTGAAACTCCTACTTTAAAGCTCAGCTTAAAACTTTTTTCTCTACAGCACAGCATTATAAATCTAGCGTAATAATACAGACTATATGGACATAACTGTTCATTAATTAAGGACACAAAGTAATGCACAGCTTTAAGTGATTGGAGTGCACTGCTCTTTTATCTTGAGGAATTTTGGATTGGAGGGCAACAAATAAGGCTCCTTGACAGCCTGCTTAAATAGTCCATTATGTGCTTATGCATCTCTACAAGTTGGAAAGACTGATAGTGGGCTAGCATTAAAAAGAAAGAAGGCAGGAGAACTGAAGTGTTTTCTTTGTCTGCAGCGATGGAGTGAAGTAACCAGATAGACCAAAGAGGCACAGGGGTCCCTATTGTCATGGCCACAGAACGAGGAATGCAATGCTTGGCCCAAATTCACGCCACCCCCAAGGACAAGAGCTGAGGTAGCACAGGGTGATTCTGAAATTCAGGAGTGAGGGAAGCACAGAGGGGAGCATGGGCTCATCTCCTGAGGAATTCTTGGGTGGTTTTGTAATTGTATTTGGTAATAGACTAAGTATATCTGACAGATAGTACACACGTGACTCATAAGGAACAGCCCATTTGCCTAATTTATCAGGCCAATAAACCCCCCACGGGTTTCTTGTTGAAACATGTCTGCTGTTGCAGTGTTGACAGAGGTTTCACAGCTTGTTTGCTTTTCTCCATGGCTGATATGAAATGAGACAAGCACAGCTGTAAGCTCCTTTTTATTGCGAAATACTGCAGAACACTCAAGACACATCAACAAGAGAAAAACTGATCTATGCTTGTAATCTCCATGGTTATGAGGCATCTGAAAACATTAACACTTGCTAAGACTTTTGTTTATATAAGTTTAGGCATTTTAATCTAACCTGAGGGATTATTTGAATTATACTGTTCTTGGTGTGACTTACCTGGCCATAAGCAAATATAGTGGCATTGTAGCCTTCAAAGCAACCTTCAATGAGCTTTTCTGTACAGTTGCTGTAGATGGCATCTTGTTGGGAATCCATGTCGAACACATAGTCGTATGTGAAGGCTTTGTCCTTGCCCAGAATCACCTGTGGTTCTCCAGGGGTCACAAATGTGCAAATGTGACATCCTTCAATTTTCTCCTTTGCCAGCTGTGGGCGAATCCTATGAAGATTAAAAGAGAGAATCAGAACAAAAAGATAAGAAAGAAAGAATAGTGGCAAGGAGTTAGCAGTCACGCTTGTTAAGCAGTATTTTTTTTACTTAAAAAGGATATTTTTAAATGCAAATTTTGTCCTGGCATTGGGGCTTTTTAAAAGTATTCCACACGAGAACAGTTTTGACTGGAGGAATGCAGGCATGAGGCTATGCAAAGCCTGGCTTGCAGTGTGCCATGAATGTGCCAGGACGTGACAGAGCACATCAGTGCATGTTAAACTGACAATGCTGTAGTGTGCATTCTAATCTATTACCAAGAGTTTGCTTAATGTTTGGTTCTAATGTAATGGTTCTGAAACTGGTCTCACATTGCCCTGTCCCCACCACCATCTGCTACAACCATTAAAAACTACAGGGGTGATTTTTATAACACCAATATGGTGAGTTGTATAAATGGTAAATATTACACATTAGGCTTATTACTGTCCTACAAATCTGTGTCGGCGTGATTCCGGGAGGGTTATGCATGCAGTATGAAGTCACAAATTTGCACTGTGAAGACTGAAAACTGGTGCACAGTTTGTGTAAGACTTACGTTTATTTGGGCTTGCGTACTACTTATGTCAATCCCTGACTATAACTAAACAAGACAATAAAAGCATCAGAACATCACAATCAGAAATGTCTTCTTTGGTAGTTTTATTAATGTCATTTTAATGCCACCATAAAGGTCAAAACCATTCCAAAAAATCAGACCAGGGAGCAAAAATTGTTCTTTAATAAAAAGTTTGTTTCTGATGTTGTGTGTGTGTGAGAGCATGGTGTAGCATGGTCCTGCCCAGCTCACTCTAACCTGCTTGCATATACAGAGCTCTCTCTGTTCACTGAGCGAAGGCAGAACACTAGGTACACAGTCAAACTCTGCTTTGCATTAACTCATTTTTTCTGTTTGTTTTTACTCATCTGTTTCTTTAAAACCAGCCTACACTGTGCCCATGTCTAAATGGCCCTAGCCTGGGCCCATGTGTGGTTGATTCTTTGATGTCTCATAGTGCCTGTTTGGGAAATCACAACAAACTTGATTTGCACAAGTTGTTGCACAAGTCACAAAACATGGAAGTGGAATCCAAAGCGTAATTTTTCAATGAAGCTATAAAACTAATGTAGCAAGTAATGGAAACTTATCTTTTTTCCAACATGCAAAATACACTAACAATAACTGAGCAGTAAAATAGAATAGGGGCTTTGTCTAAAGACTAAAGCAAAAGTAAGTTTGTTAATGCACTGGACTGAATGTGTCAAAAGCTGGTTAAATGAATAATTTATGGCATCGTATCAGTGTCATGTCTGTGATGCCTGGATGTTAACTGAATAGTGGGTTAGTATTGCAGTCCCTGGCACTGCAGGGGCAGAAGCCACAGTAGTAACAGTGCATTGCCATAGTGTTGTTATTGTGTGCCCATGACATCAGGTCCCAGCTATTTAGCATCCAGTTCTGAGTAGCTATCTCCAAGGGCATGAATGGAAAGAGAGAGAAAAGAAACCGGGTACTGGAATGAAAATCAGTGTTTCATTTCTATAGACTGCATGTTATGCTAAAAGGTTATAGCGCCTGATAATTTGTCTAAACTTGTTTAAGGTCTTGCATTACTGAATATTATAACCTATCCAGAAGTCAAGCCGGAAAGTCTAGTTAAGTAATAACATCAGTAATTACTGAGGTCCACACATTAATCGGTATTGTCGAAAAGCCGCTTTAGTTAGTGGCTTAATTTGTATAGTAAGCAACAATAGTAAGCAACAACTTTTGAACAAAAACTAGTAATGTCTAAGAATTTAGTTGCATTCTTGTGTGTATTCATTATCAAGACAGCTAAGCTGGTGGTCATTTCTTTCGCAGTGAAACAGAATAAAACAATTTGAACATGAAACACTACCATGGCTAAAACAACAAAAAGAACTAAATGACACTAAAAGCTACACTATTATTTAAGGCCATTTAGAAATGTGACAGCTGACAATCCCATCAGTTTGTTCTATATTGATTAATTAAAACTATCGCCATATACTTTGGACAAAATAAAGTTAAATCAGACAAATTTGTTAGCTCTTTGCAAAGGCTGGTAAGGTTAATTAAATTTTATACTGGCTGGGCTCTGAGAAACAGTGTAACAGTATAACATAAGATCAGTAAAATGCTATGTCTACATGCAATGAACCACGACAGCTTTTGTAATGGAAAGAAAAGAGCCGATGAATGAGCTCTGAATGTGTTGTGCTTGGTCTTCTTTGCACGTCTGCCAGCAAGAATCTAGATTGGAGAAGGTTACTGCACAACTATTCAATGATTAGCACTGCTTCATTATGCTGCTCTTTACAATTTATCAGTCACTCATCGCACACGTGTTCAGACTCCTTGAAAAACATCCCTCCAAAAAACATCCCTTCTTTTTCAAATCGATAGGACTTTTGGAATCAACAGTTGTTTATGTCACAGATTACCATTCTGAACAAACAACTAAATGGAGAGTTTCTTTTAAATGGAGATAAAAATACAAAAACTCAAAAATGTATTATTATAAAAAAATGTATTATAAAAATATATATTATATATTTTTAAAATACAATTAATTTTCTATAGGTGGCATCATACCAGTGTGCTCCGGTACCAACACAGAAACTTTGAGTATCAGTTGATAAAGATTAACCTTTTCATTACTAACCTTTAAAAGTAGCATTTAAGATGAGCAAAGATATTCTCTACTAGCCCACAAAAGAAATATATAACTAACAAAATTGTATCATGCATTTGAGTGTATTATTTTTTTATAAAAGTAGATTTTTTTCCCCAGATATCTGAACATTGTTGATAAATGCTAATATTAGTCTGACATACTTATCCTGTCTTTGTCATCTCTGCCATCGCTACCCCAAAAACTACAGCATTAATGAATCACCAGTGCATTCTGGAAAAAGTAAATGCCACTATACTTTGCCAGGTGCCCATGCCTGCCAAGCAAGCATCTGCTGCCCTTTTCTGTGATTATAGAGAAGAGATGATCTGTGTATATTTAATAAGATCATAATATTACAGTGTTGTTCGCAACTAACAATCATGCAGAGGTCAAAGTAATGCCAGTGCTACCCTAAGTATTACACTAAAGTGATTCAGCTCCACACAACCATCTCTTCTTCCCTCCCTTCAGTTCTGGCGTCTTGTTTAGTGATTTTAAGCCAATGGTATAAAATCTCAGCAGAGGAAAAGTCTTGGAATGTGTGTGACAGGCTAAGCACAATCCCCTTGACTATGACAGCAAGCAGAGTTTCATGAATATGTGTTATCTATTTGATATTAGAACACATGACAATGTGCAAAATCTTCACACAAGTGTTATCATGTAGTGTTGTTGAAAATACTGTTACATTTCAAAGCACACATTTCGCATTCAATAGTAATAAGTCTGTCCAAATGCTGGTGCAAATTCAGAGTTTAAGCTAACTATGGTGTAATTTTACCGGAAGCAGAACAATTCAAGAAAAAAGAAAAAAAATGGTATTGTATTCTTTCAAGAAAAGGTTTATTTGGAAACTTAATGCAAACTTACATCATAATTAAATGGTATGAGATGGCATGGTGCCTTTGCAAGTTACTTTTGCTGGCTCGGCTCAGTGCTTGAGGCCTGTCTGATCTGATGTTCTGGCGTGTCTGAGGTCCACCCTCAGACCCTCCCCACAGGGCTAATCCCCTCATTAGAGCTGCATCAGGTGTTCAGATACATCTTGGCAGGCACGAAGGGGTGAGATGTTAACTTTTTAATAACATCTCCTTCATCAGCTTTTAACCTAAAGCTGCAGTTCTCTCTGATTATAAAAAAACATGTTTTCATATTGGGGTGGGTATTTGATAGTGTGCTAGTCGGTTGATTTGCCAAAAAATATGACAATACTTGTTGATACATTCTCACAATTTCTGAGAGCCACATTTAGAGAACGCTGTTTAAAGCCAAACTTTTTGTTCAACATTTCACATACAGTGCTGCATTAATTCCACATAAAAATGACCAACTATGCTCACTTTAGACATGCAGCTGGCCAGTGTTTAAGTAATGACAATATGCACAATGTGCTCAGAAGTGTTATGTGACATAATTTAATAAGATTCGATAAAATTGTAATACTGCCCATTGCTAATTTTATATTCATTGTTTCACTCATCAATGCTCTTTAAAAAACGCAGAGAAAGTCAATTGGCTGTATAGATTAAGCAATCTTAATCAATATCACATGTTTTTATGGGGATGATATGTAAATTTGAATTTTATAATGCACTGAAAATTGTATGTAAAAAGCATTTAAATTTGTGCTGTGTTTTTGTCATTACCTAATTCTGAAATAAGGGTTAAAAAGTCTATAGCACAGATTAAAACCGACTGTAAATCTAACTGTGACTCGGTGTATCATCTTGTGAATTTATATAGGTTCTTACGTTATTACTTTTGAAGAGCAAAGCAGAAGTTAAAAACTCTCAGATTCTCTCTGGCCACCTTGTTACTTATCTGCAGATAAAATTTTAAGGAGTTTTAACACTGTACTTTTCACAAAGACAGAAATCAGTGATATAACTCAAATCAGAGCAACACTGGAGTAATCTAGTCGTCTGACAGCCCACTAACTCCCATGAGGTCGACTCCCATGAGGTCATCAAGAAGGGGCCAAACTTGGATGCTGTGTCTATAATTATGAGCTTTAAAAGATATTGTGAAAAGTTAACGAGAGCAGAATCCACCTCTTGCTTTCATTCTCCACATAGTGGTCATGTAGCACTCTGTCTGAAGGGGAATTCCACCAATATTTCCTAAATATGTGTAATTAAATCATTGTAAAGTTCGGAAAAAATTTCATTCGGAATGATGTGATATAAAACATCCCATTCGAGAGAAACTAACTACCAGGTCAGTTAGGAACCAGCCATCTGAAGGATTTAACTCTAAAACATACTTCACAGAAAGCTTGAGGTCTGAGATGTCTTTATACTATTTAAAATGTTTTTGTTTTTCATTCATAGCATCGGACATGGTGTACAGCTTTATATATACGTATATATAAAAGAAATTGCCTTTGTTTACAATTACTTGTATTTAAAATCGATGGAATTCCTTTTAAGGGAGGTCTGGGAGGTTTCCGCTTTCAGTCTGAATGTAAACACACCTCCTACTCCACAAGTATAATGGCTTCCTTCATAGAGCTTTCTATGTGCTGTATGTTCTACATGCTGACTTAGTACTATTTTTTAAGGCAGCATACTCTCTAGCCACAAAGCTGGTTTCAGTTAGAACCATTATACAGTACTCTACTGAACTGTTGACCCTTAAAATACTTTTATTATTCCTACTACATAGAATGAGCTCTGAAACAATGAACTCTAAAGCAACTGAAAGTTACCTTCTCAGAGAATGGGTGAATAATAGATAGCACTTTTCATTATAATGCACATATTACATTCTCCTCTTGCTTTCTCATACAGTCAGGACACATTGCCTGATGAACACATTAGTATGTATATGCATCTCTCTACAGTGTTTTTTTTAAATGTATATAATTTAAAGTCCTTAGTTCTATAAATTTGTTTTGGAATCTTTGAAAGGCTTTGCCTTGTTTGTTACTGTCCATTTTTAAAACACATCAAAATAATCAATAGATGCAATTAATTAATTAGAATTTTGAAAACTCTGGTAAACAGTCTATAGTAGGGATTTTAATGAATGCTTAGTAAAAAATGTCTTGAGGAAATCAGTTGGTGACTATAAAGAGTAAAAGGTGTGATTGTCAGGGCCTATGGAAGAAGATGAAATGTCCAGCCTTAAACAACCCCTAATCATGTGACAGCTCTACTTAGCTTCAAGCCACAGGCCTCATTACAGCGATTACAGTGACAGCAGCCCTCCCTGAAATTCTCCTTTTCTTAGGGAAGTTTTTGTGGTCTGGGCTGAAGTTGAACTCTGTGCACTATTAAACCCTGAGCCTTATTTATGAATAAATTCATTTCTCTGATGGTTGCTTTCTCTTCCGAGTCTCTACTTTGGAATACAGGTCTCATTGGGGACTTCACAGCAATTGGTTCGCTGTCAGAGGTCAGACTGAGCTATGGGAAACCACATAAACAAATAAGCTCATTACAGCGGTAATAGCAGCAAGAAGGACTCTGACTCATGCAGATGACAAAACCCAGTACCAGTCCAAAATGAGCCCCTAGAGAACACATTATCGGTAATTTGATTTACTGTCCTCATTAATTGCTGATGCACTCTCTGTCCCAGAAATGGGGCTCACCTCATCCTGCATCAGTGCACTTTGCATTTTTCCATGACAGATAGTGCACCATCATCCAATACAAGGGAAAAAACAAAAACTATACCTGAAGTACTGTAAAGAGCTCCCATTTGATCACAAAGTACACATAAAATAGAAAAGCCCAAAGAAATACAGTATTGAGTGTGGTACATTAAAGAAAAGCAATGCTATAAGTAGGGTGAGTTGGCCTAATGTGGGACATTTTTTTGTATTTTGAGTATTACAATGTTAAGCCAACATGGTAAATCCACACCCAGTGTACACTACAGAAATACAAAATACAAAAAAATAGGGCAACTCACCCTATATGTGGAAGTTAAGCACCTCTGGAATTTTCAATAAATGGCTTAGCTACTCATGACTAAATGGTTCACACTGTGTTTTTTTTTGTTTTACAAGCCATATCAAGTGATTTCAAAGCAACCCTTTAAGAACTTTTACTTACTCCCACAAAGAATTACTTATTATGTTTCAAGGTTGAGCAATGCAGTATGTGACACAGTCTTAATGCTGCTTAAGCATTTATGGTACACAAAGAGATCTACAAACTCAAGAACCATGTCCCTGTCTACATAAACTGTTTGAAAACAGTATACAGTAATCCCTCACGTCACAGATTCAGTGTAACGCAGATTTTTCTGAGAAACAAACTGATAATGGTATGCAGAAATCCCCACAACAATGCGGTAACTGCAAGTATGCTCCGCCTGTTTTTGCTTTTTTGTGGCAATATATATATATATATATATATATGGTTGAGCCTGTCTCGCCAGTCACCCTCCTCCAGAGTGTTAGCTGCTGGAGTATTGTAGGGGCAGCTCGAGAGCTCTGGGTAAGATGGGTGCAGTACTGGGGCATTCCGACTGGGGGCGCAGTACTCTCTGTATTGAAAACGTCTGATCAAAGTTGTTAATGTTGAGAATGAAAGACGTTTTGCTTGAAGAACAGTCTGTTATTGCGTTCTCTCGCAAACTCGCCACAGTATTTATGTTCTAGTCCTGTTGGTGTTCAGTGTCAACTGTACAATACAGATGTGCTTTTATCTCCACAATATCTTCAAGGTTAATGAGTTTAAAATGAAATTGAAGTGTTTTGGGAGCATGTTTGGGGCATATTTAGGGGTTACGCTATGAAAATAGGCATTTTTAGGCTTTTTTTTTTTTTACCAAAACACAACAACATGGTTTTTCACTATACGTGAGTGCTCTTGGAACGTAACCACCGCGAAAAGTGGTGGATTACTGTATTTAGTTTTTTAGAGCTAAATTATCAAGAAAAATATAATTTACTCATTTTGCATATGAATGTATAATGAATGTATAAAATACGAATGTAATTTCAGCAACATTTCCATATCAACATAGAAAGTGCATCTTCGAATGGTAAAATACTGCTGAAGGTGGGAGACTTGAAAGTAGCCAATCCAAGAATGTTCTTTATTTCTCCTCTATGTTACGTAGAGTGCAGGTGCCTGCTGCCTGGTGTCTTGTCTTCGTATTTTAGTGTTTTAAACTTTTTTCACGGAATTTTCAAGTTATCTCAGTTTATTTATGTCTAAACATGTGGGTAGAGAGAGTTATTTCAATGTTTCCTTTGTGTACGATTCTTTATTTTGGCTTGCTGCATGCTGCTTATGCTAATGCATGCTGCTAATGCTAATCACTAATGCTAACCGTTTTTAAGTAATAAAGTTTTCTGATTCTGATTATTTATTTGTCCTTGTTGCTGCCATTTGCACCGCCTGTGGCAGCTGCAGACCAGAATCTACCCTGTGGATAGTCTCAGTGTTTCTTTTGTTTTTCATTTTGTCCTTCTTAAAAGCCTGTATTTTTAATACTGTAAATTAAATTAAAAGAGGTGAATATGGGTTTTTCTTTTACATTGTCTTTAATGGTAATGCATTAAACTGAGTTTTAAATGAAAGTGTTCTGTAAGTATATTTGGGGGCATATTTAGTGTTAACACTACAAAAATGGGCATTTTAGGAAACATGTTTTTCACTATACACAGATGCTCTTGGAACGTGTAACGTGGGGTTGTATTTTGTGGTGAAGAGGTGGCAAAACACTTATCAGGGACAGTCAGAAACTCACGACACACTGGTAGTGGGATTTCCACAGTAATTGTCTTTTAATTACAAACACTACAAAGCCTGTTTGAACGGCTGTTGGCTTGTCAAACATGATGCGAGCAGTATTCATACAACCCGTGACGTTACTTTATGTTTGTGTGATAAGAACATAAAGTCGTTCTCGTGCTTCTCCTGGTGGCCTATATATACTGACATCAACAAAACATTGACCCATGCTGTCTTAAAGAGACACCACACAATTGCGACTGTTTTGGATGAGGCATAAGTATATAATGTATTTAATATGATGCGACAGAACAGGTATGTACATGTTACAATTGTGCAATCCCAGTAGCCTACGGTCTGAGACAGCAACACTGAGAAGCAAACACTGAATCTTTTCTTGATACACAGTGCCCACTGTTCTGGTTCTCCAACAAACCCCATCTGTGTGCCCCAAAAAGCCTTCAACAAAAAAGTACAAAAAGGAGTCTCTCATTCTCTCTACATAAACTAAGAGAAACATGATCACTGAGCTGTTCTCAGACCTGCAGCAGGGCAAATTCAGCTCGGAGGCAGTTTTGATTTCTTCCTTCAGTCTGTGGATCCACAATGGCAACTTGTCTAACCTGCTCCTGAGAACCTGTCAGGGACAGTGCTCCTGAGTAAATAAGTGGTCACAGTAAACGGAATAGGGACAAAATAGACAGAAACTCACTGAGAGGATTTCCCCTTTCAACATCATCTGTCAGAACGTCAGAGCTCATTAGTCATCCCTGCTGTGATTTCTAAAACCTCTGCTTGCATGTGCAAAATCTATTATGCATCCAAGACAAAGGCATTCTCAAATGTGTAGTGTTTTGGGCTGGGTCTAAGCCACTGTTGACATCTTCGCTGGCTGGAGCTGAGGACAGTTTACTGTTTTGAGTTGCTACTTTTAGTTCAAGGGCCTCTATTGTTGAGAACTGGTGCTGAGATGTAATTTCTGGCACAATGAAATGCAGGAACAGGTATAAACAAGCCTTGCTCGGCCTTCAGGCTCAGGGGACAACCAGATCAAACTATCCTCTTCAAAAATATTTGAAGAGCATAAATTACATCTGAAAGAAGATTTTGATAGCTATATTATAGTAGTGTGAGCAAAAGACTACAGCCAACTTGGTACTACTCAAATGAAAATTTTGTTACCACTACCAATGCTAAGTTTAGGGTTCTTTTTAATATTTTAAGTGTGTTTTATTATTCATGGTAATTTTGTATGTTTTAATGTTTCCCTGCTGGCTGAGCAGTTTGTCATAGCATTGACTGAGACAGCAGCTAAATGTGATTTCTTCCTGTGGCTTTCTGAGTTAGTTACCTTAGCCATTCTACACCACAGCTATGAGATTTTGCAACTGTACACCGCAGCTACGAGGCTTCCTGGCCCTCCTGGTTCTGCAACTAAACAATGCAGCTATAAGCTATTAATTGTCACATTTCTTAAACTTAAAACAAAGTCTTAAATAATATAAACTATGTAGAATGCCAAAATTATTTGCAAAATTATTATCTTTAACCCTTACCTAACCAAATCTGGAGAGTATTAATTCACAAAGAGGAGGCTGCAATCTTATTTCATATGGTAAACCACAGTGTAGGGAGAGGGCAGCAGCTTTTAAACACTGATATCACTCGTGTCTTTGAAAATGCTCACAGGATGAAGATAGACCTCCAGTTGCCATCGCATACGCTAAAAGAATGGGAGCTTTCTGCAGAGTCAGCCTCCCGGAAAGCTGCATTTGTCCACTCATGAGAGTGTGAGGTGAGAGTGGTTTACTGGTCCTAATGCCCCTGCTTCATTCACTTGATGCCTCCTGACTGTTTCTGCGGTCAGAGTTCACAGCACACACATTAACTGCAGGAAAAATGGTTAGAGGGCAATGTGGATCTGTCAGATTTCCTCATGGCTCTGGTCAGTGAGTGGAAAATGAGAGGAAAGCCAATGAAAACAGGGACACACAGAAAAGTCAACCACCTCCTCTCCCCAAGGCTTGAACTGGTGTTAGTTAATAATGGAAAGAAGCTGTTGATCCAGAAATGATCTGATATTGGCTGACTATACTTAGAGGAAATGCTGAAAACACAAGATAAGGAAAGCTGTGGAATCCTGTTGTTGTTATGTGTGTATTGCAAGTTGGATTGGAACGACATGTTTGCCATTCCAACTGCGCAATTCGCCACAATCATGAACTGTGACAATTAATGTATCATTTTTTGTCTGCATCACAGACTGTGTAAAAAGTGTGAACCGAAAAACAGAACTGACCAATCCAAAGGCATTGTTTTATGACAAGCTTCATAAAATGGTATAAAAGGTCAGAAAATCTCTATTAAATGCTGTTCAAAAACCTACATGACAGTGGGTTTCTAATTTCACATTCTTCCCAGTTTAAAAATTCTCCTCATCTGCACAGTGCGACAACTAAGCAAAACTAGACAAATTACACTAAACATGCCACTATATTAATGTTAGCTTTGGATATTTAAGTAGCTCTACTATAAAATGTTCTTTTACATTAAATGTGGTTGTTTTCCCAGCTCATTGTAAAGCTTGTCCAACATAACAACAGCCCCTATGAATAAACACATTTGCAGGTGAATCATACTGAAACAGTAACTCCTGTGTTTAGTGTGAGTCTGATGACTTTTGAGAAAGTCCGCTTTCCTTCCTCTCCACGTACTTTATCCATGACACAAAGGCACCCCAAAGACCTTCAGACAAGGACAAAATGCGGTACAGCTAGACACACTGCCAGCCAGCAATGCAACCTCAGGGCTGCCTGCTGTGCACTGAGCTAAAGCAGGAAGGAGATAAGAGAAATCTCAAGAGTCCAAGAGAGTCAAGGGATTGACAGCAACTCTGCAAAAATGTTGCAGGATAAAAGGCAGCATTTTGCAACGCATGAGCAGTGACTGTATTTTCAGAAATTAGTCAGTTCTCTGAAACAAGGTACTGTTGGTCTACTGCATAGATATTGATATGGTCTACATAATTATATCTGGGGTAAGACAGCAGGAGGATTACTGTGTTATCCATCCACCTACTAAAATATAAAAGCTCCCAATGAATGTAAAAAAATAAAAGGATTGTCATGATTAATCAATTACACTTCCTCAATTAAAAAACCTTAAAAAAAACATGAAAAATATAATTCTCAGTGAATCAGCAGTGATTAGATGGCAACTTGCATGCTGTTAAGACATTTTAAAATGTAGTATTACTTTTGGTAACTATAAGAAATAGAACATGTCGGGGTTTTTTGGCTACATGGTGTTTTTATATATATTTTACTATAGAGTAAAGTTTTGGGATTTTTAAAGCCTATGGTCAGTTAGCTATTGTTCAGTTAAGTCCATATTTCTTTTTTAGTCTTGGTAAATAATAAACTGCAAGCTTTTCCACACTGTTCAAAATATATCACAATATGACCAGAGTATTTTTTCTGCGTGCAACCTAGTTAAAGGCAATGTGGCAAAAGCACTCAACTGCCCTTTGTCTTATAAATACTGTAAATTTTTAACATGGGGAGTTTATCAATCTGCAAGGTTTCAGTCACATTACTCAATAACAACTGTCCCACTGACTTTTGCCACACATTCTCTTCAAACAGGAAAATGGATGGGTCAAAACAAGACCAACACCAGACAACCAATGAAAACAGCATTGTGCGCAATGCAAACTTGTAGTTCCATTGACTGTGAGATCAATATTACAAAGAACACTACTGTTAGCCCCAGGGCCTTACATTATTAATTGTTTTGAGGAAGCTTGCTGGAGCACTGTGGGATTTAAAGGACCAGTGGCTGAATGGAACTGCCTTCAATGAGGGACAGACACTGTCCATCTCTTCATCGGAGTCCTCCACACACAACATGGACTTCTGTTCATTCACTCTCTCACTGAAATATCTGCTCATTTTGCAAGTAGAGTGCTGGTTGCTGAGTTTATTTGTAATCATTTGTAAAATAATAGTCACAATTACTCAACTAAACACAATGATCTACTGAAACTACAGGGTGGGTCATTTATATGGATACACCTTAATAAAATAGGAATGGTTGGTGATATTAACTTCCTGTTTGTGGCACATTAGTATATGTGAGGGGGCAAACTTTTCAAGATGGGTGG
>JBBPDE010000128.1:23350412-23367515 GCA_037974605.1 Nannopetersius ansorgii
TCGGTATCGGCCGATCACACTTACACAAAATCGGTAATCGGAATCGGCCAAGAAAATTGCAATCGGTGCATCCCTAGCTGGTGATGATGGGAGTGGTGCTTAATGTCCACAAAGAGGGCCTTAGACTCATCTCAACTGTTACACTATACGGAAAATGCAGTGGGATGAACTGAAATGGAGATTGGGAGCCAGTCCAACATCTGTGCCTGACCTCATAAATGCTCTACAGCATGAATGGGCATAAATTCCCACAGAAACACCAAACTTTTGTGAAAAGCCCTCCAAGAAGAGTGGAAGCTGTTATAGCTGCAAAGGCCAGACTATCTCCATATTAAGGTCTATGTATTTAAATGCAGCATCAGTAAAGTCCCTGTTGATGTAATGGTCCCAATACTTGGGACTTTAAGTTATCTTTAAGTTACTATTTTGCACATATTTAATTTAAACAAACCACTTACTGACCACATTATTTAGTGTGTGACAATTTGTTTGAAAATATTAAAAATGAACAATTACTAAAGCCAAAAGACTCTTTACCATTGTCAGCAAAGCCTGTAGCAGTGATGATTGGCACGGCAACCATCACAAGGCCACTCCCACTCCACACGTACTTCATGAGGAACTGCTCGACCATGATGTACCAAAGGCGCTTGGACAGAATGAGGTTCATTTGCTCAGCCAGGGCCTTGTAACACTTCTGCAGTTGCCTCATCTCCACCTGTTCCACAAAACAATATATCTAACAGTATGCCAAAGCTATCAAGGCATAAAAGGGCAACAAAACTGTTTATGGCAAAGACATGCAAAAATAGTCAATAGTCACAGATTCAGGTTGTCGAGACTATAAAACACAGGATGGCGGTCAATAGGTACATTTGACTAATTTTAATTGATATATTTAAGATTTTCATTTATATCTTAAGTATTATTGTAAGCAATGTCCTGGATTTTGGCCATCACATTTAATTTCCATTTGCTCTTAAGAGGGTGAATTTCATCATTATGCTGGACTGCTTCACTTTGTTTTAGTTTTTACCTGTGAGTTTAGAATAAAAATTGAATAAAAAGGATCCAAAAGCCAAAAAGATGGACCCCTTGGGCACTGTGTCACTTGCTGCCCACTGCTTCACTTGGTGAATCGGTTATTATGCAGAGTAAGAATTTCTTGCTGTTCACACTATATGTCATGGTGTGTTCACGTATCACAAATGGTCACTTTACTATTTGTGTTACTAGTAAATCACGTAACTGTTAGTTACTTGTCTAAATTATTTATTCCCCACTACTTATGTATGTGTCATAAAACATTCCAGTTTGATTTTTTTCTACACATGGAGATATTTTAGACTTTATATATTTATGTGTGTCTCTGAGTCATGAAATCAGCAATTTCCTCTGGGATCAATAAAATGTTTCGTGTGATTCATGTCCTGGGCCAGGTATACTAAAGCAGAGCACGTGGTGTCCTGGACTGAAAATGGGTATCGCCGGTTCACAGAGATGTTTATAGAATTTTTCCCATATGCACTCACCTTGTGTCCTCTATAGAAAGCAATCTCCTCCGCATTGGTGATGATCCTAGAGTGCACGTACCGAAGGTATCCTTTTCTGTGCGCTTCTTCAGCCACAAGTTTTCCAAATTTAGGTGAGCAGGCTCTCAGAACTTTGGCCGTGACGAAGACCACGAGTCCGGCCAGCAGCGTGGGGCCGGTGGCGTTGGCCCCCCGGGACCGGGCGGTCTGGATAAGGGTGTACGAGGTGAGGATCACGTCCAGGATGGGCTTGGTGAGGTTGGAGTACAGATGCGCCACTGACTGAGAGAACATCATGACGTCCTCGGTGAGGGACTGGTCCGGGTTGGCCAGTCGGCCATCCATGTTGCTGACTTTGTAGTAGGTCTGCTCGGTGAAGTAAGTCCTGTACGCGTGCTCGACCAGGCGCGTGCGGAAGGCCAGGGCCAGCTTGCCCTCCAGGTAGCGGATCGCGCTGTTGACGAAGGTGGCCGGGATCGCCACGAGAAGCCACTTCAGTAGCTTGACTGCGAAGCTGCGAGGCCTCTTCTCCACGATGGTCTTCACGATCTGGCCGTCCAGGCCGGCCACGTAGATGGAGAGGAAGGTGCGGGAGACCAGGGCGGCCGAGTGCAGGCAGAGCAGGGCGAGCTCTCTGGTCAGGAGCTTGGGGAACACGATTTTCACCAGGGCGAGTATCTGCCGTACGAACTGCGCGTTCACGCCGGGCGCAGATGGAGCCGCAGCCGAGTGCGCGCAGGACAGCCCGTTGGCCTCCGCGCCCCCAGCCCCGTGGGCCCCGGTCTTGGCCCGTTTCCCCAAATGCCTGATGAGGAGAGGGTAGAGGCTCTTAGCTCCATATGCAGCGGCCACCAGAACCACGGCCCGCCTCGCAGCACTGCTCCGGCTCCAGCGCACCCGGGACGCGGCGTGCAGTATGCTGGTCATGGTCGCTGTTTGAGAATCTTTTTCTATTCTGACAGGTCCTCGCTATCTAAGCCGCATCCATCAGGTCGAGCAAAAGGACACCCGCTGCACAAATTCCGCACGGCGTCCATCAAACCCGCAAAGAAATAAAAACACCGGCAGCGCCGCCAGCATCAGATCCGTCCGTTCTTCCTCAGAGAACGCGCCCACATACACTGCGATTGGCTACTTCTTTTGAAGTGGCCACGCCCCACGCTTGGTTGCTGCACTGAAAAAAGGCGCAGTGCTTTGAACTTGATTCGAATCAACGCATTTAAATCTATTACAATATAGTATAACACTGACTGTTTTTTCAGGTTAACATATGCTACATGTACAGATACATGGAATATTACACTGTTTAATTTCAGATTAATATATGTTTAGGTGTGAATTTATCAAACAACACAATCATGGTCTCCCACATGATCTAAATTGAATAGCTCAACATGGATAATATGTGCCACATCAGTACAATCCTTGCCTAAAGAAGTAAACTGAATCTCGGGAATCATGTTTGTGTAAAAGTTCATAGTGCTTAGAACTTGATTTGAATGAGAACATAAAAATCACACAATATAATACAATATATTGTTAATATAAGCTTGATGTATACATAAATCAAACAATGACATATTACAAAATTACAGTCATTGTTTAATTTCAGGTCAATATATGTGTAAATAAATTAAACAATGACATAAAATGCAACAGTTATTGTTTCCTACATTGAAAACAATGGTGCTTCCCATGTTTCACATTGGTAAAATGTGTTACAGCATTACAGTTCTCCGTAAACTGAATCTCAGCAACCATGTTTCATTCATGAGCAACTAGGCTGACACTTTTTTCATCATGAACAAGTTGTACTATTGTAAACGTTCTACTACTAATGTGGAGTTGATTTACACTATTTGAATCAAGAAAAGACAAAGTCCATTGTATGAAAAGTAAGTAAACTTAAAGCCAAAGGAAGTTGATTCATTCCGACATTTCGTTCAATACATTTCAAAAGAGGTCCCCGACTGTCTTCCAGGGGGCGTGGTCAAAGCAAGCAACTGTATTATCGTTGGTCGCGCCCCCTCGACGGAGATTGGCTGCTGTGGTGACACGATGGTGCATGATTTTTGCTCTCAGTGGACTGAACCATGAGAGCAAATACACCACGCAGGGACAGGGGGACCTAAACATATTCATCTTCTCCCCCACACTAAAGACGTGACCGTGATCTTAACCGTCCGGGTTCAAGACCCAGTTTAATACCTCCATCTACGCTGAATGATAATTCAGCTTCAATACGGGGCATGTGTTAGGTTAAAAGTATTTTACAATAGTTCAGTAGAGTAATATGTCAGGGTTACGCGGCTTAATCGTTCAGTTTATTTGCTCATAATAACTTAATTAGTATTCAGCTATGATACATTAGTTTATATTTGTTTGGTTGCCAGTATTTATATCAGTAAAGATAACTGAATCAGAGCCTCTGCTGATCCTTTGCATTTAAAATTATGATCAACTGAATGCAACTGATTCAGATTTGTAAACCAGTCTCATGTGAATACCAAGACATTTTGAACAATGACTTTGTGGTCACAGTTTGGGGAAGAACATTTTCTATTCCAGCATGACTGTGCTCCAATACACAAAGCGACATCCTTAAAGATATAGTCGGATGAGTTCGGTGTGAAAGAACTTGACTGGCCCGCACAGACCCCTGAGCTCAACCCCGTCCAACACCTTTGGGATGAACTGGAAAGAGACTGTGAGCTAGGCCTTCTCATCCAATGCTCTACATAATGAAAGCCCCACAGAAACACTCCAGAAACACAAATCTGTGTATCTGAATGCAATGTCATTAAAGTCCCTGTAGGTGTAATGTTCAGGTGTCCCAATACATTTGTCCATATAGTGTATTTATGTACAGTAAATCCCTTTTCATGCATATTATTAAGAAAATTTGAACGTATATTCAGCTACATTTCATATAAAATCTAACTATTCATTTTTGGTAGTGCTTTCTGGAATGCATCTTGGGATGGTGAAATACAGCTGTACTCAGAGACGTGTGGTTTGAAATTACGAACTGAAAACGTTATTGATTTCTCCTTGCTGCTGATTGGCTGTTGCCCTGTGACGCATCTCCCAGCTACCTCCAGTGTTTTTTGGTTTGTACCTCTTTAAGCCCTGTATTCTTATTTCTGTAAATTAAATTAATTTATTATTGTATTTACCCTGTCTATAATACAGAAAACGATGGAAAGTGCATACCAAAGAAAACCTGCGAGCATAAATTACAGTTCAGTCTATATAGGGATAACATCAGTATTTTACATTCTAGCACTACCAGAGACAGCACTTCATTGTACACTACAGTACAGGCTTACCTTTACATTCTGAGAAATGTTATCCTTAATAAAGTTTCTTTCATATTAAATCATTATTCTTATTAAAGTTCATATATATTAGTGAGTTCAAGCACACATGTAATCATTAGGAAACCTTTGAGTATATAATCCCTGTAACACGAGTTAATTTTGCTGTAGTTTTGTTTTATATCTATCTCTATGTTACGCACACACATTGCTTGCTGCTGTATAAAATGGAAAGCACATGCTTAGTTTTTCAGAACAACTCTTTTTCAGACTTGTTCCCTTGCTTACAAGATACTATTAAATAATTATTTTATACTTTCATTACATCTCGTGGTGAGCTTCTTTTATTAAACCTTATCGAAGTCCTTTTTGGGAATTTCACTAACACATTCTCATATGGGTAATGTATTAACCTGAGTTTAAAATTAAATTAAAGGTTTTTTTTTTTTAGTCGGCAATAGTCGGGGTTTGTTGAGACCTGGCCTATTCATGTATATCCCTTCATAGTGGACATTTTGTTCACCTGTATCTTCCTTAAGTATTTGGAGATACCCCATCAAGACCTATAGCGTTCTCTAGAGGACATCCTGGGCTTTCCAGTGATGTGTAACGTGAGGAACAAGGTCTGCAATGGCAAGATATACAGGCGCACCAAATGCAAAATGTTCCTCTGCATAACCAAAAAGAAAACCAGGACTATCACAGTAAAACTATCTAAAGGATGTTCTATGACTTATAATTCACTGTTGAACTAAAATATATGTTTTCTTGTTCTTGCAAGCAACAAGCATCTTAAGAATGATACAGAATTTTATTGTTTTGATAAAATTAAATGTGTTCTTGTGTTAATATTATTTTTTTAATTTTCTAAATTCAGTTGTATTTTCACACGGAAATCGTCCTGTTGTCCTCTACAGTGGACATGCTGGGAAATTAAAATAACAAATATATTCAAATTTAAATTGTAAGGTGTTTTTTAGGCCCAAATAGATAGGACATCAGAAAAAAATTATAAGACCATGGATGCCGTTAAGTCTATTTTGCAATTATTATACTATTTTTAAATTATATATCCATACATACATTTCATACAAAATATCACTGAGCGCAGATACGCACTTTACAAATAGAAACAAGACTATGAATTGAAATAAAAAATAATAAGTCTTGCTATCATTATTTAATTAAAATTATGTATTGGCTGTTGAAGCTGCTGTTGGTAATGGACGGGCATTAGGACCCAGGCGAAGCTACAAGGCGCTGCTGGTCAGCAAGTAGCAACAGAGCCCGTTTAGCAATATTTCTCTGGTAGCGATGGTTCTACTCAGTTCAACAGAACAATACTATGAGTGGGTGTCAACAACTGTTCATTGCTTACTTTACTTGTTTTCTTAAGTGAAAGGAAAGGTTTGGAGAAAAGTTGTAAGCCCTCTATACACTAATTCCTTACAACCCTGGGGGCTAAGCACCCCTTGTCTTTCGATCCTAGTGACGTCCCTGTCTAAGACACTTTTTCTTCTCAGGAGGATATGTGTTTTTACGAAGTTTTTACTAATATCTAAATGGTCTCCGTGGTATTCACATTCATTTTCCACGTGCCAGTGTCTCGCGGGTATTCTCTGCTTGCTGATTGGCTGGCAGAACCCTTAGCCTGTTTGTTAACGTTCACTCAAGCTGCTGTCAGAAAACGGGAGACAACGTCGACCTTTTAAACAACGATTAAAACTGGAATGTCGTGTTACTTACTTAAACCATAGAAACTATAGTGCAATAGTGCTCACCTTAAGTGAAATACAGCGGTTATCCATCATTATTCTGTATCTGTTTAAGTACTTCTTCGAGATGAATTGGGTTGGAGGCTCCCGGTAAGATGTAAACAACGGTTAGCTGAGGATGACAAGAAGTGAACGGACTGTAGCCTAACTTTCTTAATAACACAAGACAGATTGGTAGTAATGTTTGTACACAAATCCCAAACAACAGTATGAACTGGGTATCACTGTACTGGCTAGAAGTGCTGGTAATTTCGGCCCGGCGCGGAATCCCGTCAGCAGTAACAGCCCCGTGTGAGCCTGGTGGGACGGTCCAGGCTCAAACAATATCATATTATAAACTGCATTATGATCTAAGGAGCCTGTTAAGAGCAGCAATTGACTGAACCAAAAATCAGACGCCGGGCAAACTTACCTCAATAATCAACTCAGAATGTTATTCTATTATATTAACATGCACTGGCAGGTCATAAACTGCATCATCAACTAACTCACCATCTTTTTACAGGAGTCGGTTTATGAAGAGCAATGATATGAAAAAACAAAAGGTGACTTATAGAGATTGCTTTCTTACCACTAATTATGATTATCTGATGTTAACTTCACTGTGTCTGTAATGTGTAACATTTGCTTTCAAGGAGTTCTTTGAAAAGAAAAGGAGACAGAAGAGGATGAATCACCTGTTACCACCAGCATCACCCAAGGAAGGCAACACTGGCAACATAGATCTGCTTACAATGTTTATTGTTAACCAAATTGCATTAAAAAAAGAACACACTGGTAATTGCATTACAAAACAAAATATTAGGGCTTCTCATTTGTTGTTTGCCTGATATTTCCAAAAAAACGATTTAATTTTCATTTTAGGTAAACCTAAAATAACTCACCTGATCAGTTCAAAAAGAATTCATAAATCTGTGGGTGATGAGCCATTAGAATTGCCAATGAGTCCTTGCTCGCCATCACGCTTGAGCTTGGTACAAAGTGAGACCCATTACAGGTACCCATTTTCTGTGATTGTCCCAATCACACTACAAGCTTAGACAAACAACAGACCAGGCTGAGACTTTGTCCTTTTGTATTTTGCAGTGTGCACACAGCGAATTTGAAGAAGAGCAAACAGAGTCTCCTGGAAGACTTTAGGTTCAAGGTGGTGAGGACAAAACAGCTCTTTAAATAATTATTTGAACAAGATAACATGCTTATTTGGTACCTTTTTTAAAACATAATTTTACATTATTTTATTTATTCAAGTCATATAAGTAACAAATGATCAAAATATATAAACATATTCTTTTTCTTCTTCATTCTACATCTTCTTATGTTCTAAGCTGTCACCTGTGCTGGAAACCAACCAGTCTGACAACAGTGCTTCAGACTACAAGCACAGACACCGCCACTATCAGAGCAGCGCCAGTTCATTCTCTTCACCCTCACCAACTCCCTCAGAGGCCTTTCAGCCCAGATCAACAGCATACAGCTCTCAGGAGCCCTCTTGCATAAACACTTCTCTGGTAAATGCTTAGAAGTCACACACATTCAAATTTATAATTTTGATTCATGAAATTTGCCAGGTGTTCATCTGACAACTTTTCCTACCAAAGTATGTTGATCCTACTTTTTTCTCCCAGTCACTAGGGGTGTGCGAGTATGATCCCTGGACAGTTTGTCTAACACAGCAAGCTCAGATCAGCCCCACAGCTGAAGACCAGTTTGTGAGCGTCTTGCATAGGTAACTACAGACATAGAGGTGGATGATATATTGATTCGATTAATATATCATCCAATACAATTCAGGACAATGTGTCTTACTGAAAATTGATTTTCTTACTTATTTTAAATGCAAGTGCTAAAGCAGAACTAATGCGAGGCTCCATTCTACACGGGTAAATTAGTGCAGTGCACCCAAACACTGTAGCTGTGTTTGTGTCCAAGAAAGGTCTTACTACATCTGCAATATGGAATTGGTTCGGTTTTGTGCCGTCAGACACAGACCAAACAAGTCCTGTGTCTGACAGCTTAAGCAGCGCAGCCACTCTCTGCAGTCCTAGCGTTAGCGTGACGGGATTCCGCGGCTGCCCAAATTTACCATCAGCCCATATGTCCAATGGCCAGTCCAGCACTGGTCTAGAGTGAAGTAACATGTGATGTGTCTGTCTCCTCTGCTGTGTCTCTCGTCTTGTTGTGGTTTTGTGTTTAGATTACCCTCGTGCCAACGGCTATAATAATTGGTTAAGTCAAAGAACGAGTGTCAGATGCAGGGACTGTGTTGTGTACACAAGCACGCACACAGAGACGAAGAAAAACACAACTAGACGACTTCACTCGGGGGACGTTGAATTCTGTCTCTGAAGTGGACTAGTCGACTTTTCTGTTAATGGCCTAATGCCATATGAAAAGAATGGGGCACGGTGGAAAACAAATGCTGTAACAATGTATATTGCAAAAGATACAGCGCTCATACATACTGTGGAAAAGCCAAGATTCATTAACATGCTGAAAATTTTAGACCCAAAGTATGTGTCAGATTGAACTTTACCCCAAAGAAAAAAAAAAACAAAGTTAAAACTTGTTTTGAACCATTTATAGTTTTGATAATTATAATTTTTTTTTTTTATATAATTTTGATTTTGAGGTTTGAGGAGGAGGGATCGGATGTATTGTTAAAAAAAAATCAAAGATTTTATTTTTTGTCTATATTGCCCAGTTTATACAGACATTTAATGAAATGTATTTTAATTCTTAAAAAGAACAGCCAACTTGTTTGTCAGACATTTGCAGTACTCATAGTTAAAATTTTATCAGGACATTCATAGTATTTAAATGTGAACTGTGCCATTTTAGAGAAACTTGTGAAAAGAAAGTGAGCCAGAACTGTACATCGCAGTGGGACCAGACACCTAATGTGTTTAATGCCTCTAAAAGCTACATTACAGAAAGGTATCGTATAGTATGGTTATAAATATGTTGTTAAGTATATATAAATATATCTAAGACACAAAAGGCTAAAATGTATTGAACTCACTTTTTCTAATTAGCAATGTTGTTCAATGTAATTGAAGCATGTTGTCTAGAGGAAAGTCTTTATTTAGTATTTGTCTAACAAACTAATTAAAATGATTTGTTACATATGGGTCATCTTATTGTGCATCTCCAACCACTGATGTGCAACAGCCCAGAAAACAATGGGCCTTCCCTATACTCAACTGA
The DNA here is from genome assembly GCA_037974605.1 of Nannopetersius ansorgii. Classification (NCBI taxonomy): domain Eukaryota; kingdom Metazoa; phylum Chordata; class Actinopteri; order Characiformes; family Alestidae; genus Nannopetersius; species Nannopetersius ansorgii. Next base: position 23,360,244 of record JBBPDE010000128.1, read on the forward strand.
CGAATACCCACTGAACCCTTTAGAAAGGAAAGTTCAACAAGAAGAGACAGTCTGTTTAGGATTCAACAGCGAAGATCATAGAAGTCAAGGTACCAATCTAGCCCATCAGTTGTTTCTTTAAACACTGTATAGGAAATGTTTGCTTCTATGAAGTGTAAATACCACAATATCACAGCATTGTTTCCTGATGCTTATTTCAGATACTTTTAGTGATAGAGTGATCAGGAATCATCTTCAGAAAGAGACACCCCCTTGTACAAGAGCACAGTTAGTAGCCTGTTCTAACTTATAGTTATTTTCCTATTGGTTGTGTCGGTAATGATTCATGACCTTTATTTCCAACAGTGAATTACATAAAATGGACCATAGTGCGGATTTCTTGCCTCAGGTAATATGAGCCCTTCCTTGCGACTAATTATTGGTCTAACTAAAATGTTAACTTATTCATTTTCAACCATATTATTTGAAAAACACCACTGACGTTTGACAAAATGTAGGATTTTTTATCTGGCTCTGGTATATCTCCTGTAGAATATCTGATCATTTATTGGTTAAAGGCAAAAAGTACACTGAATTACAAATCAAGTTGTTGTGTCTACTGCACAGTGCTGAACAGTTTATAATGAGTTTATTAGGAAATGCTGCCACCCCATGGTGTGCTGGATTTCCTGTTGAAAAGTGGTGCTTTAAAATGTTGATTGATGTTTTGTCTTTAGTCTCTTGTGTCAGGGCAGGACTCAGACTTCAGACAATGTAAGTTCCTTGCAGTTATCTTGTTAGTGGTCTTGACTGTGAATACAGTCTGAATCAAATGTTTTGCCACAGGTAGTACACACTGCAGTTTCTCTGAGAATGACTGTGAAATACCAGTAAACTACACTCCAAGAGACACTGTAAGTATGAAATTCATAGTTTTTAAGTGTTTTATTTATGTTTAACATGTTTGCTGTAAGTATGCCATAATGTATAATATCAACTAATAAATCACATAAATTTGATGCATGTCTACCTATGGAATGATATTTGTTCCCATATGAAAACTTCACATTTTTTATCAATAAAATTTAATTGTTATACTTTTTAAACCATTTGAAAGTGCAGGCTGTGTTTTACATACTTAAAATATCATTTTTACATATATTTAATATAATATTAGTGAATGTTTTAGAGACAGTTATGTATGACGATGATAATATGTGTATTTCTTTATGGTAATCTCTTCAACTCAGATTAATGCTGAATTCCTGTCTTTAATCCTTTAGGAGGGTCACATTAAAACCCACTGCTTCTTAGACACTATTTAAATGTGCCTGTATTTATTATATTCAGCAAGAGAATAAGTAATACATGGAGTCTCCTGCTTCTCACTTGCAGATGCACCACAGTGAAGATATTCCAGCAAGAAGTCAAGGTTGTTCATCAGAGGATAATGCTACTAGGCGAGGCATGTCCTTCAGTCAGAAGGTAATAAGATAGAGGAGGTAAAGCCCACAGTAGGGATTAAAATCTTGAGATGGATTATTTATGGACAAGACTGTAGGGAGGATCAGTTTTTTCATTCTTGTTTACAGACCGACACACTAAGTGTCATAATACATGAGGAAACATCTACCAGGACACAAGACATGGGAACACAGACTGCAGCTGTTTCCACTCCAACATCTCAAGATGCTTCAGTACAGTGCTGCCTTTTGAAAGCAGAAAGGAGGCAGAGTACTTCCACTGAGCACAAAGCTTCTACTCACCACGGCAGTACATGTAAGGACAAGAAAGCTTCCACCACTAGGAGGCAGACTGGTAAAAGCAATGAGAATCTTCTGAATGTTGCTCAGTGTGCTCTATCAGAAATCCATAAAGCGAAGTGGAACACACCCTGGAACACCACAACAAGGGAGGCCACACAGCAGGCTACAGAAGCAATCACAGGACAGGGAAGTTCATGCAAATCTGAGAGTCAAGCATGTGCAAATAAACAACCCTTACCTGTACTGCACTTATCCCACGCCTATACCCTAGGTATTAATAAATAACCAATTGTTAACCCATATGAAATAAATTTTGCAGGCTATTTTAATCTCTTCTTGATGATGGATCACATTGAAGCATGGATAATCATAAATACAGTATATGTTTCTTCAGGTTGTACGTGCTAACTTGCGCAAGACTAAAAATAGCTCAATTTATGCAAACTTTGCTTTTTTCATTGCAGGATCAAACGAGAATCCGTCATGGAATATGGTTGTGGGAGAAGAAAGGTGTGAAGGTCACGAGGAGAGTGTGAATCAAAACCCTGCTGAAAATGCCTGGAGCACAGAGGAATGCGGTGGAGAGAAATGTGTGAACTGGGTCTCTGGGGAGAATGAAACTCTTCAGGAAATTGCAGACATTTTGCTGATGCTTAAGCAGAAGAATAAGTAATGATGGAAGGAGGAGATATGACTCAGACCTGCTTTGTATGTTAGTATATAAGTATCTAACTGCTTTATAAGTTAGCATCTGTTGCTGGGCTACTTGTTCAGATAGCTTAGTTCCACTGGAAAAGTAGTGAAGTGAATCTAACATCATTAGCATTTTTACATGGAAATATATTACATAAGCACAATTTTATCTTACTTTCTTGTCTACATTTAGAATTTTGTGGTAGTGGAGAACAGATGTACATGTTTGAACCATGTAAATTTAATGCAGTATATTTTAGTGTAGCCGTTAAAATGTCACTTTGGCTTTTGAGGCATAGTTGCTTATAGTACAATACACTTAGTTAAAAAACAAAATCTTCATTGAACAGTGGACAATTATTATCTTTATTGTTATTTTTTTCTCAAATTTAATGAATATATTAAGTTTTATAGAATAGAAATCTAGCAAAACATATACAGCAACAATAATCAAATTTACTGTACAACACTATCCATATATTTGTATTCACTAGTTTTCTTCGACTGTAGAAACACTGCATTGTAGATAATAAAGGTAATAATTTAACATAGAAAAAAAAACACACACACCCATTCACTAGAAACATCAGATGTGTCACTTCAAAGTAACCCCATCACTTGCTGACTTTGGAGCATCCTCCAGAGTCAAGTACATTCTAAAAACAAATACCTGGCACACCATAATCTGTTTAATAAAGCTCTGTTATACACAGAGCTATGGTAAACTGGCATGGATGTATTTCACCCAACCATCTTCTCCATCATTTTAATGCCATAATCGGAGTGGCTATGAACATACCTGATTAAAATCACACCCTAAGTCTCTTGCTCTATTGTGTGCTTCTCCTTTTAGGGCAAGCTCAGCGTGCTTCAGTGTTAAACATGAAAACACAATCATGAATCGGTTTGCGCTAACAGTAAACAAAAGAAAAAACACATAATACGCAAGGCCTGATATGTAGAATCACACATCACTGGCCAGCAAAACAGCAAATAAGCATTTAAAAAAAGCACTTGTGTTAGTTCACATGATATTGTTGCTTTTACAATACCTATCAACTGCTTTGTTACACACACAGCCACAACATGTCAGCTTGGCACAAATCTATATGTACCAGACTACCAAGGTGTACTCACAGTAGTACAATATAAAACATAACATTGGATATTACGCTACTCGTCAAAACAAGTATTCCACTCTGTTACATGGACAAGAGCTATGCGATGCAGTGCTATTTGTACACAAGGCTATGAAGGAAGACTAACTTAAATTAGGTCAAAAGACAAAGGTAAACTTGGGATTGAGTAATACCGAAAATGACAGCATGGTTAAAACATAAAGTTGAGGTGGGAGGTCATTGCATGTGAATAGGAAATTTTAAAATGTTTGACCTACCTAAAATATACTCTAGGCTCTAATCACACCAGTACACTCTATAAGGTTGTAATTCCTATTTTTAATGAAGGGGCTAAGTATTTAATTGTTGAACTGCTGCCAAAAGTAAAAGTACAGGACAGTTCAGGCTACAACCTTGGTATGCTACAAGTTTGAAATGATATTTGCAAATGACATATCTTCAAGATGTGCTTACACAGCTTATCTCAAGAAAAAATCAGTACATTTTCAGTGAATATTGCACTTCTGAATTGTATCCGTGGTTTACATTTGAATGATGTTGTTCACAGATAATAATCCTTAATCAAGTTATTTCCATTTTGCTATACTATTCAGATGTACTTACACAATAATTACATACCTAGTTACATAATGAATTACATTTAATTTTCATGTACATTCTGTACGCACAGGTTTGGGTCTGCACATCTAACTTTTTTTCCGCTTGTTTCAATTTCAAGAAATGACAAAACAAAGCATAGCAAATAAGAAATTTTGTTTTCTTGCAAAACAAGACTGTAAACAAAATAACCCTCACATTCAAATCATAAGAAAAAATGTTCAGCTTACAAACTGAAATGTGATATGGATCCACCTTTTCCGTAGAATTTCTCCTCTTGGTTTAATGAGCTAATAGTAAGAAGTAATTCATATCGCAGACGATAACTTTGACAGGTTAACTAAACGTTGTGTAATCTGGCAGTATGCTTAGGATCTCCAGGCATACGTGAGACTGTCATATTTGACTGCAGGAGACATCTCGTGTAATGGAAATGAGCTCTAAACCGGTGGTTTAACATCTGACAGGATATTATAGATGTACCTTAACTCAACCAGTGATGATGTTGGCTTGGTGAGTGTGTATGTTTAAGTGTGCTCTTCCCGGCACGTCCTTTTCCTTCGATCATGGTGGACAGCTGTATGCATAAGATGCAACCTGACCGGTACAAACGGACCTGGTGTCAGGGTGGGGTGAAGCTAAAGACCGATTTGTTCTCTCTCCTTGTCGTCAGCCCTGTATGGAACCTGAGAGAGGATTCACAGGGATGTTCTTTGAGCCGTGTTGCAGGTTTACTCCACATCTGAGGCATCGTTGTCTGATAGGTGGTAATTTGACCCTTTGACCCTGATATACTCCACCTGCCGACCCTCATCTGAGTCTGAGGCACCACAGGAGCACAGGCGGTTCTCGAAAAGCGACTCAATCTCCTCCAGCCGCCGGCCTTTGGTCTCGGGGAGACAGCCGTAAATAAAGAAGAAGCCCAGCAGAGCCAGGCTGGAGTACAGAAAGAATGCACCTGGAAGATAATGGAAAAATCTCACTTACACTGAGAACAAAAGACTTCTAAGCCTAAACTAAACCGCAAGCCATTGGCCTCCTCCTGACTTCGTATCTTAAAAAATATGTCATTTTGGAAAAAAAACTATTTTATACTGTCAAATAATGTAAACAAAGTAAATATTTAGAAAATCAAACATGAACGATTGTGAATGCTTTCTGCCAGCTGATGACAATAAAATGAAGCAATTCCAAAAAAATTAGACTGGGGTGCAGAAACAATCATTGTTCACTCGGCAGAATGTACAATGTGCTACAGCACACAAAATTAAGTTCAATAATTTAGCACTTTAATGCATTTGCTTATTCAACCATCTCTCATTTACACAGCATCTCACTTGTGCACCATTTAAAGTGTACAGAATAGAAAAAGTAAAAGCAGAAGCATGGGGAGTGCCTGTAGTGTCCTGTGATGCTATAACATTACCATAGTAGGTGAGGTACTGGGCTAAGTGTAGGAATGTCAGAGACACCAGCACATTGAAGGTCCAGTTGACACCAGCTGAGCAGGCATTGCCTGTGCTTCTGGCCCAGAGAGGGTAGATCTCTGAGTTTACAGTCCATGGCATTGGACCCAGGCCTGAAAAGATAAGGTCCAGCATGTTCAACATTTAATTTGAGATTATTACTGTCATTATTAATGAGTGTAATCTCACAGTTTCAAGATTAAATACAAAGTAACATAAGGAATTCCAGTTAAATTCTGTATCTGTATTACATTTGATTCTGCACCATTTATTAAGAAGATCTCTTCTTCTAATTAGGAACGCAAATAAGAATGCTCCATGATTATTCTGTGATATACAAAGAGAAGATTTTAAAGGCTGAAGATGTTCTTTGAGTCTTTTTAAGGCACCCTGTAGGTCATGGAAGTGAATACATTGATTTTTGATCATCATAGTCTTACCTGGAGCAAAGAAAGCCAAGTACAAGATGAGTCCTAGGAGCACTACCCAAGAGTACGAGGTTGGGCAGAAATTATAAGCCCAAAGATTGTGATCTGCTGGCTGGGTTGAGTTGGAGCACCTGCAGCACAGCAGAAGAGCATGTTAGTGTATCAGCTAGTACAAGTGTGCTGAGAATGTAGGCTAACTATAAGAATGTGTGACAAGCCTAGTGAAGAGGAAAAGAAAAGGGAGATCTCTTAATAGGGACAGAAATACAATGATGCACCATTATGCACCAGTCTAAATACACATTTTAGAAAGTAAGACTCATGTATAAAAGATTGTTGACTAGAAAAGAAAAAGCATAAAATCAAATCTAACATCTGTGCATGACTTTGCAGTTTAGGGTTAAGCTGTAGTAGGAAATTTCAAACAATACGCATTAGCCAACAAAAAAGGCTTATGAGTGCAGTGGCTCGGCCGCTGATTCTGACTCACCTGCCCCACGCTGCTCTCTCAGTAGAGGCCTGATTGACTGGGACACAGGAGGAGGCAAACACAGCAGTGCTGTTCTGCTGGTAACAGAAGCCACAGCTCGGATCCAGCATACACGGCTCGCACGACCTGGAACAAAAGGGCAAAGAGTAACATGGAGCATGAGATGTTTTTTGGTTTATCTCGGTTTATCCTGCATTTTATTTTATTTTTTCCCCTAAAATAAAAAGCTGTTATTGGTAGTAAGTTGCTGGGTCTGTATTCACAAGCCACTTCAGGAGCGGTGCTGATTTTGATTTGTCATAAATATGTAAGAGCCTGATCTCATGTCGGCTCTCTGCTTAGTAAAATCCAGCCTAGATCCCCGAACAGGTAGCCCCTGAAACCTCATATGCTGCCTGAGAGATTTTTTTTTTTACAACAGTTGTATATAGGATTTTTTAAAAGCTTTTCATGGCAGAAAGGTACATGCATGATGCTGTAGGGCAAATACTATCTGAATTCCAGTGTTACCACTATTTCAACATTACCAGCATCAAGTAAAAACTCAGAAGTGAGCCAAGTGAGGAACATAAGTATTTGAACACCCTGCGATTTTTGAAAGTTCTCCCACTCATGGAGGGGTCTGAAATTCACATTGCAGGTGCATTCCCACTGTGAGAGACAGAATGTAAAAACATCAGGGAATCACATTGTATGATTTGTAAAGAATTTATT
>JBBPDE010000128.1:23386674-23398204 GCA_037974605.1 Nannopetersius ansorgii
GTGTGTGTGTGTGTGTGTGTGTGTGTGTGTGTGTGTGTGTGTGTGTGTGTGTGTGTGTGTGTGTGTGTGTGTGGCTGGCCCCTGGTTCTAAGATGGGCTCACTGGCATGGATGTTATGCATACCCTGGCCTGGTGGTTAGGGAGTTGCCCCTGTGATTGGAAGGTCATGGCTGTCCACTGCTTCACTTGTTGAATTGGTGAAATAATTTCACACTGTTCACATTGTGTGCTGTGCTGTGCTGCAAATGTGACTAGAAGGGGCCACTTTACTTTACTTGTCTTCTGAGTCAAAGCTCCATCTCTGTTTGCCCCGCGATACCTACATGATACCATTATGACAGAACTACAGAAGTGATTCAGTCTTCTGTGCACATAAAACTCCAGCTTACAAACCTCTGCAGTATGGGGATCCATTACAGCATGAGTCATCCATTCACCACAAACCATGACAACTCCATCCTCACTCTGCCATGAAGAAAACCTGCCGAGTGCCAGACTCTCAGCACAAATAAATAAGGCGAGAAAAGACAAAAAAAAAACGAAAAGCAGAGCATCAGGTTCATCTGGAATACCACTGAAAACATGTCCTAGGTATGAGTTTCTATAATTATCTTAATACCAACATACCATAAATAAGCATAAACATAAATCTGGATGCAGAACAACTAAGCTTTAATGTGTTGCCAGTGACAGCAGGATACCACACATGCACCCACATGAACACAGTCGCTAGTGAGAGATATCCTGCAGGAAGGCTATATGGAAACGAGAGGGAAAAACAGATCTGCCATGTCACTGCTGTGGCCAGTGGTGAAAACACCAGTGACCTGTTTCATAACCTCAATCCGAAACAACCCGAATACCAGGACAGCGTGAGAGTACAGTCATCAGAGACGAAATGGTCAACCAGTGGCATCTTTGGAACACAGAAGGGTCAAGGAGTGTCTAGCAATAAACAGACAATGTATTATGCAACCCTCACTGAAACCACAAGAATTTATGCTCTTGCAGCCCATTACTATTCACTGGTTATTGTCATCTAACTTATACACCCATGCCAGGCACCTCTAATACATTTCCCATTTCAGCTTCATCCGCTGCTAATTAGTAATCTATAAGAAATCAAAAAAGTGCTATTCAGATATCTATGTTGATGTCAGTATCATTGGCATCAACAGTATTTGGGCAATACACAGAGTAGTACAAACAAGTCCTGTCTTTGTCCATTAGCAAATTGTTATTTTAAAATTGGCGGCTGTTTGTATGAAGGTTAATCCGTGACGTGTCATTTCTCTTCTGGACTGTAAAGTGTATATCAAGAAAATAGTCCAAACCTCCATCCTCCATGCTGAACATAACTGAAGGCCCCATCAATGAGACTGGCCACAAACTGGCCAGCAGTGATGAAGAGCGTGTAGACGGTGACCAGCTGTCCTCTCAGATGCGGAGGGGAGGCCTCGGCAATATAGACAGGAACAGTCATGGAGTTGAGACCTGCATGAGAGAAGAATAGATGGAAATTTATGTAAAACACGGCAGAGACAGTTTCTCTAATTGGAGCTGTGCTCATTAAATGCACAATCAGGGATTTCTGCATGACGAAGTGGCAGCCCTAGCACCGAGCTTACAGAAACACCACGGGGATCACTTGGCAGAACTTTTTCCTCCAAAAATTCATTGGAAAAACATTTAAAATAAGACAAAAGTCCACCATGTACAGAACTGTTATGAAATATCTTAAGAGGACAAACTCAGTTTAATAGTAGATAACAAATTATTTAGAGTAGTTACTGAATAATAACACAGGATTAAAAACACATTAATAAGCCTCCAGTTTAAGCGGTTATCAGCATTTTAAAAGCTGTAACCATCAAAAGATAAGAGTCTTTGGGAATACAGAATATGTTATCCATCAAAAGTTTACATATTCCTGACTCCGGCTTTAAACAGCCATGACACCCAAATCCCACGCCTCCATTTTGAGGTAATGAATGGCTTTCTTTGAGAGAAAACACATTAAAACATTATGAGGATGCAGGGCAAGGCCCGGGTGGAATATAAATGTGATTTATCCCAAAATGAAAGCCATTACCGGGGGAGACAGCTGGAGTGGAATTTTAGCTCTTATTAAAAAGCCTTCTCCTGAAACGTGTCCTCTGGTTGGGAACACAAGGGTCGAGCCAAAAGCATTTTATGAGACAGAGCAAGGAACCCCGAGGCGATCAATAAATCACATTCAATTTATTAGTCTAGCCATGCACCTGCCCATTAATCTCCAGAACATCGAAAGTGTGTCACGAAGTTGACAGTGTGTCTCGTTCCCCCAAATGAGGGGGTCTTAGAGACAGCCCTACTGATGCGACACGCTCAGAAAACACCCAGTACATTAACCCTTCAAGCAATTCATTTGTTATATTATTTCATTTTGACAAAAACTATATAAATCAAATCCATGGTCACATCATTAATTATTTTTACATTCAATACACATTAAGAAGCACCAGATTAAAATATGCATTATGCACTTTTTCCCAGTAGAATATTATAAGTATATATTTATAAGCATACCATAAAAATGCTGTAATTATATTTAAATACTATTTCATAAATACATAGTTACATTGTGAATTATATTTACATTAAATATACATTTTGAAGCACCCGATTCAAATATAAATGTTTGTGTGTACACAAGAAAAACTTTTCATCAAACTCAAATACTATTAAAAATAAGCTCTTCTATACTTCTACACTCTTCTATACTACTGAAAGGTTAAAATCAGCATTTTTCACATAATTAAAAACTAAACTATGGTTTTTCATGGTTAGGTGTTAAAACTTTTGAAGACAGTTTAATTAACACACATCACACAAGAGGTGGGTATAATTAGGATTTAACTGATACTGATTTTAATACTGCTTATTGATTCTGACAGTTATTCATATTCTTATTAAAACTATTCTCCATAATTTGGTAGAAAAAAACATCACATGAAAAGATGTGAAAAGATTCTGTTGTTTTGGGGGGAAATAAGTTAAACTGTCTCCAGTTTAGTACTGGTTCTCAGTACTCACCCCTACAAGAGACAGCAGATGTTTTGCCTTTTGCATCCCCAAAATATGCGAACAGGAAGTCAAACTGCATTTTGCTTTTGCAATCATTTCTGTCACAGTGAGTAAACCCACCTCGCTGCATAGCAGTGCACAATATATCCATACTTACCGCCTTATAGTCAATTAAATGGGACTCTCTAGACAGTTAAGACATGACAGGCCACAAAGTCGTGCTCATCCTCACCCAATTACAGCACGGAGGTGTCGTATTATACAAAGTTAATAAATGCAAATGATATTTGAAAACAAGACACCAGGATATGAGACTAAAAAACCCACCGATTTGTTTAAGACAGCCTGGGATAAAGACATAAGCTCTGAGGTGGGTGGGTTTGGGGGGGCTACAGTAGTGACAGAACAAATGTCTACATGATATTTACACAGGAGAACAAACAACATGTGTTTGCCCAGATTCATCTGACAAGGGGCACAGCATCACTGCTTGCAATAAAGTCTATTAATAGCCCTCGCTCACTGCTTCCTGTCACTGCCGTTGCCCAGCAGACAACGGACCTGTTGCCATGGGAACCCCTTGCTGCCTGCTCACACGAGGTTAATCAATACTCTGAGATGACAGCCTTCATTGATGTTTCATTACACTTCTGAAAAGCCTGGACTGCTCTCGTACACACAAACGCGGCCGTAAAACTGACATATACAGCAGGCCTTGATTTCAGTTAAACTAGCCAAAGCGACCCCTGTCCTCTGATGCTGACTTTTATCAACCTGGGATGAGTTACATTAATTTTCATCATCCAGTCCGGAAGGAAGGTTTGCACCCTGTGGAAACCTGAGTAATGCATGTCTAGGACAAACATGACATATTAAAAGCCATCACATGGGATGAATCAAAGTCTTCTTGGAGGTCCAGAAATGTAAGTGCATGGATGTCATGTGCTTTACTACAGACTATACTAGGCTGTATTGAAATAAATCAGATTGAACAAGGTGCGGAAGGCTGTGTTTTCTTTTATTGTATGCTGAGCATCTTGACCAATTAAAGTTCCAGATAAACTTTCGCATGATTTTGATGCATTACCGGTTCGTGTAATCTCAGTAAAGTAAATTTGATCCAAAAAAAAGGTCACTCATGTTATTGGTTAGCCAGTGCGATATACTAGCATTTTTATCATAATTGCTGTGACATGCAGAAAGTCCAATAACAGATCATTTAGCAAAATAAAAAACAAAAAATACAAAATTGCTTTAACAAAGTGAGGCACCTGTCAGTAAACCCATGACTGCCTACAGCTTAAAAAAGTCAGGCTTAATTCTGAAAATGAGAAAATGAGATTCTTATCTCACAGCCCTGCCTCACAGTGCTGCATATCCTGTGTGTTTTAGTAACTACATAAAAGGTCAGTGTTAAAGAGAATGATGTTAACGTAAACAAGAAGCAATCCAGCTTACTAAAGTGATCTCAGAATCCAACATCTCTAGCATAAATGTCAGTTTCAGCTGTTCAGAAACACATGGGAAAGTGCTTACAAAAAGTAAAGCTCTGTGCTTGATAATGTGTGGGTAGGGATAAGACCCACTGAGACAGTTTGCACCAAATTACATGCAGTCGACACCTGAATATGGACTGTAGTAATTATTCACAGCCCTCATATTTTGAAGTATGTGAACTGTGTGTAGTGTGAAAAATTGTACCTTTACAAGGGTGTTAGAGTATACTGACAGACATTTTGAATGATATGACACCAAAAACCCAACTACAATTGACCTATACCTGCCCCACCCGTAATTATTTTCGTTCTAAGCTCAGGTTGCCTAACAAAAAGCTGACAAAAGCATATTCAACTCAACTGAAATTGTAGCGCAAAATTCAAGATGGCCCAGTGCCAGTGGTGGTTCTAGGCCAAAATTACCAAGGGGGCTGAGGTGGGGCCAGTGTGCTTTTAGGGGGGCACATATAACGGCAAAACAGGTCAATATTTTATTTTATATATTTATATTTTATATTTATTCATTTATTTTCACTACAGTTCTTTTTCATAGCATGAAATCACTCTTTTAAATCACACTGTCATCATATCGTTCTAGTAACTCTAGTTAGAAAGAAAAAATCCCAAAAAGCATTGCATGTGCACTCACGTGTGTTTAGCGCTATAAGCAGTATAAACCACACATAGCGCGATAAGAAATTAATAAATAAATCATTGGCTCTTCAGTGCAGGGGCCATAACAGGGGCCAGGAGCAATTCTACAGGGACCCATGGTGACATTTCCAACAATAACACTGATATTGAAATCAACCAGCGAGGCTGAAATCTCACTCTGGAAGGGTCACCGGTGTACAGAGAGGAGAGGACTGCTAAACATAATTTTCCAAGTAATGCTAGTCAGATCCAGGTTAAAGTATCTGTAATATTTACAGATATAGATACTTTAAATATTTAATATTTATTTATTTTAAACCTGGGGTTGCTTTTAGTGAGTAGTCACATCAGACAGTCTGTATGTCTCTGTGGGTAGTAAACCTGAGGCTGAAGCTGTCCTGCAAAGCAGAACTACGTTTAGCCAGACTGGGTTAAAGCCCCACGTGTGAAGCTTTATTTCAAATTAATAATACATTCTAAATGCAAATGTTTTGATAAATACCTCAATTTCTTGTTAGGAATAAATAGATTTTACCATTTGTTGCAACGGTTGTTAGAAGGAAAAAGATTTTGTGGGAAATATATTTGAATTGACTAATACTACTACTACTGTTAATTGGTTTTCCAATAATAGACTGCAAATTGACTGTAAAAAACAATAACTGCACACGCTTATTACAGTTATTTATAAATGAAACAGTATAAATGTCACTGGGTTTTATTTTGCAGTACATTAATATTTCCCCTGCCATTAAATAGCGTGCGTTTGATGACACCATACATGAGTAGACCATACCCATAAAAATGGGGTAACTAGTACCATCTTTAGAGGGGAGGAGAACAGTCACAGCTTCTTGTTATCAGTGATATTTCAGACCTCTCCTATCTGAGCCTGGCTTTAAGGCTGGAGGGTAGTCGAGTTTAGTGCGGCCACCAACCCCCCTCAGAGATTCAAAGCAAGAGCCCATCCTTCTAATGACTGCGACCAGGCCATGAAGACACACAGCTCAACCTCTCCTATGATAGCTTTAGACACCTTAGGAGGCTGACACATTAAAGCTGGTGTTTTAAGCAAAGGTCAGCGGTTGCTTTTACAGATAATGGGGTCGTTTTCTGGCTGAATATACAAGCCTTTTTCAAACACTGTAATCACTGGACTTACAGATAGTTCATTGCACTGCGACTAACGGTAGAAAGAATTTCTATATCACTGTCTTAACCTTCATTTTTTATACTATTCTTGTATTTTATATTGTGTGAAAGCTACATGAAAGGACTAACAAACTATGCATGTTGCATTAACATATGGTTCATTTCTTCTAATATAAATGTACGATGTCAGGGACACATTTTGGTACAGTGGCCATGATTTGTGCTTAATGTGTGAAATGGCCTACAGTAAGTTTAGGGATCTTGCTGTGCCATTGTCCAGACAGTTCAAAGCAAAGAATGCCCGGAATAGAGAAAGGTTATCCCTTTTCATGCCTGAAGTGACCTCCAATCCACCACTGCCCAGTTCACTGGTGTGCTGGCACAAAGGGCAGCTCACGAATAATTGGGCCGAAAAAGCTCAAATCGGAAGCCAATGGTGAAAGTCAATGGAAAGGTATGACATTTCTTTCTTTGACAAACAGCCAGAGCTGACCTTTTGGAAACTGAAAATGCTAAGCAATTTGTTCATGAAAGCCGTCATGGTGATTAAGATGGACTGGTGGTATATACGTGGGCAACATAATTAGAGGAGTATACCAAACAGAATACCTGCCTGGATAACCTCATTAGCCATAGACACATAGACAAGGTGATAATTAGCTGTTAGAGTGCACTGGGTTACTCGCTCGGAAAAAGTCATTACTGTACATCAGTTCCATATTAGTTTATCTCATAATAAATGTGTATCACTTTCGGTCACTACTTTAATTCATCCCGATTTGCTGGTACAACATGACCTTATTTCTGTCTTCTAATAGGCAGTTTATGGGTCCATATCCTAGTCTTTTTCTATTGTGTTAATATTATGGGCTCCATTTTGTGTTTATGTACCAAATACAGTTCTAACTGATACATGTGAATGGCATCTATTTAGATGTGCCTCAAAAAACAAACAAACAAACAAAAAATCTGACGTCAATGTAAATGTGTGGATTGATGTTTGTAGTATGCCGTTTTTTTGCGACATCACATAAGCTTTTATATGGGCTGTGTGGACTGAAAAGTGAAGAGGATATATTTCAAAACTTTAACAATGTTTAGATACATTTTTTCTCCAAAGAAATTGAGGAAATGTTCGTTTTGGGGTTTTTTTTTTCGATTTCACTGTACAGGCACTTCAAAATACTATTCACGATATCCTATGTTACCAAGGAGCTATGTATAAGCAAATATATTATATTTACTGCTGTAAGTGGATCCCAAAACCATTAGCGAGAAACTGCAGCGGCCAACATTTACAGTTACAAAGAGTACACAACGCCAGACAACAGGCAGCACTTCAATTACTCCTTCACTCTCTCCCACACCCTTGGGATCTACAGCTCATTGTGAAAGCCAAAATTGGTTTCAGAGGCATTGTTCATGAGAAGTTTTACCTGAGCGAGCACATTATTTCTGTTCCCCTGTCAGTCTTTGTGTCCAATGCAGATGTCTCCTGATATGATTTGACTCAGTTTATAGGAGTTAAAAAATAAGGCCTGGATTGTGATTGAAAAGTCACAGCATGAAATATCATCAAAGCCCATGACACCATGAGAATCAAGTGAATAACTCTTGCTTGATTAACCAAAGCAACAGGAATAAGCTCTGACTGACACTACACCCATGGCTTTTACTGTAGGTATGCAATATTAAAAGGCTTTTTGATATACGGCGGGTCATAAGAATGATAGACAGTCTTTGCGTCTGCTGAAGATACGAAACCGTTATGATATCCAGAGGCCATCTGGGAGTGAGTGCTACATCATCTGTAATGGTACACTGAGCTCCATCACTGAGATGGTTACAGACCATTATAAGCAGTTTAGGGTAATCCAGGAGAAGCCCTGTAATAGAAAAGATTGATTTACTTTCCAATCTGTCTTTGTTGCCATTTAGTCAATAAAGAGGGCAATACATCCTTTATGTGAATATTACTTTTTGGCAGGAAAAAGGTTCAATCCATTCATTGTTTCCAACTGGCCAAACAATGAACAAAGCCTTCCATTTACCCCAAATGTATCTGATCAACCAAGACATGTTTGTGCCTAAATTTTGGTTCTTTAGCTACAACACTAACAAACACTAGAGTTCAACAGTGCATAGACATAAAAAGACTTAATACATACTTCTGGATGCACTTTAAGAAAAGAAATGGATGCACATGACCAAAACTAATCAGATTCCTTAACAGTCACAATGGTCACTGACACCAAAACTTAACATCAGCACTCCTGAGACATTTTGTGAATATAGTATACGCTGCCTAAAACAGCTATCTGCAGTATTCAGCTACATGGTGCAGCTTTCTTTATGTTGTCTAGCTCACAGTAAGTCATACAGCATCCTAAACCACATCGACAAATCTGTGCCAACTTAATGAAGAGCTGAATGTGGTTTGAGAGGAACGGGGGACGTTTTATTGATGTATTGACGGAAAGAATTCAGGTGACTCTTGACATATAGTGCTTTTTTACAATTTTCTAACCTGAACCTGAAATTGAAACAGACATTTTTACCTTGGTTCATTGCACCTATAGGAACTGATAGAATTTGTGACTCTTATATATACTGTCATGGGAGTCTACAGAAGCCCATAGAACCCTTTTTGATTTTGATGAAATTGGCACATTGATAGAGGACAGTCCAAAATCAATACATCTCTCTCTGCAGTGCCACCAGCACCAGCAGGCCAAGTTTCAGTGTTTTATTTGTCTGTTTGATTGTTTTGGGGTTTTTTTTTCTCATTTTGCTTAACATTTACATTTGCTTACCATTTCTTATTAAAGGGAATTTAAGACTAATCATACATGTTCAGACAAGTTTCAAAACATTTCCTTCTCTTTTCATGTAGCCTGTATATGGACACTAAGCTGCAAAACAACCTGAACTCATTGTTTCTGTGAAGTCACAAAACCAGCTCACATACATGTGTGTATTCCACCTGCAGCCTTTTTGCTTGAAGTCACTAGTTTGGAGAGTTGCTCTCTACAGATGTAGATTAATTGAGGCTAACTGTCTATGTGTATCTCCACTGAATGTACTGGTGCTGAAGTCAATTTCAAATGTATACATGATTTCCACATAAATTATATATATATATATATATATATATGATCACAAATGTCTTTCAACACTTTGTTTGGTGTAGATGTGTTGGGATTGGCTGTGCCCTGCTGTGTCTCTCCTGTAGCTTACCACCTTAATTTCCATTTGTATAAAAAGCTTAGCCTGTGTTCACGCAGGACTTGGACAACGAAAAAAGTAATGCACTGAATTCACTTAATTCAAACATGTACATCATTTTCTCATAAACAACATATAATGTGTCGACACAATTGCTGCCAAAAGAAAGACAGCAATATAACTGTGCTTTCAAAACTGAAAGACTTCCACAGATCTGTTGTATAGTTATACACACACCAGCGTGAGTCTGAACACAACCAGCAGAAAGACTTTACAAAAGACAAGACTGTGTTGATAAAAGTTTTATTATTGTAAAATTAATGTACACATTTGAATTGTGGAAATTTGACACATTTCACCCTTGTCACTGCAAAACATGCATTTCTGCAGTAAGAACTTGAACATATTTACGGGTTCTTAGTAAAGGCAATGCTTTTTATAAGAGAGAGAGACAGGGAACCCCATTTAACCATAGGTGCATTTGCAGTCTGTCTCTCTCTCTCTCTCTTGATATATATAAAATCACACAACTTACTGTCTATATTTTGTTATTGTTACTGAATTCCATTTACTTTATTACAACTATATTTTGTATTATACACAATATAATCCATATATGTAACAGAGTTGTGTACACACACTTGTTTGTGTATGTGTACACAGCTATATTTCACACGATAAAGAATACGTACGTATTAATATATAATATAATGCTAGTAATACATACTGTAATGCTATTTTTTACGGTATAAATACATATACAGAGCTCTATAAACGATGCTGCTGTTTTAAGTAACCGGATCAAACAAGTTAACAGAAAATATTTTACATTCTATCAACTTATTCGAAACTCTACGGAATTGACACTTTTAAGGCGGACAGTTTTTGCTTTTTGAATTAAAAACAGCAAACCATGTATGTGAAACGATGGGCAAAGTGTTTTCTTACCCAGCCCGAGTCCGACCAGCAGTCTCCCCACGAGCAGTACCTCTTTCCCGGGCGCCGCACTCAGCACCACGCCGCCGAGGGCGAAGACACAGCTGGCGAGCAGCACACAAACCCTTCGGCCGAGCAGCCCGTTCAGAGATCCGCCGGCCAGCGCGGACAGAGCCGCGGCAGCCACGGAGCCGGACACCAGCAGCTCCTGCCACAGCAGAGTCACGCTGCTCTCGCGTTTCAGCAGCAGTACGGCCCCCGATAGCACGCCCGTGTCGTAACCCAGCAAGAAGCCCCCCAGCGCGGAGAAGGCGGCCAGCACGTACACGAAGCCCGGCGTGTCATCTCTCTGCAGCTGCTTCCGCGCGGCTCGCTCTGGGTCTCCAGCTGTACCACCACCAGCACCACTGGCAGTGGCGGCCGCGGAGCTGATCGAGGCCGAGGAGGAGCTCACCGTGCCCGGGCTGCTGAGGCTGGAAGCCCCCGCCCCTGTGATGAGGCTCCTTTCGCCGTCGTCGCTCGCCTTTTTCCGCCTCTCGCCCAGCAGGTTGCTCATGCTGCGGAGGCTGTAGTCATGGTGAGGGAGCTTGCGGGACATAAGTGAAAAAAGTGGGGGGAAAACAGAATAAAGTTGCAGACTCAGTAAACTGTTGCTTGAAAGTGTAGACTGTCGTGTTATTCTTTAACAACACTCTCTTTCTTCTCGAGGTGAACTACCCTACTCCGATCTAGCGTCCATCAACATCACCATCATCACACTCTTCACTCTCATCATCTTCATCCTCCGCCCCATCCCTGAGCTCCGAGTCTGAGGAAGAGGAGCGCAGCCACAGGGAACAGCCGCGCCGGGCGGGCACTGCCTTCGTCATCACCCGCGTGCACGCGTGTGTTTGTTGTGTGTGAGACGTGTGACGTGGGAAGGCTCCGCTCACACACACACACACACACACACACACACACACACACACACACACACACACACACACACACACACACACACA
>JBBPDE010000128.1:23414684-23425935 GCA_037974605.1 Nannopetersius ansorgii
AGAGAGAGAGAGAGAGAGAGAGAGAGAGAGAGAGAGAGAGAGAGAGAGAGAGAGAGAGAGAGAGAGAGAGACAAACATACACACAAGTAATAGAAACAGCCCCCGCGTTCTCGATTTTTCGGTCAATAATCTTGATTATTTGGTTTTGCAGTAGTGCCAGGGCCACAAGCCAGGGGTTACTGCTTCTGCACCGCATGCTTTGAAAATGCAAACACCGGGACGGTCTGGCTGTGGAAACAGACCAGTGTCCTTGGTCAGTGTCCCAGCATTACTCATAGCCTAGGCTGCTGATTGCTATTATGAGAGCTGTCCAATTCTATCATTAGGACGCCCAAGGTTGCTAAAGCGCTAATCAAAGGAGAAGCTGAAAGCTGGCGGCGGTGCCGTCACAGTTGTGCTGCCAGCATCTCTCTCTCGCTACAGGGCCCTGGAGGCAGATGAAACCTGAGGAACAAATCAAGGACCAAGGGTCACCCTGAAAGACTTGTGCAACTGCAGACCGAACTATAGAAAATAAATCACTCAAGATCTGTGTATTGTTCTTCAACTAAAGACCACTTTATTATAAACACCTACCATGCACTTCAACTTTATTAGGTCTGGCTACCTTATGGGCTCTTAAAGTGGACTGTAGCCCACCTGTGTTACACACTAGTCTTGTGTCTTTATTTAGTAATTCCGCATACTGCAATATGAAACATGCAAAAAAATGACACTTTTTGGACACTTTTAAAGAATCTCACTACAATTCAGTCAGGTTTTTTTTTTAAAGGAAGCGCAGCTCTGTATGCACACTGTCCCTGATTGGCTGACAGGTCAGTCCTTTGAGTAGAACTTGTAACAGCTTGCTAACAAAGAAACATGTAGTGGGCTTAATCTCTCAAAAGTGTGAAAACTATATATGTGTTTCCAGTTACAAAGTGTGTGTATATGAAGCAAAAGGCTGAAATGCATTCTGGGCTGAACCTAATTTAAGAAACCAGCTTTGTTAAACAAGTGATCTGCTAAGAGGTTTAACAAAGTCTGCGTGGGTTTCTGCGTGGGGTTCTAGTATCCAAAGACAGTCTAAAGACATGCCTGTCAGGTGGATTGGAGATGCTAAATTTCCCTTTGGTGTAAATGTGTGTGTGATTGTGCTTATGTGTCCACCCTGGAATAGATTGGTGACTTGTCTAAGGTGTTTCTCTGTCCGATTCGCAAGTTCTGATCGAGACAAAAATGATCTCTGCCTTCCAAGTGTGACCTGAACCATCTATAGACTGCACCTGACAGCCCAACCCAATTTTCAAGTCTGTCTGGCGGAATGTCAGGGTCAACAGTGCCAAATGCTGCACTCCTAACAGCACCAGTGTAGTTATTTTACCTGCATCAACATCCAGGCAAACATCATTTAGCACCTTTATAAGAGCAGCTTCTATATGATGTGGATGGAAACCTGACTGGTCATTAAAAAAGCAAAAGTCTATGTAGTTACATACCTTACATATAAAGGGAGGATTAGAGAGGATGAGTGGTGCTAATATTTTGTATAATATTTTCAACTTTGAGAGTGTACGCTTCTCTCCACATTTCGGCTGTGTTCTGGGAGGGAAGAAGTGGGGGGATGAAACAAATTCCCCCACTTCTTCCCTCCCCGCTATAATGGTTCAGATACCCATGCTCTCTACCATGGCATTTAGACTGAGTGTTCTTAGTTCCTGTTAAAGATGTTAGAGAAATTGCTTTCTAGCTCTGTCTAACTCAAGGTTGTAGCTACGGAGCATCTCTTTGAAAATGTCATTGTCAACCTGAAGCTCAGTTTGCCTCCAGTGGTGCGAAGCTCACCTGTATTCTCTCTTCTTATTTATGTCTGCAGTGAATTTTCTGTGTCGTGCTTTTCGCTTCCCAGAAATTGTTTTGACCTTGACGGGTGCTATGATATCAAACACCCTGAGTTTAAATGGTTAAGATATTCAGCCACAAACTCTGCTGATGTGCTTGGAGTCAGAGATATGGCTTCCATAAAGACAGTTGTTCAGTTGTTAACATGTTGAGGTAAGTAATGAGAATCATGAGTCTGAATCTAGCCATGGGCAGATTTTTAAGCAATTTCCTCCTGGATCAATAGTTTTCTAATGCTGATTAACAAAACATATTCCATTTATGAAGAGCTCATGAGACAGGTGGTCCTAATAAAGAGACCAGTGGTTATATATTGTATAGACCTCAAAATGATATTTGAACAATTTCGGCCACACTCTATGATATTATGCCTGTATACTATAACACTATGGATCATTTATCTCTGTCCTTTTGATCTACACCATCTCATCACTAAGACAGACACACACATATCCATTCATATACTGAGCCTCCTGAGCTGGGTGACATGGCTCATTTGGCAGCCAGGCAGGCAACTACTAGCAGAAGGAGGAAGCTCATAGCCTGAAGACTGGGTTCTTCCTACAGCGAGAGATGACTGACATATGCTACTGTTCTTTCTGCAGCTTTCTCAGTGCCTCCACCACCGCCGGCACACAGTCTGTTTCATACACTGCTGTCTCCTCCACTGACGCCTATTTACCCACATAATGCCTTCATTACAGTGCCAAGTCGCATAGTAGGCTGTCAATATAGCATCCAACCATGCTAACTATGGTCAATTTTATAAAACCAATTTATATAAAACTGCACTGTACTTCAGAAAAACAATCTGGAGTAGTACTCAAGGGGGAAGGAATAAGAGAAGTTGCAAACAAAAGTGCAACTGAAGTGTAGCAGCTGAGGAAAGCGGTTCTGGAACAAATGAAAATCCTAAAATCATTTGTTTGGAAAAATTGGTTTGTCCATATTTTGTGTGGAGTTAATGAAAACGATGTAAATGTTCACAGTGCAGTGGAAGGTTATAGACAAAAAAAATAAAATGAAATGAAATATCCGCAAATTTAATTATCTGACAGACACTTTTCCATTACTAAGAAAAAAAGAAATTAAAGACAGTTCATTCCTTTCTTTCACAAGCTGCTAAGCAATTCTGGGAATATTAAATCAAAAGAGACATCGGGACAGTTGCACCAACATGGATTAAAATTAAAATTGAATAACATAACTTGTATCCTTTTAGCCGGTTAAACAAATGTTAGATCAAGTTGAAAAAAAAAAAACAAAACAAACAGTGATGTTTGAACCAGCATGGTAATCCTTGTTTTAGGTTTGTAGTGAAAAAAAGACTGAATGTAATTCTACTGCTCTTAATGATTTTAACTCATATTAAATATAAACAATTAAATCAGTATTAAATACAGTATAGACATGGTTTGCATATTAAATATGGTGTGTGTATATACCTTTAAAAAACATACATACCCAAAATTCCAAACAGCTGAAAATGTCCTAAACCTACACCAGGAATGGGATTTTGAGGTCTAAAGTTCAGGGTGTTGTTAGACCTAGACCTGGATTGTTAGTCCTGGATCTCAGTACTAAATAATTTGCAAAGTCTGTTGCATCTAATCATACTCATGTAATCCTGAATTTTCATAGAAATGTGACACTGTCCCCCCAGACAAACTGAAACTATAGCTCTAAATGTTTCAAGATACCTCTGTTCTGAAGTTTTCACTTGAGTTTTTGCCTTCAAAGCCCCATGCTTGGTAGTAGACCTCTCATAAATCTCTGCATTACATATTGCTGTTTATTGCATGGCTGTTTCATTTGTA
Organism: Nannopetersius ansorgii; assembly: GCA_037974605.1. Lineage (NCBI taxonomy): Eukaryota > Metazoa > Chordata > Actinopteri > Characiformes > Alestidae > Nannopetersius > Nannopetersius ansorgii. The sequence continues at coordinate 23,418,383 of JBBPDE010000128.1, forward strand.
CACATTTCAGATGAGTCTCATTTCAGTGCTTGGTTCAAATAAATAAATAAATACCAATTTTTTTTTTTTTTTTGATGTATATTTCCACCAGTCTTCTCAGAACTAAGCCTATCCTTTACCCTCTGGATACTGGAGGGTTAATACTTTTAATGTTTTTGATGTAGCCATATGCTAGTTGATACACACAGGGCAAGAAAAAGTGTTGATGATGATGAAAGAGACTAACATCTGTTGTATTCCATGTTTACAATGATTAAATCTATGATTTGCACCGAACTCTGCTTAACTAATCATTATTTGTGCAACCCACCCATACACCAGTTTTTTACCCACCATGTGCCAGAAGCACAAACTTATTAAAGTCCCGATACAGCTTTAGTGCTTTTGAACACCTCACTGTCACTGCCATCTCTGTTTTTTTTCTTTTCAAGACAAACTCATGCTGTTTGCATTTTAGGCATTGGGCCTAGCTGATTTTTTAATATTCAACAAGTTCTTTCACTCTTTGCAAGGAGTTTTTGTCTGAGGGGATATGCCATGGCAACTGAACTGGCAGAAGCTGGCAAACATGCACAAGCACATGCTGACACACACTCACACATATACACAAATTATAAACCCCATTTCACGCAGAGGCATAGACACCCACACACCCACCCGGTGCCAGCAGCAGTAGATTGACTCCTCCCTGCTAGCCCTGAGCTTTCACTGTGCTGAAGCAATAATGATATCAGACAACAGGTCGAAGCTTATTATCTGTGGCTCAATACCAGCCACAGGCTTACCAGGGTACAGGGGCCCCAGCAACTGAAGGAGAGAGAGAGAGAGAGAGAGAGAGAGAGAGAGAGAGAGAGAGAGAGAGAGAGAGAGAGAGAGAGAGAGAGAGAGTCTCAGCTGGAATACCCACACAATACTGTGGCTTTGTAATACAGATGGAAGGACTAGTCAGCTGGCCACTGGGACTCCTCTGGATGTTTTGGACTTCTCCAATCTTCCATGCACCTGAGCAAAGACGAGACATTATCACATCACTCAGGTACAGTTTTGCTCCCTCACTAAACCAGAGAAACTTCTTTCCAGTTGGTTCTTGGCTTGTGTATAAGTTTAAGATATTAGCAGTATTTTCATAAACTTTAAAAAGTGTGTAATGAAATGTGGCCAACACTATAGTACTTACAGCACATAACTTAATGTTAAAATGCGCCTGGAAAGTGTAGTGGTGAAGGTCAACCAACTGAGACACAAATCCCCAAAACACATCCATTCTATACAGTGGCCACCTTTAATGGTTTTGGCTCGAGCTTTGACGGCATGGTAGCTTCCTCTTCTGGATTTGTTATGAGTGATGCTGTTCGAGGCCTGCCAAAAAGGATTGTAATTGCTGAAGGGTTGACAGAGGATGACTCAGAAGAATTTTTATTCAGGCCAGAGAAAGAGTTGTGCATTAATCAGAGATTAGTTTCGCCACCATATTTTCTTGAATGAAATCGATGTGTCTGTCACCAGTCAGTGGGAGTAAACAAAAAACAAATGCATCTCCGCAGTCATAATTTGACCATAATTGCCATGTTTGTCAGTAATGTGAATGGCTTGTAAAAAGTCATTGGGCAGCTACAAATCTGTGGGATGGCAGGGAGGATTCATTGAGGGGTGCCAACAAGCAAATATATAAGATATTTCAGTCTAATTTCTTTCTTGAAAATCATAGAGAGGAAGAGAATGAAACAGCTCGGGCCATCAAAAGAAATTGCTTGAGAAATCCTGGAGTTGGAGGCCTGTTTCAGAAAGCTAAACTGCATTACTGAAAATGAGGAGCAGTCAATGCATGACAATACTGGACAAAAAAAATAATTGCTGCTGTGGAATGGCTTGACATGGAGGGGCTGGGTGTGGTACAAAAATCTTTAGATGTGTTTAAACACAGAGTTAACAAAGTAATAGGAGTCTTGTGTGTAATGTATGGGAATGGGGTTTCTGAATGTTAAGTAATTTGGACAAAAGCTTCTCATCTTTCTTCCTCCAGCTGAATGATCTGAATCCTCAACGCGGAAGAACATCTCAGTAGAATATTCATACCAACGCTTTAGCAATACTGGACTGTGTAGTGTGATAGCAGAGCACACCTTAGAGGACAGAACTCAAACCGTGGTCCAGCCATGGGGAAGACGGGGCAGAGCACGGTGGACCTTAACTCACCCTCAGAAGTCAAGCAGGCCGTGCCATTTGAAGAGCTGAACCACAGTGTCACTCCTCCGGCAGAAGAGAAGAAACCGGAGCTTCCTGACAGGGGAAACTGGAAGGGCAAGTTTGACTTCTTGCTGTCCTGCATCGGATATGCCATCGGTTTGGGCAATGTCTGGAGGTTCCCCTATCTGTGTGGCAAGAATGGAGGCGGTAAGAAACACCAGAAGCAGGATATTTTGCTTTAAGCTAAATGCTAAATTGGTTGGATGTCTTTTGCATTAGTTGCAGTCAAATGTCAAGGGTATAACCAAATGTTTCACTGCACTAATTACTGGTTCCCTTACTGGTTCCCTTTTAACAGGATATATACATATTCAGTTATTTTTAATCTCATTTATTCTAAAATAAAATAAATCAACTGCCTTATTTAATCATTTCTATGCCAAATATCAATACCAAATATCAATTAACACTGATTGTTAAGCATTTGTGGTAAATGTAAATGTAAATGTAAATATAGGTTGGTCTTATTTAAACCTATACTTAAACAAAAGGGTTTTTTTTTCAATAAAGTCATAAATATTAAATACTGAGTGTCTTAGTATTAAGAGCTGCTGTGGAATATCCTTGTGCATCCAATATCTATTAACAATGGGAACTTTATTTTTTATGATGTATTTGTCTTTCTTCTGCATCTAAAACACATGACACACTATAATCAGTCACAAAGTAGTAACGATGTTGTACAGATGCAAAATAATGGAAGGATATAAAACACAAAAAACTTTATAACCATATGCCATTGGCTAAAATCCAACAGTTTTGTCATTACAAAAAAACTTGAGTAGCAATAAATGAATTATTTGAAAGAACAGCTGCATTATGTATATGCATTTGTTATTGGTGACTTCTCTGATATGGACTATTGTTATTTTCATTAAGGTGCACTATTTGCACTGAGTGTGGCCCTGTGACACAGTGTTTTTGTAGCTACAGTGTTTTTGTAGCTTCACCATAGTAAAGGTTTGTTTCTTATTCTTTGGAATTAGCTAATTTCAATGGGGGTCGCACACTAAGGCTGAAAATTAATGAAATATGTGGAAGAATGTCAAACACAAAGCTTAAGATGACTACAACTAGCTCTGAAGAGAACAGCAGGGAATCAGGACTACCAGACTACTAAATATAATGTTAACATTGCTAAACATTTAGCAATATTGGTTTCAGCTCAGGGTGGTTTCAGCCACTCGGGGTGAATTCCACTGTTCAATTTAGGGCCGTTCAGGTCAGGTAATAGATCATTAGTTCCTGATCTAATGTCAGGAGTCTCTCACTGTCCTACACATGTCCTTCTTCATCGAGCTCAGTGCTATGTTTCTGCTGCGTTGGCTTGTGCCCTCTAAATATATGTCACTGACTGATCGATTTCTTTGTAGCTGCAAATCAGATTCACCAATCCAATAAACAGTCACGCATGGGATTTATCAGCCAAACAATACACAAAATCAAGCAGCAGATTCAGTTTAAATGATGGAGATGCAAACAAAAAGGATTTTGAAATAGTACAATAAGCAATGAATGTTGATTATAATGATGCATCAAATAATGACAGTTATGAGGAAAAGTAAAATATAGCTATTGATAAAGAGCGTAAGACTACCAAGTTTATCAAATTTAAAGCAGACACAGTTATTGTTGACTATACGTAAAGCATGCTGTAAGTTTATATGAATTATGTCCCACTTTCGTCAGTCTTTATGTCAGTCTGTGACACATGGATTTCGCTAGTTTGCTAGTTGTACAGTCTTGTTGTATGTCTTTGGCACATTTTTGTTATTTCTTGAAATTGTCAACACACCATCAGCCTCTCAACTAAGGTGGTAAAACTCACTTTGCTCCCCCTGAGGTGGGTTGAATGGCACTTCCTCTCCCCATTACTCCCTGTAACCCTCCCAGTATAAGTGACGTTTTGTGATTGGAGGAGTCCAATGGGTGGAAATGAACGCGAGAGAAGGAAAAGAAACTATAAACACAGAATGCAAATTCTATGTAAAAAGTATTCATGGTGTAATTGTGTAATTGCTCATGTGATTTTCAATAACACAATAACTCATCTAGAGGTTAACCCATCATTTTAAAGTCACCTTTAATTAAGACTAGAATGTTAATATTCCAGGAGCATTTCTCATTCCATACTTCACTACGCTGATTTTTGCTGGGATCCCCCTCTTCTTGCTGGAGACGGCACTTGGACAGTACACTTCAGTGGGTGGACTGGGGGTGTGGAAACTAATTCCAATGATGAAAGGTATGACACATACACACATATATATTTATATTATTATTTAATATATAATAATATAAAACCAATGCAATTAGAAGATAGTAAGCAATGTAGTAGCACAGGCGGTAGTAATAGTAGTAGTAGTAGTAGTAGTAGTAATAATAATAATAATAATAATAATAATAATAATAATAATAATAATAATAATAATAATAATAATAATAATAATAATAATGTCATATCAAACACATTTTATTTTTTTTATTTAGTCTGAACACATCAGCTGTTCCTTATACTGTGTATTATTTTCACAATTATGAAAAATTCTTCAAAATAAAGTATTTCTTGCCATTTACTGTTAAATTAGTTGAATCCCACTATATAAAAACTGACTTAACCAGAAAGCATGAGCTGTTGTATCCTCTGTGACCTTGCACTTGTCTCAGAGTGGTGAAACAGTGGGGAAGATTATGTGCAATTTGGTCTTGGTATAGTGTAAACGATGGATGGCCTTGAATTGTGTCAGTTGGTGTCTGCCATTGACTGAACATGAACGTAATGACAGAATGACAGCATTTGACTTCTGCCGCGAAGTTTTATCATAAACATAACCATACCATAAACATGACTTGTTATGAAGCAGTTATGCCTCTCTCTCTCTCTCATTCTTTATCTCACTCTATCTCACCGACTCATTCTCTCTCTCTCTCTCTCTCTCTCTCTCATTCTCTCTCTCTCTGTCTCAGGTGTAGGTCTGGCTGCTGCGGTTTTGTCCTTCTGGCTCAACATTTATTACATCATCATTATCGCTTGGGCGCTTTACTACTTGTTCAACTCCTTTAGATCAGTAAGCCCCGCCTCTTTCTCAGAACAGTAACTGAACAGTCATCTCTTTCGTTTATTCATTAAAGCATTTAGTGCTTTCACTGCTTTATGCATTTTAAAATGTTTTAGCTTTTTAATAGATTCATTCATTCATTTTTCCTTTTACTCAAATATGAATGAGCTCAAATGGATGACTTAGGAGAGATGAACAATTCTCATATTCAAAACTGTTCTATCTATTTCTTTGTGGAGTCCAGTGTGCTTTCCTTGTTATTCTTAAAAAACATCTTTTTCCTCCAGCTCCAGCAGCCATTGTTGCTTTCATGAAGACCACCCCCCACCCCCCACCCGTTTCTTGCTCAATTTCTCCCCACCCCCTTGACCCAGCTCTTTGTGGTCGTCTCTGCTCTAGAGTGCACTTTTAAAGTCACTGGAGAAATAATAAGCATCTGTGCGTTTCTCTGCCGAATGGAGCACTCCGCAAGGGCTCTCTGCGTCATGGGAATAAAAACGTCCACTCTTAACTTCAGAACACAGACTTTTAAAGAAGCTTCAAATAGCACTCTTTTGAACTTAAATCTAGCTCTTGACTTCTTAATTTTTTATTTATTTATTTTTAGTACATACAGCTTATGTACAGTAGTAGCTCTTCTTTTCTCTCCACACCACTTTCACAGATGTATCTATTCTCCAGCTCAGTGATTCATATTCCCAGTTCCAAGGCAGCTTTGAGAGATATTCCTACTTCTTTACTGAAATTTCACTATTTAGGGTACCGGTTATTGGTGAGAACACACAGAGATCAGTAAATGAGTTTGGGCATCAACCTGTGTCAGCATTCACCAGATAAATAAACAAACCAGCATTGATTGTTAGCTACCGAGATGGACTGGTATAAAGTTGCCAATAATTTATGCCCTCCTCTTGAAAGATTATAGCTCATCCATCCATCCATCCATTGATCATCCATCCAGCCATCCATCCTTCCATTTATCTACCCATTAATTTATCCATCCATTCAGCTAACCATCAATCCATCATTCATCCATTCATATATACATCATTGTCTCCATTCTTTTAAACATCTTTAAATCATTTAAGAAGCACATCTAAGAAGCGCTTCTTAAATGAATCCATCCTGATGCTATTTACCTGGAACATGCCCAATAAAAAAAGGTACTAAATGGGTTATTTGGAGCAATGTGATGAAAGGCCCACTGCTGGTTTTCAAGAAATGTTTCTTCAAAGAATCATCTTTTAAAATGAGAATAAATGGGTGTGAAAACCCTTTTTCATATTTAAAGAATATTCATTTCATGTCAGGGCTCATTACCCATTTGAGTTTTCTTCATGGAATTATGCATCTATCCCAAGAAGCAATTAGAAATGTTTAAGAGTGCACTCTGGCTTCTTTTGCTTAGTGTGCTTTTTTTTAGATGCTTAGTGATTTCTGTTTAATACATGTCTTTTATTTTACTTATTTTATTTTACTCATTAAAGCCAGCTTTACTCTGTCCACTCTACTATTACTGTCTCTGTCATATAAACAATTTTTGTACATCAGTTACAAAAAGTTATTTGTGATTGAGTGATTTCTCTGTTCTCTGTTCAGGTATATGTGCAGTACAAATAAAATGTATGTTTATTATCGACCTAAATATCATTCTCCCTGCCTCCCTGCAGGAGTTGCCATGGCAGAGCTGTGATAACCCCTGGAACACAGAGAGCTGTTTTTCTAACTACAGCCTGACAGACACCACCAATCTGACCAGTGCGGTCACAGAGTTCTGGGAGTGAGTGAAGTCTGATCAGCCTTATCATGATGACTCTGTCTCTGTCTTCTCTAGTGTTGTCTGTCTACTGAGTAGAACTTAGGGGCCTGGTGTGCTATCAAAAAACCTTACCTTAGTATTTTCTCTATTTCACTTGATTAAACCTATCGGCTAATCTCCAGACTTTAATCAGCAACAATAATTATTTTACACTTAGAAACACTATACAATACATATATGTGACCTGATCTGGCAAAATGAGTCACAGTGACCCAAAATTGAGGTTTGTGAAAATAAGCTTTAAAATGATATCTTGCTCAAAGCTGTATCTTAAATGGTTGTCAAGTTACAGTCGTTTGAATTTTGGTAGCACAGCACCATTTTCCAACTGAAAACCCGAGAAAATCGCATTCAAAGTTTTTGTCAGTTTTTTGTTGATATCTTTAACAATCCATAGCATTCAAAGAGATGCACCCAGTATTCAACAA
>JBBPDE010000128.1:23426035-23436245 GCA_037974605.1 Nannopetersius ansorgii
CACACACACACACACACACACACACACACACACACACACACACACACACACACACACACACACACACACACCTTAAAACACAGCAGTGCAAATGCATATAGCCCCTTACATAAATACCAAGAAATGTGCAGCTGACACTTGTGTGTGTATCTGGACATGTGTGTATCTAACTGGTTTCATCCACACCAGAGGGTCTGAAAGGATGAGTGACAGTTCTGAAATGAATAGCTCAGGTTCTAAAATCTGACTAGTAGAGTCATATTTGGGGCTGTTGTTAAATACTCAGAGTTATTGCTGAGTCGATTGAAATCAATGACTGTTGTTCATGGCATTAAAAATTATGTTACTGTCGATATACTACATTGCTTGGTGGAAGAAATGTTTTTTGTGATCCATTATTATTAATAGTCATCTAAATTATGTCTCAAACATAAGTATGTTATATTCCACTGTACTGTTTAGAAATAACCCACTCAAGGTTGTGTGTTAGATTGCTTTCACAGGCGTTAAAGGGGTTTTATTCCCTGCTGTACTGCTAAATCCGAGTGGTGAACCATGACTATCATAGTTAGGCGGTAAATACCAAAAGAAGGAAAAAAAAAAACAATATAATGTGCAATAATGCTCATAACTGTTGGCAGTTATATGGAATTCTAGCAATCTGTTAGTACTAATAGTGTTACATATGATTATTAAAATCCAAGCACAGTCTGTTGCACAAATAAGAAAAGGAAATATCATAGATGTATTCCTTTAATTCCTAGAAATCCTTAGCCCTTCTTTAGAGGCCTAGAAGACTTTGATAGTCCTCATCAGTAAAGGCTTATACACAGCCTTGAGTGCTTTATTGCTTTCAACTTGATTTCAACTCATAGGGCACAGAATATGCATGACAGTCTAAATGGTCTCCACAGTTCTGTACCGTGGAAGGTTTCATCACTGCTCTGATGGATGAGTACCCCACTATCCTGAGAAAGAGAAAGAAAGTATTCATTCTCATCGTCTGCATTATATCCTTCCTTATCGGCTTGTCCAACATCACACAGGTGAGGCACAATTTGTTGTGTTTGTGTTGCATTTCTATAACATGAATTAAATTCCAATCTCCTTTGCCAGTCACTGTTCATTTTGTTTGGTTGTGTGTATTGCTTTGTGTTCTCCATTACAGGGTGGACTGTATGTGTTTAAGCTGTTTGACTATTACTCAGCCAGTGGCATGTGCCTTCTCTACCTTGTCTTCTTCGAGACGATCTCCATAGCCTGGTTTTATGGTACACAATATAATATAAAATACATTTTCCCACTATTTCAGTGAAGTACAATAGCACTTGGGAGTCAGATATGGCTGACAGGACAAATGGTGTAAATGATGTTGATAGCTAATTTAACTACATCCCTCTCTTTCACTTTACTGCAGGAGCAGACAAGTTCTACAGTAATATTGAGGACATGATCGGTTATAAGCCGTGCGGCTGGTGGAAACTCTGTTGGCTTTACTTCACACCGCTAATCTGTCTGGTAGGGAAAACATTCTCTGTGGATGAAATCCAACTATACACTTTAGTATACATTTATTTATCAACATACACTGCCAGCCAGTAATGATCAAAATCATATTTTTAATGGAAATGCAATAGGAAAAGAAATGGACTCTTAAAAACAAACCACCCACATAGGGTTTTTGGTGTGATGCCATAGACTAACCATTTGAGTTCCATAAAGAACTGTTTGATATGTTTGATAAAAAGTTTGATAAAAAGAAACAATTGTTTCTATTTTGTTGCTGTTGAGACCAACACACAAACCCTCCTTGCCCACCCAAAACAAAATCTGAGGTAAACATATAGGTAAAGCATTTGCCCAGACCGTGCTCTGTTCACCTGTGTTTTGTTCTTGTTTCCTCTGCTGCTACGGTGTTCTCATTATCTAGTTAGTTTGTATATACATTTACATTTATTTACATTTATGGCATTTAGCAGATGCTTTTATCCAAAGCGACTTCCATTCCCTACCTACAGGGGGCAGTCTCCCTGGAGCAACTTGGGGTTAAGGGTCTTGCTCAGGGACCCAGTGGTGGTGCTGAAGGTAGGATTCGATAAGTAAAATAAATCAACAGGATTCATTATTATTCATTACATGTTTTAACCTTATCAAAAGTAGCACCACACCTTTCCAATGTCTTTGCAATATGTTCATAAGCAGATAATAGCAAGAAGTAGGTTGAAAAAGTGTCACTGATAGGTTAAAGGTCAGGTCAACTCTGTGTGCCAGCTTCCAGTGAAGCGATTGGGATTTAGGTTCATAAAAGATAATGTATGCAAGATCTTTTGGCCAAACTGCACTACATGAAAATTTAAGAAGAAAAGGATAAACATAGGAGGCAAATCTAGGGCTGTGGCTGCTGGAGTATTCTAACTTGTGGAATTGTGAAGTGTCCATTTGTAACACATGAACACGCCACAGCGCACAGTGTGAACAGTGTGAAATTCTTTCTCTGAATTTAACACATTCACCAGGTGAAGCAGCGGACAGCCAGGAACACAGCACCCGAGGAGCAGTGTGTAGGGCTGGTACTTTTGCTCATGGGTACCACAGTGGTGCCACTAGCAGTCATGGGATTCGAACCCACAACCTTCCGATCCCAGGGGCAACCAGCTGCCCCGCAGTAATCTGGATGTAATGATAAGGGATGCCCAAAAGCTCAAAGAGCTGATTTATTATGCATATACATAAAAAATTTACATAAAAAATATACATAAACCTTTGCTATTGAATATATCTAGTATCGGAGGGGAGCACTTTCAGATGGAAGCTTTTAATGGTTAGGAGTGGGAGGTGGTGATTCCATTTCAGTGTGAATCCTGTCTCTCTTTCTATTGTCCCCCAGGAGGATACTGAATGGGCTATTACAGGACAATAGCTTAGACTGCATTGTTTAAACAGTAGGCAACAAAAAATAGGTCCCAATTTGTGTTTTTCTATGCCATCACTTAAATAAATCTTTGTGAAAGTCTAGGTTATTATAAGACAAAATATATAACAACAATACACCCCCACACACAATACTCCTGGTAAAAGTGCTTTGTTGATCTCTTCAGTAAAAATAAGAGCACATCCTCTACAGAGAACACACATCGGTTTAATTACTGAATTTAAAGTTTTTCAGTATGATCCGCTCAAAATATAAAGAAATGGTGCATTAAAACTGTAGAAAATAAAATACACTGGATCAGTATTCTATATTTGCCTATAATTGTTATATAACTGTAAAATGTTAGTTACTGCATAGTCACGTATATTTCATTCATGTGAAAAAGATAAATGCAATACATGAAATACATGTGATTACAAAGGAAGCAAATGCAGCTCATCCTTCCATCAGTGTCTTAAATGCTTAACTGAAGACTCAGTAGAGCTGTCTCTTGTGTTTCCTGTGTGTAGGGGGTTTTCACCTTCAGTGCCATAGAGATGACCCCTCTGACATTGGGGAAGTACGTGTACCCGGCCTGGGGGCAAGGCATCGGCTGGCTCATGGCCCTCTCCTCCATGGTGCTCATCCCAGGATATGTCATCTACATGTTCTTCAGCACCAAGGGCAGCATACGCCAGGCAAGACCTATCTTATAATCTGGTCTATCGATCTGTAGACTTGCATATCCATCCATCCATCCATCCATCCATCCAACCATCCATCCTTCCATCCATCCATCCATCCATCCATCCATCCATCCATCCATCCATCCATCCATCCATCCATTCATCCATCTGTCTATCATTTATATATCTATCATCTACCAATCTATATACACACAAACATTTATATTATGTGTTTGTACTGTGTACAGTTTTTCTATTATACTATTTTATTTTATAGTTGTTATTTCTATTGGTTATGCTGCTTCTACTTTCTTCTCTTCTCTTCCCCCCTTTGCTGTTGTAACAATGGACCAAAAAATAGGATCAAAGTTACTTAGAATACATTACACTACTTTACATTTGAGAATGTATTTTCACTTTCTCCTGTAAAGTCACTTTTTGTAGATACATCACTTTTTCAGTGCTTGTTTTGTATCTATTTCAACACTAAGCATGCAGTGCTTCTTTCTGTCCATTACAGCGTTGGCACAAAATGACCACACCCACTGAGGAGATCACAGCCCCAGAGGATAAAGGCTTCACAGGGCTTCAAACCAACATTGGAGAAGCTTCTGTCTGACATTACTTTTCTGTCTCTAATACAGAAAAGGACATTCAGGAATCTAATGAAAAACACCCAGGCCAGCAGCACGTGAGTGAGGCTGCTTTCTCCTGCATGTCTCCTCCCCTGTCAGCTGGAGAGAAACTACAAAAAGACTGAACAGAACTGAAATGAATACACGCTCATGCCTGTTTTCCATTCTTTTTCAGCACAAGGCATTTGTGTGGGCTACACTTGGCAGACTTCCTGTGTTTAATTTGTAATTCTCTGCAACATGGACATGTAATTGTAACGTACACCCATGTTGGAACTTTCACCTTTTCCATGAGCGTGTAATGGAAGTGTTTGTGTTTCTGGACAGGACCTTCGAAGGCTCAAATCTTCGCATTACAGACGGTTCAACACATTTTGAGAAATAGCATTTAAAGCATACATACCTACATAAAACAGTTGCATTGCTTTGATGATAAGAAATAAATCAGTGGGAAAATCTTTACTTTAACTATTTATGCCTCACCTGCAAATGCATTCATGTTGGACAAGTTTTACAGCACGCCAGCAGATTGCTTTTAACTTAATTTTTGAGTTTATTGTTGATCTCAATTGATTATTTTGTACTAGCGCAAAAGGGTGAACGGTTAGGATAGATCTGAAGCGTTTTTGTTAAGTGTTCACACTGTAGGCCAAATTAGATTTGTTTATTAAAACTGATTTTCAGATGTGAGTTTTCACATTTCAGTTTACCAAATCTGATTTGACTCATTTGCTCACTTATTCACATTTGTTGACAACAACGAACAGGCAATGAATTAGTGTTGCATTAGTGAGGTTAGACCTTGTAATCTACCATGCTTTAATGACTATATCTAGCACTACAAGCATGCTGTATTTTACTATACTTTTGCTTTTTATTTTAGCAACTACAGCATAAACACTTGAAATTACAGCAGAATGATCAGCAGATAGTGTAGGCTAAAAGTTCTGGTACAGATGCAAGATTGCCCGCTGAAACTCAGGGAACCCAATAGAGCACAAGGCTGACAGAACTGACAGTTAGTCTTCTCTTACAAGCATGCCATAACTAGTGTCAGTTTGAAATAATGCAAGAGACCTGGAGGGTTCATTCTGTCAACCTTGTCCAACATACAAGCTTAGCAGCCTAGCAGCATTGCATTTGTGGGTGGATCATGGATAGATAAATTCATGAGAGACAGCGTTTTTTATCCTTTGATGCATCAGATCTGGTTTATCTCTGTCTTTAAAAGAATCACCTTTGCTTGTAGTAACACAGTATATAATATAAACATTAAACTGCATGGTGTCATTGTACCAACAAAACCTTGTATCACAATTTTTTCTTTTTTACATATTTTGAAAATACTGTTATATATACTTAGTAAAAAATTTATGAGAAATTAACCAATTGAAAAGACTTTCATTGTTTAACTTACACCGATACAAGGTTTTATCCAACAGTGACAATATACTGCTTTCCTGGTGAAAATTGGAGCCACTGAATTACAAAATAAAGAATATCCTTAGAAATAAATGCAAATTAACACATTTTGTTAAAGAAGTTAAAGAATGACAATGAAAAAGACTTAATCTGTTATTCCTGAATTAACCAATGAATTATGGTTTTGATGTGTTAAAATGAGCCAAGTATTACCAGTTTCTGTTTTACAATGATGAATACAAAAGAGCTGTTGGAGAGCATCAGAAATGCAGTTATTAAAAATGTAATAATTAAAGGCTACAAGGCAATTGCCAAAGACTTTCAAATCCCTGTTTCAATAGTTCTTCAAGAAATTTCACAGTCATCAGACTAAGAGGCTTTCAGGATTTGGTGCATAGAAGGAAACTGATGACAAATGTCAGCAAAGGCAGGTGTGAATTGTGGCAATAACACCACTCAAGACGTCTGAAGAACTTCTGGAAGTCCTGAAGCAGTTCAAACGAAACACTATGCAATATACCAACTATGGCTCCATGGTCAAAGGCCAAGGAGGAGGCTACTAAATCCCATTGAAATCTGCCTTACAAAAAGGACTCCAGCAAACTTAAAAACATTTAAATGCATAACAATTGAAGAGTGGCAGAAACTACCTGAAAAGAGTTGCAAGAAGCTTCTAGATGGTTATAAGAGACTTTTGCGGCTGCTGTTCTGCCACTAAATATTAGTGAAGGGTACCAATAAATGTGGACAGCGAACAATTTGTATTTTTTATATATTTTTATTTTATTATGTGAGTTTCTTTATTTTTTTGTATTTATTTTTGTATATAAATATACTGAATTTGTTTATTTGCCCTTATTTCTAAAGATTCTAAAGGCTGTACTTATTCAGGAGTGTCAATAATTTTCACCAGGACATAAACCTTCTATGAATGTTGTAAAAAATGTAAGTTAAGCTCTATTCATACTTTTGTACATATACTGTCAGTAAACAGACTGTTTAACACAAGATATATTTCATAGTTATGTTGCTCAAGTGTTTATAGCTGGTCCTTTAAAACAGGGTATTCACAATAAAATCCCATAAATATTTTATCATGGTCCAGACAAATCATTGTTTATATTTGTTGATATTGACCTGGTTTGTTGTTTTCAGACAACTGATACTCTTAAACTGCCAGTACTAAAAAGAATAGTAAATTATGGAAAGAACGGGATATGAAATAGAATTACTAACCTCTGACAGGATCAGCTGGAGAATGAACAGCAGAGCCTTAAAATTTGTATTCAAAACAATAAACATAACTGTAATATACAAATATTTCACTATTTATTGGAAGCAAGGTTTATTAGTTTAATAACATTCATTCTAGGACACACATTTTCACTTCTATGGTGTCTTATGCCACCGGGGGGCAGCACCATAGTGAGAGCCACAGGGATATCAAAAGCATGGTGATAAGATCAAATTCTTTGCTGATATTGGACACATTTCTATACACGACATCTCATACAGAGGATTCTGTCAGTCATTACTGAGCTGAAGTCTGACTGTCTGTGGCATTTTATCCTGAGTGTGCACTCCAGTTGGACACATCCAGCCTGATTTTATCCTTTGAAAACTGAAAAATGACACATTTGAAACCAGGCTTTGTAAGTCTGATGAATGTAGAGATCTTTCCACAAGATTTTGGAGTGCTTCTTGGTGGGTATTTTGCCCATTCATTATGTGGAGTATTTATGAGGTCAGGCACTGATGTTGGATGAGACCTGGCTCACAATCTCCAATCCAGTTCCTCCCAAAGGTGTTGGACGAGTTTGAGGTCAGGACTGTTTGCTGCCAGTCAGGTTCTTCCACACTGAACTCATTCAACCATGTCTTTATGGACCTTGCTTTGTGCACCGGGGCATAGTCTGGAATAGAAAAAGTTCTTCCCCAAACTGTGTCCACAAAGCTGGAAACATGTCATTGTCCAAAAAGTCTTAGAATGCTGAAGCTTTCACTAATACAATAATTAAGTGCCCTAATACTTTTGTCTATATAGTGTATTTCCATGCTTCTTGTCCAATTGTAATATTTTAGTGAAAAAATGGTCTGTTGCCTTTCCTCAGTAATGGCTTTGCAGTGGAAGGATGAATGTAGGAACTGAAACACATGGAGTTTCTCAGATCTGAAGAAAGAGGGAAGCTCCTCAGATCTGAAGAAAGAGGGAAGCATCTTACTCTTGCATGATTTTCTTTATATCGTTCTGTTATATAAATTTGGCAATTCCTGTTTTGGAAATTTGAAAGGCAGGTGAGGTGCGTATGTTGCCTGCGTGAATGTAAGAGTCTCTTTCACACATCATTGATGTTATTGACATCATAACACCAATGAGAGCTTAGAGAACAACTTTGGTTGGAAGGACTCAACCGAAACATGGTAGCTTTAAGGAAGGAGCGGCAGTTAATGTGACAGTGGGGTGCACAGAATTAAAGAATGAACACTATTCCTAATGTGAGGCTTTTTTGATCATGTTTCCTGCTTTTTTCTGGCTGTAAACAAATGATAACTTGGGAAATTTTATTTTGATTAGAAAGAAAACAAACTAACGATATTGGAGGATAATACTGCTTGCACATATTCCAACCATTCAACCATTTGCAGAACTTGTGCTACAAATTTTGTAAAAAATGGAATGTAGAAGCTTTGGAGAATTTTCCCAAAGAGCAGAATGCCCCACAGCCTCGGTTTGTTCAAACACTATGAAGAGGCCTATGCTCCTGAAAGATGTTTTAACATACTAATGTGATGCATAATTGTATTGTTACAGAGATATTACATCATCCTTTTAACATGAACATGCTGAGTAGAAGCTATTTTGTTAAACCCATATCTAACTCAGAGACAATCAGATTAGTAAGGGCTGCCATGTAAAAGGTCACGACACCACTTTAGAATATCAACTGTTCAAATAAAAAGTCACTGCTCAAGGTGAAGAGTATAGACAGAAATAATTTTAATAGCATGTAGTTAACGCGTAGACAGAGAACAGAAAAGGTCAAGCAAATGGGAGAATGTATCCAATTGATTTTAAGCCATGTCAGAGCCCCTCAAGCACATGCTGTCAGCCTGATTTAGAAGTCAGTGCGATTTAAACACAGGTAACAGTGCAGTAGCCCTTTCGACAGAACTTAAATCCAGAGTTAACATTAGCATCCAAGCCTTTGGCTGCACGTAAGACGTCTATCTTAGAAGCCTCAACTCTGTTACCTAAGATAGTCTCATTACGTCCAAAGTTTCAGGCACTGCACACACTTCACTAAAGCAAAGAGTGCTACACAGTTCACCAGGAGGTCTTCATGACCTCCATGTTAACCCCCTGAGGGAGTGTGAAAAATGAAATTCATTCATTCAATATTTAATTCGGGTGTTATTAAAATAACTGAAGTCCGCTTTTGGGACTAACTTGACGGCAAGTTGGAAGCAAATTTGTTTAAAAAAAGTGAATTTTAAAAGGAATTTCTGAGGTCATGTTCTCAAATTCAGACTAGGGAGACAAAGGGAGGATGGCATTCTCCTTGATGAAGGACCAAGGCCATCTAGGTAGCCTATCTTGTTTATTTTGGGGCGGCGAAGTGGTGCAGTCTAGGGAAAATGGGAATAGATGAAAACAGTCAATTTGCTGCTGTCCAATCGACAAGCCTGGGCCAGCTAAATCAACCCTGACTGCATGCCAGCTCCAAAGAGATTGGCTCCCTCTGTTTCTCCTAACAATGGT
The DNA here is from genome assembly GCA_037974605.1 of Nannopetersius ansorgii. Lineage (NCBI taxonomy): Eukaryota > Metazoa > Chordata > Actinopteri > Characiformes > Alestidae > Nannopetersius > Nannopetersius ansorgii. The sequence goes on from JBBPDE010000128.1 coordinate 23,435,450, forward strand.
TTCCAACTGCCTCAGCCATTACCCTATATGGAAATGAGATACGGGAGTAAAAAGGAATGAAATAAGGTAGACGGGATCAGATAGGGGAGCTCTAAACAGCAGCAATGTAATTATGAACAAAGCACTCAGCCTGATAACAGAACAGAGGAGCTCAGAGGAACGTCTATTCAACACATGCCGATGGTGCTCATGATTAATACATTGAGGCTCCCAGACCAGACAGACGATGACCACCCTCAGATAAGGATGGCTCATGGACTGTTAACATTTACCAGTGCAAGAATGACTGCGACTCCTCATTTAGACTCTGAACGTAATATTTACACACTTGGAATAAAAGGAAACAAACACAAACAAACAAAGCAATTGTTTAAGATTTTTTTTCTCCATCCGGCTCAAACGAGAGCAAAGCAGACAAACATTCAGGTTTAAAGTGTTTTTGTGCCAACGACGCGCATCTCGTGATGTTTCAAGTGTCACTTGAGTTCAAAAGGCCAAACAAAAGGTCTTCAAAGATCATTACACGAAAGAGAACAAACTAACAGTGAAACTGATTGAACCATATGTCCATTGGTTGTGGCTTCAATAAAGCCAGTGAGCACTGAATATGATACACTGATGAGAGAGTGTGAGCGAGAGAGAGAGAGAGAGAGAGAGAGAGACAGAGAGAGAGAAAGAAAGCACGAGATAGAATGACAGAGAGAGAGAGAGAGAGAGAGTGAGAGAGAGAGACAGAGAGAGACAGACAGAGAGACAGACAGAGAGAGAGAGAGAGACAGACAGAGAGAGAGAGAGA
>JBBPDE010000128.1:23481109-23497235 GCA_037974605.1 Nannopetersius ansorgii
AAAAGGATATGTGTGGTTACATGAAATGCCCTTTTGTGTATCAGAAAAGACAGCTTATAAATCTGTTAAAATAAGACTTGCTGATATTAGTTTTATGTTTCCAGCTGTTAAGTGTGAATAGTTTTTAACCCTGCATAAAAAAACAAGACTTCATGTCTATGCCAAGTATTACACTTAAGTTTATTAATTCACATGCTTCTCTTGTTCTGAGACATTTCCCTCAAGCTATGTCTGCTAACTATTTTGTGCTGTTGGCTAGACTTCACCACCTGTTCAAATAATAACAAATAGTTTACTGAAATCAAAATTGTTTATATATTATAATTTTTTATATATATATATAAAGTGAATAACATCACTTTACTGAAAATTGTAATAAAGGGATTGATAAAAAAAATCTTGATGGTTCCTGTAATAATTTTAATCACCCTGATCTATGTGACAGTATCTGAAAATGTCTTAAGTTACTTTTCCTGCAGTCTCTGACATAGCAGGATTTTGCTGAGAACCTGTTCCAAGTTATCATGGTAGGCACAACAGGGATTTTTAAAGACTTTATCACAGTATTGATCACAAAAACGATATATATGTATATATATAAACAAGGTTAAAGGTATGAGCTACGGCAGTATCTCGTTTCAACAGGCATTCTCTGCATCACCGGAGGGCCATGAGATAAAAGTCAAGAGATAAAAATCTGTACCTTCCTGAAATGGCTGTGGAGATAAGTCGGGAGTCAGTGAGCATGAAATTTGAACATTACTCCAAGCATATGCAACAAGCACACACTCGGATACACACACACACACACACACACACACACACACACACACACACGCACAAACACACACACACACACACACACGCACACACACGCACACAAAGCACCTTGAGCAGAGAGTGGGCCTGCTGGTCAGAAGATGAAATTACAGACCCTATAATCGCTGTGCTGTAAACATGTGAACTGTATACAGCAAATCGAAGCTTATGGATACCCTGATAATCTAACAAAGGGTGTTGATTTTAAATGTTTAATAACAATCTAAATACAAACTTACAATCATTCTTAACCCTTAGAGATTGAGCATTCTTACATTTTAGATTAACTGCATAATTTTTATATAATCCTTTTATATTCATCACTCATTGCTCACTGATCAAACAACACAGCGATGAATGTGAGAGAAATCTGCGATGGCCTTTCTTGCTTCACCTCTTAGCATGAGGCTGATGCCTTCAAGCTGGTAAAGGCTTTGTTTGATGTGATCTAATTGTTTTAAGCCTCTAATGGCATTCTGCTATGAAACACCTCTTCTAACGTTTCGTTTACTTATTTTCACTTGTAGCACACAGAACTTGTGCAGACATGTATAATGTATAAGGAAGATGTTTTATAAGAACTGGATTTTAAGTCTATTAGGATTAGCAGAGAAAATGCATTCTTGTTATTTGCATTCTTTACACCTTTGCCATGTTTTGCTATGAGCCTTGTCTGCTAACTATTTTGTGTTGTTGCAAGTGAATGGCAAGACTTCATCATCTCCAGTCTAGTAAGTAACAGCTTAGAGTACTGAAGTGAAAATTATTTAAAGGTTACATTTACTATTACTGGACTGATTGATCTTTACACTTTTACCATGTTTTTGTTGCTTTCTGTCAAGACCTTCAATTTGTCATAGACATAATTAATTAAAGCTAAGGATTAGCGTATTAGCTTTTAAGATGAATAGGTTTAAGACCAATTTTCCCCCCAGTTAGTCTTTGCCAATACCACCCACTCGCTTCGTATCCGCCTACTGCAGGTTGGTACCAACAGTTTTTCAAGTTCTGTGAATAAAACAAACTTAAGAATTTCCTTGTACTGGTTGTGTATTCAGAAAACTGCACACAAAATATACCCATGACAGCCCTCTCTATACTTGCGCATTCAGCAATCGTCTAAAAAGAGAGTGTATGTTCCTAGGAGGGTGTGTGTTCTGACTGAGAGCGTCAGGAAGACAGAGGCTCCGTAAATAATAAATGGTGGAATAAAGTCTCTCTCTTCAGCAGGTGGCTCAGAGCTTGGGGATTAAAAATAGACAAAGATAGGAAAAAACCCAGAGCTCCTGTCGACTGAGGTGTCTTTTTTGTATGTTTTTTTGTTGTTGCTTCTCAGAACCTTCTTGTCTCTGACTTGCAAAGGTTCAAACAGCCAGGTCAGGCACTAAAGATTTTGTTGTATTATCTTTCCTTTTATAGTGATGGGGGTGACAGCTCCTCCTGATGAAGAGACAGAGCTCAGGATGAAAGTGGTACTGGAGAACATGAGAGATGTGGCTGTGTGCTGCAGCAGTATACAGAGGTAATGGCCAGCGCAACAGTAGGATGTCAAATAACAAAGGTTACATTTTATATATATAAATCTTACTTATATATTAAAATAATATATGATAAATTACATTTACATAATATGTTTCATATGTATATATCCCAATAATAATAATAATATATCCCAAATAATTACACAATTCATAATACCTATTAGGGCTATAACTTTATGCGATATAAAAAAAAACGAAACCATGACACTAAACCATGTCGATAAACCTGCTTTTGAGAGACTTTTTGCGATTTTGGCCAGCTGGGCGGAGCGTGTGTTTAGTTTTGGACAATGGTCAATCGGTAGCTGACAAATCGGTTCTGCAGCAGCCTGTGGCGATTCTTTGGGGTCTTCTGTACAGATTGAATACAAAAGAAGAAGTTGTATGAAAATGCAACTTGAAAAGGAAAAACATTCTTAACATAAACTGGAGTTTGAGAATCAAGATATTGTGCCAACAGCAATGATATGTAAAAATAATATAACTTCTATAATATATGTTAATCAATATTATGTATGCATACAGTGTCAAATACATACAATAATGGTAGCTATTATTCAAAATGTATGTGTGTGTTGCACATTACTATAATCTTGGAATTTATGTTGCTTTCATACATTTCTGAAGAAAATTATTCTGTAACATCCTGATGTGCCCCTTCTGTTATGTCCTGTGTTTGTTTTGCTTTGTGCCATGTTGGACTTTGATCACCACCCTAGAGATCACTGTATTCATCTATGTGTTTGTAACTCCTTCTTTTCCAGGTGTTCCGCATACTTGTCTGATTTAAATACTCCTGCGTCTTTGTTCCCATTGCCGATCCACCATAACCCATACCTTGTGTTTGTTGTTCAGTGTTTTGTATCTAGAGTTAGTTTGCACAGTTGTGTAGTGTGATATGTTGGCAAATAAAATGAAAGAAATATCTTCGTCTCGGTTTTTGCATTTATGTCCTCTCTACGTCATCATCAGAACATTACACACACTGCATCCTGAACCACATCGAAAAGTCTGTACCACCATAAAGACCTGAGTAGGTTAGACAGAGGTTTTGATGAAACTTTTTAGATTTTTTTTTTTTTTTGGCAAAATTTTGACCCCAAACCCCAAAAATATTGTCAAAATTAAACTGCAGTTTTACATTTTCCTAAAGTTTACCTGTCCTAAAGAAGTCAAATGTTTAGATTTTCCAAAAGACCCTCAAATGAACTGAATTGAGGTGCTGGAAGTAGGATCTGAGTGATTTTGACAAGGGACAAATTGTAATGACTAGACAATGACTAGGCCAGAGCATCTCCAAAATGTGATTCAATTTTCTTTGACATCATGCTTTCTTACCTTAGGAAGAGATGACACAAGGGTGCACTATGGTGAAATGGAAAACCAGTGGAGGCAGTGTGATGCTCTGGACATGTTCTGCTGGGTAACATTGGTTCCTGGCATTCATGTGGATGATGCTTTGACTCATACCACCGAAACACAGCCAAGAACACTCCTTCATGGCAGCACTATCCTCTTATGGCAGTGGTGTCTGTCAGCTGGATGACATGCCCTGTCACACTGCAGAAATCGTTCAGGAATAGTTTGAGGAACATGACAAAGAAGTGTTGACTTGGTCTGCAAATTCTTTAGACTCAGTGTGTGTTTGCACCTGCATGTTTCTAGTGAAAGCAAAAGCATTCTGTACGTGTAGTGCACTTTTGTCACTTAGTGTCCCACTTTGGCCCAGATAAACTTTCTCTCTCTCTCTCTCTCTCTCCCCCTCTCCCTCTCCATCATCGCCATCTTTTTTTTGTCAACATATTCTCAGCTCCTGGGCTCTAACGCATTGTGTTCTGACCTGCCATGTGTCAGAATCTCCAGAGAGTGTGAAACACATATTTCTTCCTCTGTGCCTGTCCTTTTTTCCCTTATTCTCATAACTGTCTCATAACCACTCAGTGTCAGCAGGTCATCATCACCATGCTCTGCTAGTACCACTCATTTTATTAACCTGCAATGCAGTATTATTTTTTATTATTATTGACATTTTCCTATTGAAATTACAGTCCCCCAGAAATAATATTTAAATACAATGTAAAAACATATTTTAAGCAGTTTTTTAAGGTCCTGCGCATTCAGTCATCAGTCACAGCCACCGGCAGCCACTTTTAATTTTATGTATTTCCTTTTATTGTTTTATTAATGTAATGAATTTCATTATTATTTCTGTTCATATGATTTAGTTTGGTATTACAATTTTATTTGTATTCAATGTTTCATTTATTTATTTGCTATGTAAATATATGCTATTCAGTCATAGAAGACATCTCTAAAAGCTGACTCCAGCTGTGATTTATTCAAATTTTTAGCATTAGCCATTGGCCTTTCTTCGACTAGCACACTAGTGTCTAGCCACCAGCACAGCTGTTATGTGCCTTGGAATATTTGATAACATCACCATCTCAGATATGGCTGTTTTATATAAAGTTATCTTGAACCACCAACTGATTCTGTTGCCAGTTCATTATTTTTTGCCTTGCCTTTATCAGTTTCTGTCTGTATGCATGGCTTTGCATTGATATTGTATACCATAGGCTCCGCTGCACCACAGAATGTTCTGGCCTCCCTGTGGTTTTAACACCGTGATCATGAATGAGTTCTGACACCAGTCCTGTAGCTTTTGTAGCGCTTTGTGACTGGTGATGGCTGCTTGATCTCGCCATGGGAAGTGACTGCATGGCTGCGGGACTGGAAGCGCTGCAGTATTCTCTGTTTCCTCTGCAGCAGATTATTGGCTTGAGCCTTTTGCTGCTGGGAGGAATGCTGATAGATATGCGCTGCACACACTGTACTACTGAGTGTTGGCACTTTACCACCGCAATGCAACACAGGAATGCAGGGAGCCTCTTGCTTTTGCAAATGTATTCTTATTTCTTTATACATGGTAGTGTATGTCCAAAGGTCATCAAGACACTCCTGGTTACAGAACTGGATCGCATCAATTTCCTGTTCTGAACACAAATGTTCTTGTTCAGGGTTTGACTTTAAATTTAGCGGTATTGGTCAGGCCTGGTTAGGTCTGATCCCAAAGCCATGGATAACATGGATCTTGCAGACCTCTAAGGTGGTCCATTTTAGCAGGGACTATCGCCATACTATGTAAGAGGTTGGCAGACTTGCTGGCCAGTATTAGGCACCTATTAACCTCATTATTAATTCTTCTCTACATCAGCAAACAGACAGAAACACTGCAGCAAAATGCAGAACCAGCAACCAGTCCAGTTCGTTTCATGACTCTAGCTGGGAGCGGCATGCTTAGGGCTTTCTAACTAAAAGACTTTAAACTATAATGTTCCTGTTACATTCATGCAGTCAAAACCACAATCAAAACAGCAAATAAGCCAAATTTCAGCTTAGAATCCAACTGCAACCCCAGTAGGCTAGGCTAGCGATAGCCAAAACAAGTTAGCTGTTTGTGTGTGCATGTGTGTCTGTTTGTGTAAGGGCTCACGCTGTTCTAACTACCCCCGCAATGTCACAGAAACAATTTATCTGCTAGAAGAAAGAAAGAGCAATCTCTTTTAATGATCCCCAGTCCACCCACAGCATGTGTGAAATGCTAACTGTGACTGCGCCCTCAGCGCCCAGCGCTCCCAAACAAAACGCTGATTATTAATGAATGTGATATTCCCTGTCCCTGTTTCAGCCCTCAAGACAAACCCTCATGCTTAGTGCTCCAGTTCACCCACTCCCACAATCCCACTGTACCCTGAGTCCAGCAGGCATTCTGGGTAGCTAAGCGACAGTTAAAGAGCTTCTCTTTTGTGGGCTCTAATGACAGCTTTGTGTTTGTTCAAACCACTCCCTTTCATGTGCAAAAATGGTGACTTTTTGTTCCGCGTTATTTGATCATGCCCATTTGAGCAGTGATCCTGTCAAGTTCAACCTCAGTCTTATCTTGGTCTGGTGGACAAATGGCTTTTATCATTAGCTGACATTGTTTTGATATTCTGTAAACTTTTAGCTTTATCTAACATGGCAGTTTGAAAATCTGTAGTTGTCCACCAAAACCTTGTCAGTATTCAGTTGCACTAGTTGTATATACTTTCAGACATATGTCAATTACATTTCACCTTTGGGTTTGACATTTCGCTTAGTAGTTACCTCTAACCAGGTGTGTAATATAAGCAAGAAAAACCAAAAGGACAGCACAAAAATGACTAACATGATCTCATTAGTAAAGGCTATGCTAATTGATGACATTATGTTTGTTAATATAGAAATATCTCATTTCTGTACTGTAGTTTTATTTCCATCTCTAAACATGATGATGGTTTAACATTTCTGATTTAAACATGAACATTACTTGTAGAGCTCATACAGACTTAGGTCTTCTGTAACGGCTCGGCCAGTGGCCGGTAGGGGTCACTGTTTTTGGGTTTGTTTTTGTATGGTATTTGGGACATTCGTGTCTGTTTTGTGTCATGTGTCATGGTGTCACCTGTCTTGTGTTTCGTGTAGTGATTATGTTTAGTATTTAAGTTCAGTTCAGATGGACCATCGTCCCATTTTAGTTCTGTTAGTTTCTGTATCGGCCCTTGAGCCAGGTTTGCTTTATTCATGTCTTCCTTTAATAAAGAAACCATGTTCATGGATGCCTGCCTGTCTGCCTGTACTTCTTGGGATAAATCACGGAAGCGGATCAACTCCATCTTCCATGACATCTTCAAAAGAGACACATGCAAACCGTGGCTATAGGTTTTCGGTGTGTGTATCTATTTCCATATCGGACATACTGTATGTGTGTTTATTCAGTGTTTATTGACACTGGTCACTCTTTATACTTTAGTTGTTTCTACAAGGCTTATAAGCAATGTATTTTGTGAGCCTACACTACCAATACTAATAATATGACTGATTATATTTAACTGCTAATGAAAGGTTAAGTTAATAGTTTGGTTTATATGATTATATAATTACGCAAGTGTTTTGTAGTGTTAGCTATGGGCACCAAACTACCCATATGCACAAATATGTGGATCACTGTCTTAGAGGGTAGGTTTGAAATGTTTCCAGTTACAGCAAGGTCCATTTGGCTTTTTGCAGAGGTTTTGGGCCAGGTTTAGCCCCGATCAGCAGAGGAGAAACTAGGGTTTAGGTCAGCAGAAGTTGGCGAAACAACACTGCTGGGGGTTAGGTCAGGGAAAGCTGATAAAACAACATTGATGGGGCTTAGGTCAGCAAAAGTCGTTAGAAGAGCAATGGTGGGGTTTAAGTCAGCGAAAGTCAGCAGAATAGCACTGGTGTGTTTTAGGTCAGCAAAAGTTGCCAAAACAGAAGTAGGGATGGACAGTGTCCTCAGCAGTGCTGCTGCATCCACTATAGTCATGTAGGTCAACACCTTACTCAGCCAAGTAACCATAGTCTCTACTGTCCCTTTTGACCTATCTTCATTAATCCTTCATTTTACTGTCTCTTCCACCAATCGTCCACTTTTGGAACCTATTCCCACTCTTCCTGTCTGTATACAAACACTCCCTCCTTCCTTTCTGCATGTTCAAGAGAAATGTGTTTATTGCACTCCTTTGTGGAACAAAAGGATAAATCCTGAAAGCAGTTAGAGCTTGAAACTGCAACCGAAGCTGCGCAAGTCCTCTCCTTGCCGTCCTTGGAAGAAGTGGAAGAGTACAGTGTATCTTTTCCCAGCACAGAATAATCTTGATCTCTATCACTGTCCGTACACCACACTGAATGGACAAGGTGTAGACGTGTGATTGAGGAAAGGAGATTTGTATCATCTGAGTTTTCACTAGATACTGCCAGTGCGTTTATATACTGAATGATAAAAAGCAAGAGGAAAACAGAAGGAGGTGAGAAAAGCAAGAGACTGTAAAGAGAGAGAGAATGGGATACATCAATGAGGGTCTGATGAAAAGAGCTGACACTATCACATCTGTGAGCTCATCACCAGATGTCATACACTATGGAGGAGATTGAAAAAAAACGGCACAAATGTATGGCTTACAGGGGTAATAAATACTGATAACTGGGTAACAAGCTGCTGTAGCTCAGGGTGAAATGAATTAGTAAAGCATCTTCTGTGTCCCACACTTTGTACTGCTACATGCTCTCAGATTGTATTCTGCTGTTCACATGTAGGTTAAGACTAAACTGTATATTATATGTGTTTCAATAATTGACAGCAAAGGAAAGAAAATTTATAGCAAACAGCAAAATGCGGATTTTGTACTTCAGTTGTATTCTAATCTCCTCAGTCAAATGGTTCAGTCAAATGTTCAGCCTCAGTAGGCCTATTGTTTTCACAGCTGCTGTGCACGAAAGGACTGTTGCACAAAAGTTTCAGATTAAAGTGACTTTCAATCCATCGGCTATAGTGTGATGTGTGAAGTGTTATGACTAAGAAAGTGGTCTGATTTGATTTGATTTGATTTGAATGTAACCAGCAGATGGTGGAGGTCTGCATTTTCCCTCCACATAGTAGTAGTTCTAAAACCTTGCCCTTGAAGTACTCCTTTCCTGCACATTTAGTAATTTCTGCTGCTTAATTGCAAACACTTCAGCTCTGGAAGGGGACGAGCTGATTAGTCTCGGCCACAATTGGACCACCCACAGATTGTCAGGTGTTTATTATAAGATTTTCAAAATTTTCAAGAACTTTGATTGGCCATTCACACTTTCCTGGACCAGCTTTATCCACCTGATGGGAAACATCTGTACAGGGCAAAACCCAAAACTCCTTTCAGTATTTACGGAACACTCTGATCTCCGCATGTTGAACATTAAAGTAATGCAATGGATTGTAAAAGATATAAAAAAAAACTGGCAAAAAATTTAAATGAGATTTTCTCAGTGTTTCAGTTGGAAAATGGTGCTGCCATACCATAATTTGAACGATTGTAACTTGACAACCATTTAACATACAGCTTTGACCAATATATCATTTTTAAGATGATCTTTTCATCTTTTAAATGACAGGAAAAATCTCAATTTTGAATTTTGGGTCACTGTGACTCATTTTGCCAGATCAGGTCACATATGGTCATGAGGCAATTATGCCCTGTTACTCTGTACATTATAGAAATCAATGTATACACATTATAGTGTCAGAGAAGTAAATTTCCAAAGACATTCTGAGTCTTTTATTCTGTAAAGAGCTCATCATTGTCTCAGGTAGACACATACATCTACACAAATTGGAGCTCAATAACCCCTCTAATCAATACCTAATTTCTCTTTCTCTCCACTCCTTTTTATTCTTGCTTACTCTTTCTCTCCAATGTCCTAAGTGTGTCAGAGGGACAGGCTGAGTGTGATAGGGGCAGGTCAGTAATGAGTCTGACGTGAGAGTGACGTGGGCTGGAGAGATAGGGGTCAGGGTCATGGGAATGGATGACTATAGCAGGCTTCCAGAGCCAAAAAAAGAGAAAGAGAAGGAAAAAGTAAAATAAATAGGTCTTCAACGTCATCAGGACACAGTTATTCATGAACCTGTGACATTTCCTAGCACCACATGATTATCACACATTAATATGCATGCATATATACATAAAAACAAATAAAAAAAAAAAAACAAAGACAAGCACACAACATTGACACCGACATTAACATTAGAAAATTTTAATGTTATCACATTTTGCTGCCTTAAGTTCTGCATGCGTCAACAAAAGCGATGATTTCCCCCTTCCTCCTCTGTGGTTTCTTCCCCACTGATGAATTGGACATTAAAATGTGCATTTCTAAGCACCAGCAGCCCCAAAACAGGATAACAAGTGATTTCTTGGCATTTGATCTCATTGTAAAATATGTAATCTCTCAAAACTCACACTCAGATGTATGTCCTCTATCAAGAATAAATAATATCAAAATAAATAAAGTCCTTTTACAAATATTAACACAGCAGGTTGGCAAGTTTTAATGTGGGATTTGGAAAGACAGGCAGTTTCTTTTACTATAGCTCATGTCCTCCCAGAGACTGTCTTTCATTCTGTTTCCTCAGGAGCCAAAAGGCCAGCGAAACGTCCAGCAGCCGCTCAGAGAAATAGAACATTTGTAATAAAAATGCCTTTGGTGACTTACGGCCCCTGTGACCTTGGATAGCTAACTGATGTTTAGGGGGATGGGATCTCAGAGCGGCGCACTAGGCAGTGTGCTCCTCGATCAAATTCAATCGGCTGTTTTTATTATAGATCCCCTGAACAAAATATAGTAAAATCCGAAGTAAAAAGACTAACACGTGGCCCTAGAAAATTGTGGAAACAGGGAACCACTGTTTTCTTGCTGTGGACATCTGTGTCCATTGAAGTGTAGCATAATTACTTCAATTCGGTGGTACCATTTGAATATAATAATTAAAATGTTCATTATTGTTACTATAAAAAACCTTATAGGTGTTAATCCAATCCTGTAAAGGGCATCACACACTAAACACAATGCAATAAAAAATAAACTAAGTTGGGCAAAGTCTGTTTAAAGGACATGTTTAGCTCCTCACAATACAAACAGACATTGGGGAGATTAGTTTCTGAGTTTGGAAAAGTAAAAGTAGCTTGGGGAGTTTCACCAGCTCATTAAATAGCTGCAACTTTGTGATTGCTTTTATATACAGCTCTGGTGGCTGTAGTCCAAACAGAGCTGCTTTATTTGATGCTGTACTGCATGTGCCAAAGCAGAAGACTGTGTGTATATACTGCATACCAGAGGTTACTAAACCTGCTCCTAAATATCTAACTTCTTGAAGAGCACACCTCCAACCCTGATTGAACATGTCATTCAGATCACCAGAACACTACATTATCTGATCAGAAGTGTTAGATTTCAGCTGGAGCTGAATTTTGCAGGAATCTCCAGGTTACCACTGCATTTAACTCCTTGATGTTCTAGAAGATACCGCAGGTGAATTGATGTCTTATTGAAGCATAAGACGTACGGCCAACATGAGACATTCCTTGACGTTTCTTCATTAAAAATGAGTGGTGACCAAACAAAAATAGCCTGTTTATGACCCACCTTACAGTGAGTGACTCATTTTCTGTAACTGCTTAATCTCGGACACTATCCTGTGGTTAATGGGCACAAGACAGGGACTCTGGACTCTTAAGTTCATATTCAATAATATTCTCATTTCCAAAGTTCTTCAGGGTTATTGAAAACATACCCTGGAAAAAATGACTCTCTGCTGTCTTTTGTTCTGAAGCCTAAGAGCATTCCAATGAAGACCTGCTACCAGCCTTTGCCTGTGGAGATCTTGCCACACTCCCAGTTTTTGCCATTCTAAACTGGAGAGTGGTAGGCACTGAAGCGTTTACAATGGATTTGTCTTAATAATAGCCAACCTGGGTTTGGATAAAAAAAAAAAACAGATGAACTGAGTAACCAACTGAGAAAACCTGCTATATTAAGAAATACTTGAGTCCTCAGGAATTTAAAAGTAATGAATATAAAATACAAAGAAAAACATTTATTGGCCAATTATGAAACTATATATGAATCATGATTTAATGTAAACATACTGTATAATTACATTATAATATAAACTCTGTCCTAGTGTTAACAAAAATAACAAAAAGGTTTTGATTGTCATTCCCCTTTGGTCTGTTAGGGCAACCCTTTGTGCCTTGGAGCAACAAGAGTCTGCAGGAAATCTGAAAGACTGAGGTGACAAAAGGCCAAATGAGGATGAGAAACTGAAAGGCTGTGTGTCTGGATACCATTCAAATTGGCCAGCACTAGACATTTAAACCTCAGTTTTTTGGCACAACACATCCCAGATTTGGCACTCTGAGGAAGCCGGTTGCACCAGAGCAGGTGTGAAGCAGCCATATTGCTACAAAAAAGAAAGATTATTTCTTGTTCCCTCGTCTTTGTAAAAACACCCAGACCCTGCTACATGCGTGCGGATGTAGGCGCGCGTGGACGAGGGAGATATTTTTTGTCTTTAATATTCCTGCAATATGAGCAATAACAATGAAGAATGACGTGCAGAGACTGAAGCACAAAAGCGTCATCTCGAAACTGCTTTCAGCTATTATTCATTTTCTGGTCAGAAATACATGGAAAAGTTCTGGAATATGTATGGCACACTTCTATCGAATCTCCTCATCCATTCTCTGGTCAGGAGCAAAGTAAAGAGAAAGAGGGAGAGAGACCTTGAGAGAGAGAGAGAGAGAGAGAGAGAGAGAGAGAGCGCAAGCAGATGAAAATGGTAAGTGTTTAAAGATGTATGTGTGACATTCAGTGAAAAAATACTCCTCTGAGGCTACAGCTACATCACAATGAATCAGTGCTGAGGGACTGAAATGGGCTGCTTCATTTCGCAATCACAGTGTACACGACTCTGTCCCGCAAGCATTGCACCGACAAAAGCAGTATTAAGAGCAGATCATTACTCCAAACCATAAAAATGCTCGCAGTTATACAATAAAAATATTACTTCAAGCCGTAATAAGGCCAGAATGTGATGCCTGAGCCAAGAAAAAAGGTGGCAGCTGTTGAAGCAGGAAGGCACACTTTGCCGTGACCCGTAATAAAACGCTGTTTGAATTTTTAACGTGGTTTTCGTAGTTAGAGTTAGCCTCGGCGCCGGAAAGCTCTGTATCATTATCCTAGCAGGGACCCTATTTACAGCCCCGCGTTCTGCCGTGTTCGTTCACATCTCAATAAGTACAACATCGCAGGACTATTTTTACTCTTCCACACACAGGGGGGAGAGGAGATGGCACGACCGCGAGGCGGACAGCAAGCATAATTTGACAGCCTGATTACGACCGTGGGGGAGAGGAAAAAGAGAGAACGAACAAACAAATTCCACCGAGCTGAGGCTGTAAAGTGGCCCAGTATATTGCTGGTTATTCAGTTAATGTTGGCCTTTGCCATACTGACCAACATCCTGACCGGGGTTATAGGTCATGGGGAGCTAAGATGACTGCAGCCCTACAGATTTCAAGATTGCAACTGATAAAGGTATAATAACTTTCTTCTTTCTACTATAATAATGATGTCAATTAAAACAATTATAATGATAACAACAAGAAAACAGCAGAATGTTTCAATGATTTCAGCATATACCAAAGTGTACATACATGTTTTGTATTATTTACTATAATAATAATAATAATAATAATAATAATAATAATAATAATAATAATAATAATAATAATAACAATAATAATAATAATAATAACAATAATAATAATAATAATACTGTTTTAATTACATGCAGTTTCCTTCTCAAGTGCTGGATCTCCAAACAAGACTGTGTTTGACTCAATTTAGCTCTTCATACGAGCAGTCTGATTGGTTGCAGTGTAGCTCATTTGCATAAAGTTAATCGAAATGGTGAGTGAGCAGGGTTTGCATTAGCGCTTTGATGTGTCAATTTAATATGTGTATAAAGTTATTGTGTAACACATCATAACACATTATTATGTACTGAAGTAAATCATCCAATAAATGTCAATGAGAAAAAAGGCAAATCATTATGCATCATGACATGTCAAGGACATTGGCTCTCCCAATTTAAAACACCTTCCCACATCCCTGAAGCTCAGTGTTCCTGTGGATGGTTTAAGGAATTGCAATACTAGTGCAGTGCTGGGGCTGATGTCACATATTGTACATCAAAAGCCATGTGGAAGCTTGAAGGAACGTATAAAGTCCTGATTTGCTACACAGACCTCGCTGCAGCTAGCACAGAAAAGAAGGATGTCAGGATACTGTTTCCTGAATGATGCCTAATGTGCAGTCAACAGATGTTTTTCAGTTTTATGTGACATGTAATCGCTTTGATTCAGATGGCAGTAATGTTATGGAACCAGGGTTCAGCATGTTCCAAATTGTGTGTGTGTGTGTGTGTGTGTGTGTGTGTGTGTGTGTGTGTGTGTGTGTGTGTGTGTGTGTGTGCTGAATGGAAAGAGCAGGCAAGTGTCGCATCCTCTCACAAAGGCAACATGCTGGTCTGGAAGCACATAAAACACAATCCAATCAGCTGTGTGTGTGTGTGTGCGTGTGCGTGTGCGTGTGCGTGTGCGTGCATGTGTGTGTGACAGAGAGAGAGAAAACTTAGAACTCATTACAGGAAACAAATTGTCCAACATTACTTTAATATGTTTTTTCTCTATTATTAATGCTTTCATATTTAATTGTTTCAAGAAATCTTACACGATGCTTAGTTAATTATGTGCTTTGAAAATTCATGCAAATTAATCCTGTGCGTTTGTGATATTTTGGTTTTTTTATGAAATTAAAACGCTTACAATCCCCCTCATGGTTATGGTTATTGGTCCAACTGAAATTATTACTGGTCATTATTATTACTAAAATAAAGTGCATATTTTTAGCTGATAATGCATTAAAAGCTGCATGAGTTGTTTTGGCAAACTCATATCTAAACAGCATAAAACAATCGTTACCAGAACCAGTATTAAAGTGAGCGCTCATACTAAATCCGATGCTCTTTCAATAGTTTTCTAAACATTGGCCCTTTAAATACTTCTTATCAAGGCTTTTCTGTATTTTGGACAAAATACTACAATACAACATGCAGCAACACATTTACTATGCAGTTACTGACTCATTTTGTTCCTCAATCAACATTGTTAAAAAAAGAAGAAACGTATTTGCAAAAAGTATTTGCAAAATGGTATCTTTAGAAAGTAATATAATTCTTTACTTCTAATGTAATATAATGCTTTTTTCAACAAAATCTCATCTGGTAACGTTACAGAGGGAAATCATTTATCTTCCTACAGTTTCCGAAGCATTTTTTAATTACATTTTGCTTACATTTATGCTAAAATACTGTGATGTGACTTTACCTCCAATATCATTCAGAGAGCACAGACTGAAAACAGATGCCATCACAATATTTAAGCTTTTTCTTTCTCCAACAGTGCAGAGCCTTTACTGAGGCTCATCATGCATAGTGTGCGAGAAACAGGACTGGAGGCAGACGTGTGTGCGTTTCAGGATGCTATCTCTACTTTCTTTCTTCAGCTCTCCTTTTCTCACTCTCTCTTTCACACGCTCTTTTCATTCTGCTGCCTCTACCCTGGGGACTGGAACAAACGCGCTTATGTGGCTTGACTTGCCTGCCATGTTTACTTCAAGGACACGTTTCCTCTCCAACTTCTCGGATTGGGCAGAAGAGGACGATTCTTGCATAAGTGCTGTGTACCAGGTGGAGATGGACAGAGTGAGAAGATGATAGACAGGAATCTGGCCAAACTGTTCTGCCTTTATCTCTCCGGACACCACACATTTTTACCACCAGCAGTAAAGTACCTTTGTCTATCCTCCTAGAAGTCCAAGATATTCAGTAACAAAATGATAGAAAATAGCTGTATAAACCATGCTTTAAAGAAGGCTATTTAATGTGTCTATTTGTGATACATGAGCATACTCTAGTCCAGCACACATTCTGAACAGCGAAGCAGCGTCCAGGGAGCAGTGTGTGGGGATGGTACTTTGTTCAAGGGAACCACAGTGGTGCCACTGGCAGTCCTGGGATTCAAACTCATGACCTTCCTATCACAGAGGCATCACCCTAACCACTAGGCCACCAGCTGCCCAATTATAATGCGATGAAATGTTTGAGGGCCAAATTGTTTAAAAGTTTGTGGACACCATCACCAGCTTTGGATTGCTGTGATTTTTGGATTGCATACAGTCACAAGAGCATTAGTGATATTAGGTTCTGATGTCATGTGATTACTTCTGGATCACAAAGGCAAAGAAAGCTCTACTTCTCTGTAGAGGATGTGGAGATT
>JBBPDE010000128.1:23501237-23515118 GCA_037974605.1 Nannopetersius ansorgii
GTCTCTGCCATTTAACAGCGTGTGTTTATCTCCCATCGCTAGCTTGCCTGAGCAGCTTCTTCTGGCATGCTGGTCGCAGACGCGCAATAATGCCCCCACTGATTGTGTGGTACTGCAATGCAGAGGGGCGTTTCATTTTAAAATTAATCGCACGATCAATTTATTTTAAAGCGTTATAGAAAATAAAATTAGCGCAAATAGTTAACGCGTTATTTTTAACAGCCCTAATATATATATATATATAATAGTAATATTTGAAAAAATGTGTTGTACCCACCTTATGGTACTGAACCGAGATATGAATTGTGTGAATCATTACACAGAATAAATGGAATAAAGACCATAGTGTCAGTAAAAGAATGAATGTTTGTGAAATAAATCCTTAGCTATAACTCAATTACTCAGTAAAAAATATATGCGCAAAAAAAATGGTGCCACATAGGGTTCTTTGCACTATGTCGTAGAAAAGCCACACTTGGCCTTTTAATCTTTTAGTGGGTGGTTCTTTGGAGAATTCTTAGTGAAAGTGACCATTGTTCCATATGTGAATATGTGAACACGCCACAGCACACAGTGTGAACAGCACGAAAACGTCTTCCGTATTTAACCCATTTACCGAGTGAAGCAGCAGACAGCCAGGAGCACAGCGCCTAGGAAGCAGTGTGTGGGGACAGTACCTTACTCAAGGGAACCTCAGAGCAGTCTTAGGAAAGCAGTCATTACACTCTCACATCTCATTTACTGTAATTGTTCTTTAGGGCTTTAGGGAACAACAGTGGCTCTTCTGTGGCATTACTCAAAGTACCCTTGGCAGCACCATTTAAGACTAACAGTGTTCTTTGCACATTTCATTAGTGTAAATGAGGGTGAAAAACCTAAAGAACTTCTCTTAATATATGTGTGGAGAACCTTCTGCAAAGATTTTATTTTTGTTGTCCTTCAGATAAGAAAAGTGGTTCTTCTAAGGGATCACTCAAAGAACCGTTTGTGACATAATTTTTAAGAAGGTGTTAAAACCATCACAGCAAACAGTCAGTGAAACAATTCCAAGCTGAAACTGAGAAGCCACCGCAGGTACTGGACAGTAAACATGTGTCTGTTGTTTGCGTGTAGGGCAGTAGACGGGGCAGCTGCACCGTCTCCAGTCAAGACATCGAGACACAGTACCAGCAGAACAGCACAGGAACAATGAGCTTCAGTACAGGAATGTTCAACTATCAACTTGACTTCTCAGGTACATATACTGTATACCTCTACAGCTACTGATGTTCTCCTGAGGATCCTAACTGGAGAAGACATACAGTTTTTTACACCATTTCACATCTGCCTTTTTATCATGATGAACAGACATTCAGAACTAGGCCTACTTTGAAATGAATCTTATGTTTTTAGTAACATTTTTCGCCTTAAAAACACACGTTACAACAGTGAAGATGTAAAGTGGAAAGAACATCCCATGCATGGCAATTATGATCATGAAATTGTAGTTGACTACCTAAATAATTGCAATTAACATTGTCTTTTATATACAACTATTGCACACAATGGTAATTGCAATAGTTTTTAACTAACAAATGTAGAAAAAGACCACCTTATCACTATATTAAAGAACTGTAACTGGCTCAAATAATTGCAGTCATCGTAACTGTGGCATCTCTTGAAGTCTCTTGTAAATGCAGTAAATTCTTAGCTTCTCCTAATGTATCTATGTAATTTGAACAGTTTTAGTTCCCTACTTATCTGACTAGAATTTGACAGTATTTTAAGGTCATGATGCATCTGTTGTTTCTATGAAAGGCAGCATTACTTTTGAATTGTGTATTTTTTTTGTAGCTATGATCCAGACAAACTTGTCCACTAGCACCAGGAGACCAGTCCGTCGCCTATAGCTTGAAAGCACATCTGAACTCTCTGAGGAACACCTACCTCTGGCATCAGCTCATCTGGGTCTTCTGAACATCTGGGTTCTTCAACTGCCTCTTCTCTATCACTGCATTTTCTTGTGATGTTTTTCTACCTCCTGCTAACTCTGACTGCTTGCCATCAGCCTTTACAAGTGCAGTCAGACATTTAGAGTCCTGTTGATTGGGACGCCAATTAGGCAAGATCACTGCCATTTTGCCAGTTTTTGAGGATACTGACATGGGCAGGATTTCCCAAAATACTGGAAAGAACTTCTGCTGCATTAAAGAAATCACTGTCCCTCAGTTTTTCTCTCCCATTTTTTGTTGACCTGCTGTTTTGATTTTGTTTGGTTTCTTGTCTTGACCTTCCATCTTGGGCCAAATTTACATGAGCTGATCTGTGATATTCTAACGCCACTTTCTGGTGCACTTTACTCTAAATAAGAAATATGAAGAATAAATGTTTACCTCTTTTCTGTATGTGTTCCATCTCTATGTTCCAGCTTCTCGGATGTCATAACTTTACACAAAAGAATGATTCGCTCATAATAATAATAATAATAATAATAATAATAATAATAATAAAAGATACCCTGCCATGAAGGTGGGCTTCTATGAAACCCAGTACTGCCTATAATGTCACATGCTGCTCTGTAACAGCAGAGGATATAGAAAACACAGGTACACAGTTATGTTGTTTAACCTAACCTGCTCATGTCATGAGATTCCAATGAAGGTTAAATGTAAACAAGTCGCAGGATTCCAATCAGGGTTGAATATGCTCAGGCTACAAAGTCTCTCACACTGTCCTGAAACTTGAGTGTTCCTTCATATTGTAAGTCACTTTGGATAAAAGCGTCTGGCAAATGAATGTAATGTAAGATCTCAGACAGGGTTAAAAGTTCCCAAGCCATGGATTTCTCATTGAGGTTAAATGTGCACAAGACATGGGATTCCATCTAAGGTTTAAAACATTTTATCAAGGAGGGGAGAGCTCAATTACTAGTGGATATTGCCTGGTTTGCCTGTCCTGATGGTGCATCCCTGAATGCACTGCATATGGCTTTACTTTAATCTCACACTGGCATCAATTTTGTTGGTAACATTTTTTCCAAGCCAAAATGTGATACAAACCAAATTGTGGCTCAGAAACTGAGGACAAATCAAGCCACAAAAGGGCGAACCATTACACTCTATTAATTGTGTCTGGAAAGTGCATACGCATTAGCATTTTTTACTCTTACTAAAACAGTGGTACTGAAAACAAGCCCTGTTGGCCTCAGGTTGAGAAGCAATCTGAAGTTGTATTTCTTCTCAGAAACAGATTCAGTCCATTTTGGCCATAGGTAAAAAGCAGTTCCTATTAAAAACATCAAAATGTAATTTGTGCTAACTAATCACAATTCAGGGTCTTCCAGAACCCACAAGTTATCCTCTGTAGAAAAGAGTCACGCCTCCTATACATCAAACATCAGTGATGGCTGCGGAGAACTGCTATACTAAAACATAGCAAATTCTTTCACAATTTTCCATTATATGAAGACTTTATTCAGACCTTCAAACTATGCATCAGCGTTGTTCTTTTTGTCCAAAACTATACACCGCAATTAGAAATGTACACAATAATTCTGTCCAACTAAGCGACCAAAAGGCATTAAAGAGAATGTCAACACGTGTATTTTGATAATTTACAGATTTTCATGAAAACTCTCAACTTCAGACAATACAATCTTGTAACACGATACAAAGTTCACAAAGATGCCACGCTGTACACATATTACATTGGTAGAATATAAAGATTGTGATAAAAGAATAGGCTTTCCTTGTCTTTTTCATTCATTTAGATGTCAAATTAGTTGGCAATCAGAACCGAGCAATTTGACAGAGAGTCAAGTCCAGTCTTCCATAAAATTTCCAATTTCCAAACTGGATCCATGAATTTATTTCCAAATCACTGCTTCGATGACCAACCAGGGTGTAATTTATTTGCTGAAACCACACCTCATATACGGTCCGTATATGAAAGATGTATGTGCTAAAACACTCATTGACAGCTAGTCTTTAACAAAACCCTTTCAAATATCTATTATTGCACACCTCTCTTCATAAGGCTTTTCCCCCAATTCTCACACACACAGGTCCCCTTTGAAAAAATGATCTGAAGATAATATATTAAAAATCCTAGCTGATATCAAATAAATCTCCATATACTATACACTTCATTCGGTAGGATATGTAAATACTATACACAAATCTAAAAGAGTGGCTCACCATGTCACAGCTATCTATTTGGTCATGATGCGGAATCCAAGGTTAAGTTGGCCCATGTGTGACCTTTCATGTTTTTTAACCCTACACTAGTGCGGGTATGATCAGTAACGTGGTGAAAGAACAAAGACACCAGCTGGACAAACATAGGTACAAAACAAGACATACACAGCTTGTCCTAATGAAGCTTTTAAAGGCCAATAAACAACAGCCACATTGTTAACTGTTAACTGTACTCATC
This sequence comes from Nannopetersius ansorgii, assembly GCA_037974605.1. Lineage (NCBI taxonomy): Eukaryota > Metazoa > Chordata > Actinopteri > Characiformes > Alestidae > Nannopetersius > Nannopetersius ansorgii. The sequence goes on from JBBPDE010000128.1 coordinate 23,505,651, forward strand.
TAAGGACTTATTTTATTTATATGCAACATTATTGGCATTTAAGTGCTTCTGTGCACATTCATTTTCATCAAACAGCAGATCAGATGAAAAATCTGTATCCTTCATCGAACTGCAGCTGATGCTTCAGTGTGTAACTCTACTGTTATACCCCACAAAAGAAAACAATGACAGAAACCCAACAGATTAAAACATATTCTCTCACATTCATACACACACACAGTCATAAACACCCTCATTCAACATTCTACCACAACCATGACAGAGCATAAATAAACTGTCTTTTGAGTTTAGACAAACTACTGATGCATTCATTTCGTATTCTTCACATGAATTCGGTTCAAACTGGAATTGACAAGAAATGGATGTGTGAGGAAAACATTGGCTGAATGTGGAAAAACAGTCTTAATTTGACTGATCAAACAAAACTATAGTGCAATCATATCCAACTTCCATTCTTCCACAGAGGTGGAATGGGGTTATATTAAAAGAATACTTGCGTTTTTCAACCTGGGGTCAGAATCACAAATGCTAAATGTATGCAGGACCTCCTGTGTTGTTCATAAGACTGATCCTAAATGCAGTTTTGTCAGTTCTCAAATAAAAAAAATCTCAAATACTCATTTTTTACCCCAAGACTGTTTTCTTATGCAGGCTATGGGTTATCTGAGGTTGTTGCCATAGCCCATTTTTATCATGTTGCATCATCTTACCATGATATATTTTGAATTTTGAACTAAATGAAACGAAATATTTGAATTTAATAAGCAAATAAGAACCAGAGGTTATGTAGAAAGAACTAGAGGAGGTCTAGGTACGGTGAGGTTAGGAAATGTGAAATAACCATTTACATGAATATCAACTGCTCATTAATAGATTTGAGACATTTTTGAAGAATAACAGCCTTTGTGAATCTGACCCCAGAGTTCCATCTGCTGCATATATCGTCTGAGATCAATTACCAAAGACAATAAATTCCATGTGCTTAGAAAGGAACAGGAAAAACAAGACTTATAACACACTTATAAAAGAAGCCACTGCACAGATATTCTTGTCTGTGGTAATCGAATGCAAGCTACAAGCAATCACACTATGCTGAAACACTCCTTTAAATTACAAAGTGGAAAGAAAAAAACGAGGCATGAGTGATCCTAAAACTGTTGCTAAAGAAAAAGTAATTAATACTTCCTCCCTTTTTGAAGGGTGATTTCTGATGTCTACAATATCTTGCTTCCTATTTTCATTTTATTGGGAGAATGCCTGCACATTAGCATATCTGATAAGTGAAGAAACCAAAACAAAAGAACCCGTTCAGGTCAGATGTCCAGTATGCAGGCAGGGATACCAGTAAGACAAGTGTGATCTGTGGAAATATTTATGACCCTGCCTGTTTAAGGCTTGTGGCCATCTTTTAACTGATTGCTGCTCAACAAAATAAAGAGATACACAACTCAAAATAAACCAGATGGAAAATAAAATGAAACAGTGGTCCTTTACGATGGACTAAAAATCTCCTTCACCCTTGTTTTTGTTTATATAATTTAGTTTAGGGCACTCTGTTGCTATGCAAATGGTAACAAAATCGACAGTCAGAGTTTTTTTTTTAACCAAAGAGGTCTTTCAGATCATTATTGACTGACGCGCTCTGTTTCAGCATTGTTGTGTTCATGGTGGGATTGGCGGCAGATTGTGAAAAGTTTTGAGGGTTAAAGAAAGGGTTAGCTTGCATTCCAAACCCACCTTGGACTCCCACCATTCCTACTGATGTTGCTGGCATGCCTACAGTCTGCGAGGGCTGGCCTGTACCAAACTGGTTGAGCCAGGGGGACTGTGCAGCGGTGCCTGCGGCTGGCTTGGACATTTGGTTCAAGCTGACTTTGGGTTTGCTAGCAGTGAAGAGAGAATCCAGGGCTGACATGTCTGTCGGCTTGCTGGGCTGGTTCTGGTTCTGCGTTATGGTGGCAAAATTTGGGGTACTGCTGGTGGTGGCCATACCCCCATACAGACCAGGGGCGTCTGGCCGCATGCCCATTCCTCCTGTGTGGAATCCCATGTTGGAGTTGAAGCCATTGCTGACGGAACCCATGGTAGTCATGCCAGCCATGGTGGACCCACCAGCAAAACCAGACGAGAGGGTACCCGTCTGCATGGGCGCTGTCCGAGGCCCCGAATTCAGGGACAAGCTGTTCAGTGAGGTCATACTGTTCAATAGACTGTTGGTCAGGTCCTTTGTCTGGGGGAAAAAAGGAAATACTCTATGATTGTACAAGCAGGTTCTCACCCAACAGTTCTACCTGAAAAATGTTTTTATGCTTTGATTTGTTTGACAATGTAAGAAACAGCATTTATAACATTTCATTTTCACATCCATATATGAACTGATCTTGTTTATGCTTGAAATAGGGTCAAACAACATTATTTGATAAAGCCTATGTGATCTCCCCACCCACTCAACATTCAACCGGTCAGTTGGGCAAGACCCTCCATTCCACTTAATTTGAGAATAATTGTTCTGCTAAATAATAAATGGTGTTTTGTAAGTATTACCACTGTAAGCTGTAATAAAAGTATTTTGATATTCTATAGAATTGTTCAATAAAATATTTTTTATTCGAAAATAAAAATGATAGTTTCAGCTCTAAAACTGCTCATAACTGAGTCAGAGTTAATGAAAATCAGCTACATTTTTTTACATTTCTGAAACAAACATTTTAAATGCCTTTGCACTAAAATCACAGTATTTTACAAGTTTCTTTGTTCATGAAGCAAAATTGTCCCTGCAAAGTTACAATCATAACCACAATGCATTTTTCCCTTCCTCCAACAGTATGCTTTGTTTCTGTCTGTGTGCATGTATGCGCGTGACAGAGTGTATGAGTCACCTGTGTAGTTGTTGCGACAGGTTTGACACTCTGTGGTGCCAGAGGTTGCTGGCTCCTCAGTTTTGCAGCCTGTTCCTGCTCCTTAGCCAAACGCTGCTTCTCCTCCATTGTCAAAGAGACCTTTACAAACACAAAGTTAGGATCATTTGTCTTCAAAAGTAACAGCACAATCTTTACTCTTTAAACTCAAAGCATTCATATGTGGATCCAACATCAATTCCTTACTTTTGGGTTCACATACGTTCATGAACAATACACACTTGTTATAAACTTTGGAATCACTAGCCATATTAACGATGTTAAGCTTCATTTATTTCTACACTGTGAACCAAAAACACATTTGTAGATTTTTTACTCATTATTTCAAGACTTTTGTAGAATTCATCAAATATGATAAATTCTTGATTTATAAATACAGCTTAGAATCATCTACATTTCTGTTCATCGTTGTGGACACTTATTTTTTATTATTATTATTTACACTTTGCTCGTGTCCTACTCATCATCAGAAATTGTGACACTGCCCAGCGCAACATTTTTTTTTTTTTTACAATACTACAAACATTGATTCCAAACTTTTGAACAGCCATTACAAACTTCTGTAGTGTGACATATGTAAACATGTTCCACTGGAAGTGCATAGTGTTATTTTTGGTGGCCTGTTTTAATTTTAGTTTTAGTCTAGTCTTTGTGTCAAGCTGTCATTTTAGTTTTTATTAGTCTTAGTCATGTTTATCCTCTTAGTCTAGTCCAGTTGCAGTCAACTAAAATCTGAGCATTTTAGTTCGTCAATAACAGTTGTAGTTTAGTCTCCTTTTTTAGTAATGCAATTCTATTTAACCCAGTCAATATAGTAGAAGTTCCTAGTTAAATAGACAAAATCTAAATTTTCTTTTAGTCAAACCTATTTCACAATTCAAACAAGGTTGTCTTATATTACAGACTCAAGAATACTGTTCATCCATTCCAGACACGGAAGACACTCTGATTTGAATTTCCGACATTTATTTTGCCAACCAACCATGTTAGAACTAGAAGCACACACACACAAATTTAAATAAAATAGCATCACTAAAAAGTGTGATTAAAATGAAAATGTGTCTACTGCAATAAAACCCACATTTGTAAAACTGCTAAAAGTCTTCTGCTTCAGTGTGTTTAAAAAACACACTGAACAGTCTGAACTTTAAAAAAAAAAGTATATATTTGTTGTAATTCCTAAACAAATATAATCCACACAACCAAATCAGAACAATATAGGATCAGCTTTTTTTTGCATGGATAATAAAACAGCTGCTTTTCAAAATGCTGTGTGTGCGTGTGTGTGTGCGAGAGACTGTGTGTGTGTGTGTGTGTGTGTGTGTGTGTGTGTGTGTGTGTGTGTCATTTCTCTCTCCCTGGCACTATATTGGCCCTGCGTCCCAATACTTTTGTTCAATCTAGATACATTTATTTCACAGTTCCTCTCAATGGACGTATTGGGACATAGCGCTGTTTAACTAAGGTCTAGCGTCCCAATATTTCGTCTCTTTATCACATGACTAGCATTTACATTGCGTCTTGTCTCGTTTTAGTCACGTGATAAATGTTTGTTGACGATGTTATTTAGTCATAATTTTCGTTGACAAAAGCAACACTAGAAGTACATTTGAATCAAACAGTCTAACAGGAGTGAGCAGGTAAGCACAGATCTATTTGAGAATAAGTTCTCAAAATTAATGTCTACTCACTCGTTTAAAAAAAAATCAAAGTGGTAAAATGTCTGTTGCATTGTCTTTTTTGATGTCTCTGTGTTGTGCACATGTCAGATATGGACTTACTCTAGAGAGCTGAGAGACAGCAGAGGAGGAGCCGTTCACTTTGCTATTCACACCTGAACTCACTGAGCTCCCACTAAAGATGTCATCAATCTGAAAAACAAAAAGACAAATAGTTTTTACACTGACAAACCATAAAAGGTTTTAGATTAAACAGTAAAGCCAGAACAGCACTCACATCTCGAACTTGACTGGGCGGATTGGGGCTGTTCCTCGTTTCTTCTGAGGGATTCATTTGGTTAGAGAGGTTTAGGCTCCTAGGAGACAAAGTATTTGTTTCACAAGTACAGTTAGTAAGGTACTGCTTACAAATGAATGGAGATTTAACCCAATCACTAAGATTTACTCTTGAATGTTGGCAAAAATCCAAATATGTAAATGCAATGATGCATATTGCGGACCATAAAGCTGTCTTTTTTGTTTCTTTTTTTTTGTTATTACAAATTTCGATAATTCTGATGGTAATAAAACCCTTCAAATTCAAAATGCTTTGCAATGTATTTTTTCCACGCCTTCAGAAAGAACTTCTACAGCAGTGTTAAAGCAGGTTCATGTCATTATTAATTAAAATAACAGTGAAACAATTAAAGGAACAAAATTACTCTGTAGTATTACTAGCGTAATACTAATAATACAAGGTCAAATGTACCCTAGTTACAAATTCATATATATTAAAAGTAGTAGAATATATGCTTTGTTATTGCTGTTTTCATCAGAATGAAGCCCATCATTGAGCTCACTCTCTCCCTCACAGGCCTCAGGGATGCCAAACCTGTGTTATGTTTCATGGCTCAAGCTCAAATAGCATAATGCAGTCAGACATTCATTGGAATATTCCCTATTATTCTGATAGAGTCTCCTTGTTGGAGAATATTCTATGTAAATGCCCACACGTCCTCACATTATAATAAAGCCCTCATCATACAAACGCTGATATTCACACACTGACACTCCAAGACAGCTTTAGTAAAGCTCGAAAAAACCAAACTAACGCATTTGCCAGTTCTATCAAGAATGAGAACATTGTTAGAATGCCTGAGGGAATGGGGTGAATCAAGGATGTTGCCTTGGTGACGGCTCTGGCTACTCTTCCAAGTTTGAGAAGCCAAGCCTGAGAGAATTCACTCATCACTATCTGAACCCCTCACCATCAGAGAGCTGTGAGTAAAAGAGCTCCTATTACTGTATTTATAAAAGGATTACCTTTTGGACGTAGTTTCTTTTCATTAAAAGTATTGGGTAATTAATTTTATTGAATATGAACTTATATAAAAATTAATGTGATCATTATTTTGTTTTTTACTTCTTTTGTATTTTAGTTTTTCCAGAAACATAATTATCCAGTGTGTGATTATTTAACCACTATATCAAATCATAGAAGTGTTTTCACAAAGTGAAGTGCTCACGATCTGACACACATTGTGACACCTATGCAACATTCAGGGTCATGTCTTTGATTTGCAATGTCCCAATGTCACAGTACACAGCAACAACCCTTTTTCAAAAGCAGCTGCAAATAGTAAAAAATATGTAATTGCATTGCTTTCCAATACAAAACAGGCTGCCTTTGTAGGCTAGCATACCATTTATGGAATGGGAAACTTAAATGGTCTTCATAAACTCTACTGTACCTCCTAACAAATAAAAGCAAGAAAAATTCGTTTTTCCATTATATATTTTGCTTAAACTAAATTACCATGATGATGACAGAATAATGTGTTGAGCTACTGTTGTGCTACACTAAGTGAACTGCTGACTGTTGCATCTTTTATAGGATAAGGAAGATAATATGTGAAGATGACCAAAAGATGGGAAAGAACTGACAGGCACCTTTGTTGTTCCTGCATGCTGTGAAGCTGCTCCAGTTTGGTCTTGTGCTCTGCTTCCATTCGAGTTAGCATCTCTCTGATCACGGCCATGAAAGAATTAAACTGAAACACAGTCATCCCAAGAATCAGTCAGAGTGTTTAAAAAACAAGTGTACTTGCGAATACGTGCTACAGATATGGGTATTAAACTGACTAAAATTGCCAAGATTGTGAAGGAGTGTGTACCTGATTGAGGTTAAGGTTGTTGTCGATACTAAGAGAGACCAAATGAGGCAGACTTTTCCCTGCAAGGTGCTCTTTTGGAATGCCTAATTTCTTATGGGTAAAAGTGCACTTGTAGATGCCTGCAAGAAACAATAAATTAACTGACTTCAATGCAGTTCTGCTTACAACTAAAAATAATACGCTGAAAAGTCATTTCAGAGGTGTATCTGTGAGACACCTTTTAAAATATGTTTGTTACTTATTTTTCTTGCAGGTCTTGACGGTTGACTGATGTTACCCAAGATTTTATAATAATAATAACTATTATTATAATTACCCAGAACGCCCATGAGTACAGCTGGTTCCCGGGAAGGTATCTGCTGTAGGAACGGCAGGATTTCATCAATGACAAACCACTTATCCAGATACTCCAGAATCTTCCCCAAGCACACCAAAGAGTTTACCCTCACCTTTAGACAGAAAGAGACATCCAGAACAATCAGAAAAGCAGGCCATGTTCATACCCAGCATTTGTATCCCTCCTGAGTGATCTGATAGTAAGTGGATACTGAGATGTGCAGTACAAGTCTCCAGCGACCATTTATGAACAGATTTCATGGCTGGAGGAATGGCAAGAGCAAAGTTTAGACCACAAGGACTGCTAATGCAACTTATAAGCATTTGGGAGAGGATTTTGTGGCTGCTAAAATGACGCAGTTGATTAAGCTCCTGGAAATACATCAAGATGCTTCTGCTGAATTCCTGGTTGCATCAATGATTAATGTGGCTTAATTGATCGAGTCTGAGTCACAGTATGACTCCAATATGCTTTGGACCTTGTTCACACATGCACTGTACACTTATGTCTGGATTACCCAATACCTATGTGAAGGCCAGAGAATTCCAGTGTATATAAATATTGCGAGACAGTCAATATCAATGAATAGCCTTGAATTTTAAAATCAGAATTTCAAATAAATATCATTTTGAATAGCATAAGTCTGACGACCCTGGACAACTTACAGCCAAAGAGGATGTCTGTAAACAAGCTGATTTGATGCGAGGAATTAGGGCATTCTTCATGGATGGGTAGTCAATGAGATTAGCAAAGGTGGGGATGATATTCAGGCACAATTCCTGTTAACAAAACAGTTCATTATATTAAGTAACAACGGAATATTTTATACTTGAAACACAAACTGGAGTTTCAATTAATCATCCTTCACTTAATACTGCTTATCACATGAATACCTGGATTTGAGTGGACGGAGCCTCCAGTGCTCTGTATACCATGGGAAGCACGCTGTTCTTGATGTCCTCAGGTGGTGTTTTGGTCAGAAGCAGGTCCATTTTTTGCAAGAAAATCAGCAAAATCTGAACACAGGAAAAGAAAGCAGAAAACAGAAGAATAAGAGAGGTTTGTGCAAAAATGTGTGTAAATATCAAACAGTTAAACATTACTGCAAACTAGACAGAGTTGAATTGTTAAATTTTACGTCAGTTAACAAAAAAGACTGCAATGTTTGTTTATGATCACATGGTCATATACATTGACTATTGGTGCAACGGATCAAAAAAATCACGGTTCGGATCGGATCATGGTTTTAAGTCACGGATCGGATCAGTATTCGGATCACCAAAAGAAGACGAGACAAATTAAACTTTTCATTTATTTAAGTATTTTTGCCCATTTAAAACATTCCACGCAATTATATAACGATAGGATGCGCGTCGCTTTCTCCTTCTTTCCAAAAGCGCTCAGGTGCTTGCGCTCCGGAAGCATCTGTCATTGCTAAGCAACCATCAGCTGGGCTCTCCATTTCCTCCAACGAAAAACCCTTGCTGCAACTCTGCTACACAATTTATTTACACACAAAAGGAAAAAAAACGCTGTAGTGTTTGGGTGCACCCTATTCTACGCGCACCATTCAGCTGAGCTTTTATTTTTCACATGCGTGCTGAACCGTGGAGAGGGATCAGTTCGGATCATGGATCAACAGTGGTCCGTTGCACCACTAACATTGACTATAATGACCATATACAATACAGGAGAAGAAAGGGAAAATACGGCTTTTTTAATTGCATTACAATAGAATGTTGATGTGGTGATAAGGGGTGAAAAGATCAACAATGGTTAGTCGAAAGATTAGTTTATTATGGTAAAAAAATTTAATTGCAGCCCTAATCTGCATAGTACAACATAAATGGAAAGGGAACTAGATCCTTAATACTGGGAACAACTAGCAAAGCTCTGCAAATTTGCCACTTGTGGGACTAAAAGGTTTATCTTATTTATCTGCAGCACAGTAATGGGAACTATCAGGACAGGTTTAACAACATTTTTATAAAGGCCACTCACCATATTGCTGGCCTGAAAGCATGAAAGACAGAAGTAGAAAAACAAGCTCAAGAAATATGCATCTACAAACAAAACAGGCAGCGGTAAGGGCAAGTCTGTGTGTGCGAGTGTGTTGTAATGTTTCAGAAGAATAACTAAGGTGAAAGGTGGGAAAACCCACCTTAATAAAGCATTTTCAATAGTTTAATAGTTTTAATTTATACAAAGGAATGAAAAGTTATTATTAGGGGTGTGACGAGATCTCGTGGTACGAGATCTCGCGAGATCAGATTTATCTCGCGAGATGCATCTGGTCTCGCGAGAACGTGATGATATCCTTGCGTTACTAAAAGCTGCGCCTGTGAAGAAAACGGAAAGAAATTCTCTCGCGCGTCTCTCTC
>JBBPDE010000128.1:23515218-23535300 GCA_037974605.1 Nannopetersius ansorgii
GACGACAGTAGCTCAGAGACTGAGAAGAATGAAATCTTGAAAAGATGACTCATTTTAATTCAACAAGTGTTCTTTTCTCTGCTCCGCCTAGGCCAGAGCTGCCCAAGCTTATCTGCAAAAGACCGACTTGGCTGCAAGGTTTTAATCCAATCAAACAACGGACTCTACGTGCTTATCAAAGTGGTCTCATTCTTCAAACAACTGATCACATGAGCGCAGACTTTGTTGGGATGAAAAGCTGCATCCACTCTAGCCCTTTGTGAAAAGATATGGAATCCCTGGTCCTGCAATAGGGATAATGGGGAAATAAGGTGGGTATAACAGCAGAGATGCATCGCCCACCAAACAGCTCTGAACTCTCAGACTCTACAAGACCAGGGTGCTCTGTGGTTCTAGCATCAAAACATCAACAGCAGATTCTTTAAGTCTTGTAAGTTGTGAGACTTGGATTGTACTTGCTCTAGCAAATCAGTTTAAGATGTGGGGTATTTAGCAGCCAGGGCAACTTAAAAATATTCATTGTGTTCCTCAAAATATTCGCCAGAAGCGTGCAGCATGGCAGGGGGCATAATCCTACTGAAAGGAACCACTTCCATCTTCTTTACAAATTACTAACCCATGGGAGTCCAACACAAACCTGGCCTTTCTCCAAGCCAGTCATCCGTCTATAACAATCTGAATCTAAGAGTCGCTTTTGTCTTTACACCTACTTACTAATGTCTAACTCGGAGATCCTTGCTTGCTTGCCATCTGATGCAATCCCAACTTTTGGGATTATTTCATGGATATTGTCAGTACAACACTGAACAGCTAGATGCACAATAATAAAGATTTAAACCAGTTACAAATAGTCTAAACAACATCTGTTGTATAATAACTGTATAGTTGCATAACATGTTTTTATTTTATTAGTTCATGAACAGTTTGATTTTACCACCTGTCGCTCCTTAAATTCTTGTTCCCACTCTTCTTAAAAGTGAAGATACATTTTGTTTGCTCTAACTTGATCACAAATCTTAGAAAAACTAAATATTGCAAAGACAGTTTATGATTACTGAATATTTCTAGAATGTCTCACTGTATATTTTTATTGTCCAATAATGTCTAATTTTGAATCATTCAAATAAGTCTAATTTGGTTGCCAAAACGCATATAAAATGACTCCACTGTGCTAAGAAGAGCGAACCTAGAAGCTATAAGCAAAAATAAGGCAACTAGAGCAGAGTCATAGAAGATTTTAAAAAGACTGAGAAAGCTATGAAGCATATGTAGAATCATAATAGAATGAATATCCAGCATTAATATATCAAAAACTTGAAAAAAAATTAACAGAAAGCTTGCAATGTCTTAAAAAAATGCCTTTCAGACAGTAGTTTAAAATTGTACACCCACATTATATGCACTTAGGTATTTAAAATAGCAAAAACAGTAATAAACACATTTGATATGCAAACATATGAATATCCTTACACATAATGTAACATAACAATAATATAATATAAAATAACATATGCCAATATGGCAGTGTTAGTTTTTACTTAACATATAGTGGAATCTGTCAGAACTTCTACATACTACCTACATGATGTATTACAAAGTGTGTAAAAGTGGGACCGGTTAACTAGGTTTAGCTCAGTGTAGAGTGTGAATTGTTAAAAAATATTTAGATATTTTTTTTTTTATTTTTTTTTTACACTTTTCAAAATGTGGCACTGCAAGGTTTTTCCTGTCCCTAACCAATTTAAGCGTCTTCGAACCTGGCCTTTATGTGAAGGTTCTTCATTTACAAAAAATGGTTCTCTAAAAAAACATGCACTAAATGGTTTGAAACAGCAGTGTATTTAAATTGTATATATTAAAAAATGTAAAGATGTGCCCTTACTATCTGCTGGAGTCAGAGGGTTCATGAAATGACACTCTCCAAAATAAATAACACTCCAGAAACTGCAAGCTCTGTAGTTTCATAAATTATTCTCTTGCTTTCTCACAATGTGATCAGGTGTCGGAGCACTGATGCGAATGAGACGCAGAAGCCAAGATTTTGTAAATGGGGGAAGAATTTGAGCTGATATGTAGAGCTGTAATGTACTTATTGCAGAGTTTCATATTTAACTGCGATCATTTCTTACACACTTGGGCTTCACTGCAGAACTGTATAAATTAGATCTAAAAGATGCCTTTTTAACAAACAATCTGTTTTTTCAAATAACACTGCACATATGGGCATAAGGTTTTGTTTTGAAATTATGCCAAGTCATTACGTTGTTTTAATCTGGTTTTACACCAAAACTGAACACAGAATCTGCCAATACCTTATATCTAACATCCCATACAGGTTTGATACAATTAACAGTCCACCACACCTTCACAATAAGAAATGTTAAGTATAATTATGCAGATTTCTTGTTTTGAGTGGTTTCCTTTCAGCATTACTTCCTTAGAGAGTTGTTTCTGATGATTCACACTTGTGAATATTTCGGTAAAACTTGGAGGCAATGTCTGTTGTGATATGTTCTCAAAATAAAGTAAGTGAAACGGTCCATTATAGTCACGCGTGAATACACCACAGCACAACATACAGTGTGTTAACCCATTCACCAAGTGAACCAGCGTGCAGCCAGCGATGCAGCTAACAGGGAGCAGTATGTGGGGACGGTATCTTTCTCTAAGGAACCTCAGTGGTGCTACTAGCAGTCCTGGGATTCAGCTTTTGACCGCAGAGAATGGTTTTGTGTAAAACCTCACTGGATTTAAATATCTCCAATGTAATGCGTTGTTTGTGTGATCTGCTGCTGTATGAACAGTACTTTCCTGACACGATTTATTTTTTTTTATTTAGAACCAGACAGAAATATTGAGAATTCTGATTATATGCGAGCTACAAACTGGTGAACCCATTACGCATCCACACCCCAATATTATTGCCATTCATCTTACCTTTTAAAAAATTAAACAATAAAATAAACAATATATTTTTAAACATACAGTAATGTCACTGAATAATAGTTTTACAATGTCTAAAGGTTTTAAAGAGAACCACAGAGAAAGACAGAAGGCAGTGAGTTAATTATTGACACTTTAGCTTGACAGCTAAAGCTAAGGAAGACACTTTGTGCTTTTTGCTCTCCTTAGCTAAAGTTTAAAAATGGTTTAAACTACCAAAGAACATGTAAAATAATTTCAAATATAAATATCTAACTGCTTGTTATTCACATTTGGACGGTAGACCCATCTAGAGTCTCATATCCAACTCTTTTTGGTCTTAAGATCTATTCAATATGTACGTTAGTTAGCTTAGCTCAGTCGATACTGAAGCACTGACATTAAAAATACAAAGTATTGGTAAATATTACCCGAACCAGTCCAAACTGGCTGAGGGTGTTTTACCAGACAGATTTAGTTCAATATTAAACAATACATTATTACTTGTATCATAAACAATTGCTTGTTTCCTCTTTTTCCGTGTGTTCTATTACATTCAGCTTAAACAACTGCCTTCCTAGACCAGCAAATGAGCAAAATACGTTGTTAAAACACAGTAAAGTTGTTAGGATCATAAAAAAGGAGAAAAAAACAAACATGATGCAGACCAGCCAGGCTAACTAAGTTAGCTTAGCTAGATCCAGACGTCACTCTGGGCTGAGAGAGTCAGATTATTAACACCACCCGTCAGACGGATCCTTCAGGTTTGTCGAAATATCGATTCTTACCTTTATCCACGATGAGATGACAGCAAGGTTTACTTCACACAGACGTTAATTTTAGGACTTTAAAGGTGTGAACACGAACAGGCAGCCCACAGCCTGGAGCAGCTTCATCAAAACACCTGAGGAGATCTCTGTGAAACAGAGAGGGAGAGCGAGCGAGCGGGAGCGAGAGGACGACAGTCCTTCTGAACAACATAAGAGTCCTCCACACAATTATTGTTTTTGTTATTGAACTAATAGTAATTATTGTGTTATTGCAGTGGATTTTTCTATTGTTTCTGTTATTTGTAATAATCATTACGAATATTTATTTTAAAAAATAAATTGTAATTTTTATTGTCGTCATAATTATCATGCAAAAATAAAATAAGCATTATGATCTACCTGTTTTGCAGTCCGTCATAACATTCATTCGGACATGTACTGTAACCATTATCGACTACACTAAATGTTCTTGTCACTCTGTTGTTTCTTTTTGTCCTGTCTGCATTCTTTTTTTTTTTTGCATTTTTCATCTTACTTTTTAAATCTAACTTGCTACACAAGCTTGCTCTAACATTTCAGTATCAAGTTAATGGGGTGTTACTTTTTTCAGTTTAAATGATTGTGTTTTTATGTGTACTGGTCAATTGAGAACCTTGTCAGTTTGAATTTCCTTATACATTTGGTGCCAGGATCCAGAGGATATAATCTGTATAGCACAAATATAGCAATTGTATGTACCATCCAAAACAAACCAGTGAATCTACACGAGACTTTTGAAGTATAAAAAATGTAAAAATGTGGTAAATCTTTCAGGACCATCCATAGGTCCTTACTGATCATAGATTTTAAGGGTAAGTTTTGGGGCCAAAAGCTTTTTTCAAAACTACGTCAAAACAATTGGGCATCACACAGCATATCTGTAACCATAGAAGAATTAAACCTTTCAGATATTTGATTCCATCACAACCACCATCAACAAATCTGATTCTGTATATTTCAGGGTGTATTATATTATATTCACGTTTTTTATATGTTATATTCTTTATATAAGTCTGAATGATCTTTATATAAGTCTGAATGACGTTCCATTCCCATTTAAGATCTTTTATCCATATAAAGTATTAATAATGAACGAACAAAACCACTTAGACAGTAACTCAGTTTTAATCTGGCGGTGTTACGTCAAAGTAGTGCATTAGTAACGCTACAAAACTGGCACAAAAATCATAAAATCCAGGTAAAATGAGAGTAGTGACTGCATTTTTAATACAATTTAGAAATCAGAACATAAAGTGTTCCTTCATAAACATGAGCTAAAAATGTAATTTCAACTTTACCATTTTGGTACCACAAACACCATTTCTTACACCACTCTAAAATCACTAATATATGTAAGATAATTATAAAATAACTATAATTATGGTTCATCCAGTTCAACTATAGCATAAAATGGCAAACTATTTATTTTTTCCCCAAACTATACAATTATGTTATTATTTAGACAGATTATTAAATTATTCAGTGTTGTGCTACATGTCACAATATACATTTGTTAGGAACAATCACAAATTTCACCAATAACTGCACAGAAAAAAATAAATCAACTTTCAAGCATGTTCAATATTCAGTACATCTACTACCTCCAGAACCTCAGGCAACTACATTAATGAAACAAAACATTAGAAGTTCAATTTTAATAATATCCCTGACTATCTGTACCCACAGTTTAATTCAAGTAATTCTCAGCTGAAAAAAGTTAAACAAAATTAAAAATGGCAGGAAACAGATTTAGTTAAGAAGACAACATATTATCCTGGCTTAATTAATCAACTTTTGAACAATTCAAACTACAGTGAGTATCACTCTGGGCTGAAACACTGAGTGTGTGTAACTAGGGCCATTAAAGTAACATTTTTTCACGTCCTTGAATTTGGTAATACTCATAATGTCATTGTTCATTTAAATGACATTTCTTCCATGTAATTTAGGCCATTTTCAACTGTTGACCATCACAAAAGGTTCAGATGATGTAAATGGCAGTTAGTGTTTTTAAATCCTGTAAAAATAACTGGAAAATGTTGTTGTGCCAAGTAAAGGGTGTTCAAAATATTGAACAATACTGTAGTGCTACTTTGTCTTTTCCCTTTTGTTTGTCAGCCCTTTACTTTTCCTGCAAGTACATAATGTAACTCCAGTTTCAGGAAGTCCTTACACATTACATACATACATACAGACCCAAAGCAAAAAAACTCTGTTATCTCCTTTGAGTACTCGCCATGTTTGTGCTGCTGTCTAGAAGGTGGAGGAGAAATGCTGGAGGAACACCGCTGGGTGGTGCTTCTGGAACTCTTTGAGGAGCCGCCTCCTCTTTTTTACAGACAGGTCGTTACTCAGGGTGATGCGGTCAATAAGCTGCTTTAGGCACTCAAAGGTGGTCTTCTCTCGCTGCTCCTCATACTGCTTCACTGAAACCTGCTGACAAAATGCAAACACTACAAAGAAACAAAGACAAGTTTTAGTGTACACATGCATTCATTAAAAGTATGGGCTTAAAAATTGTCATTCAGCTTCAAAGATTTGGGAATGGTATAATCTATTATTATAATACTCAACAAAACACATGCATTACCCTGTTCCAAATACAATTTCTGGCTACTTTCAAACTCCCCCGCCCCAATACCCTGGAAAATTGTTTGCATTGTTTATCTTCAATTTGTTCCTCCATTAATATTTTTAATCTTTTTAAGAATGATTCTGAACTACACCAAAATAATTCAGCCAAAATGTGGCATGATGAGAGATTATGATGCATAGGAATTAGAATTAGATCATCATCAAAACAAAGATTCAGCCCTTAATGAAAACACATTCATGCAACATATAGTGTTTAATGTAAACTTACAGGCTATGTTATTTGGATCCCTGCCTTGCTGTAGGTTTTGAAGAGCCTGCCTCACCGCTTCAATCAGGGGCACAGGTGTCTAATTTTATTATGTCAAATCAAAATCAAAAGATAAATGGGCAGTCATTACAAAAGCATAAGATTCCACAGACAGCAGATTTGATAATAAAAGAAAAAATGCAGTTCAAAAGATTGGAATCACTTGCCATATTTACATTTTTTGGTGATTACAGTACTAACTCATACATACACACACGCACACACAGACACATACATGTGTTATATATTACTTTTTTTTTTTAATGTTTACTTATTTACATTCACCAGATTTGCTTTATATATTCAAAAAGATACCAAACATCTGAAAACTGATTCCAACCTTCTGAACAGTAGTTAGTTTTGCTAGTATTGGGCTGTTATGGCAGGGTTGAATTTACTTTGAACAGGTGTAAGTGGCTGTCCATGAGAAACAGTAACAGCTGCTCACACTGCGAACGGGCCACATCTTTACTCTGAAGCACAGCCTTCACAAACACTCTGCTGACCAAGGTTCTGTTTTCTATCTGCAAACAAACAAGTTAAATAAGAACACAGCTCATGTGTTATAACATTCCTTAACACTGAGGTATAACAAGTGATAAAGAGCAATTTCTGCCGCTGACTGGTAAAATTAGGATTTGCTGTTTGTAGTTAATACCTGTTTGTGCAGCTTGAAGGCAGAAGAATCTGCAGCTTCAGCCATGAAGACCAGCAGTCTGCGCAGCTCATCTCTAGAGCTGGCATCCAGCAGACGCAGACACAGCTGGGACGCTTTCAGAGCATCCTCACTCCTACCACAGTCTAATACACACAAAAGAACATTATATAACGCTGCATTAAGACAAACTTTTGAAAATACGTAGGTACACACAGATATGGGGCAGGGTGGGTCTGAAATGGGCACTCAAGCATACAATGTAAAAAGCACAAATACTAAAGTTTCTACTCTCAGCACTGCACTAGGAATGCTTTTACCTAACAGCTCAAGAATGCCTGCATGGATTTCCATGTAACGTCCAGCCAGTAAAGGCATTTTCTCCTGACTGCTGTAGTATTTAGCTATGGTGTCAAACAGCAGCCTCTTTAAAACACTCTGCTTCTCTTCATCCTCCATGGCACTGTACTGGAGCAGCTGCTCCCCTGTCGCCACAATCAACTGATCGGGGAACAGCTCCAGACAGTCCACAGCTGCCATCAGCCATAAGTCCATTCTAAAAAGACAAAAGGTACATGTGAAGGTAGGCAAAACAATACTGACAGAAAATGAATGTATTATATTTAAATTTGAACCCTAATTAAGACGTAATCCTGAAATGGTGCAGTTGTTCTCAACAATAACAAAATTATTATATTAATAACTAGATAGTAATTATTTCTCTTAAAGCTTTGTTACCACATTGCAATAGAAGACTGTTTTATAATCTAAATTTGATGAAAACTTGCTACAGTGACATTAGACCATAACTCACTCTGGCAGGTTGAGGACCTGAGACACTTCCCGGTCCACGCAGGTGTTGGAAATGACCAGATCATCGTGGTTATGATGCAAGTGCATGCGAAGAGGCTCAGGTTTTGCTGGTGAGGTCAAAATGCAGTCCAATATGGGTAACTCCACCAGCTGCAGCAGCATGAGGAGAGTTTGCTGTTTCCACACTTCTTGTACCACTGTAAAAAATATTTCAAATAATCTCACCTTTACATACATCTATGTTGTACATCCTTAGTAACCTAGGAGTAAAGACGCTACAGAACTAGGGCATGAGTGTATGCTAAAATGTGAACCAATAAGGTTAGGAATAAGTTAGCACAAGCAACATTAAACATGTATCAGGTTCATTGAAAAATCTAATGAAAACATAAGACATTTAGGCAAAGTGCTGAAAGGGTTCTTCTTGTATGTGACTGTTATTCCCAGTGTTTCATTATGAAATTATGATCCTTATTTAATTCTGAGATGAGAAGCTTGTTTTTATAAATAACCACAAGATCTGATTAAAATCTGATTAATGACTATCACTGTGAAAAACTAAGAATTTAGGGTCTTTACATTAGTCATACCATTATTTGAGAGGTAACTAGAGGATAAACCAGCATGATTTAGGCCAGATGGCATGGATGGCTGTAGGTTGATCGTCTGGAGTATCCTCTCTACCCTTCTATCGGAGGATCCATGTGCCAAAGGGTTGGAGATGGTTCTCAAATCATTAATTCTTCAAACAAACACATATCAAGAACAGGGGTGGTCAGTCTCTTTTCTGCATATCATGGGACATTATGGTCAATACAACTGCATTTAGTCAGAAAACAGACTCAGAACAATTACAGTATCTGTAAACAACTACAATCAGAGCATAGTAAGTAAATAGACTTGATGGTAAGTTTGCATGCAATTATGTTTTATTAAAAATTTTTTTAACCAGTTTGTTTTTTAGCTCTTGTTCAATCTGACCAACAAAACGCATGTATAATGCATGTATAATATTCATAGCCCTTTTTTTTATGGTGTCAAATCCTAAGACCATGGAAATAAGACCATTATGGGAAAAATCCATATTCAAGAGAAATGTGTAAAAGGAGGTTCTGAAAATTATGTCAGTATTATGAAGTTCATGTACTGACCTGGACCCCTTCTTTTTCTTCCCATTCTGTTTCAATGATGTAGCATTCTCCACATCTCCACCACCCTTGGCTGATCCTGGAAGGGCATCACAGTCCAAGAAGCGGTAGAGGCTGCAGCTAGTGTCTTCAAAGGCCATTTCATTCTCCCTGCGAAAGAGCTTCATTCCAACAGGTTCGAACACTCGGGCATCCATTAGGGCTTGACAGAGCCTTGCAGCCTTGAGACGGGACACCTCACTGGAGCAGAAATAGATGTTCTGCATAAGATGGCTGAGCACCACATCGACAGCATCGGAACCAGTAAAGCACTCTCTGTGCATGCGCAAGTGCTGGCGGCGACGCTTGACCTCAACCTGTGTCTGTAAGGCCCCAATAATGTTCCGCCAAAGCTGTGTTGCCTTGAATGGCCCTTTCACACCTGAAAGAAAGAAATAAGATGATTTTTTAGTAGGTTTGTATGCCATGAAACATACTGACTCTGGTTTTATGTTTTACAAATTAGCTCAACAAAAACAATCCTAACCTGCACTGACAACTGCTTTGTCACTATACAGCTCCAAATATTTTATGATTATTTTTCTAGAATATTTGATGTGGGCAAAACAATTCATCATTACTAACATATGTGGGAACTGTGTCCTGTATTTCTCTTTCTGCATGAGCACAAGAATCACAGTCATGTTCTCTAGTAAACAGCTCTCACAGGTGGGACTATGCCTAAGAAGAAAGGGACTTCCCCATCTGAACTCAATTTTAGTGGAAAATAACAATTTTTATTTAATAAAGTTACTTTATTTAATGAACTTAAGAGTTAACGCTTATAATAACTACAAAATGTGCTTCGCATTTAAGTTCATGTGTGGTAAATATCTGTTAGTCTGTTAGCGTTTAAACTGGTCTCTGACAAACTGCTATTGAACATTAGCTGGAAAGTTCCATATGTTTTAACGGTACAGTTGAGCACACAGCAGCCAGTAATGCATGTAGACATCAAAAAGTAACTAATTTTACCTGGTAAATGTTTGTTTTCCCTTAAACATCTGGTCTGACTGTTCAGTCTTCTGAATCTCGGAGTCAAATCCACCGCCATCACGAAGCCGGAAATGACGCGATCCGAGCGAAGCGGTTGACGGGACGACAGACGGAGCGATAAAAAAAAAAAACACTTTAACACTCTACATACACAATGTGAACAAAGGTATTGGGACATACCTGTTTTCAGCGCTTGGGATAGGTCTCTAACTCCAGTGCACAAACCAAGCTCCATAAAGACATGGTTGGACGAGTTCTGTGTGGAAAAACTTGATTGGCCTGCAGAAAGCACTGACCTCAACCCCATCCAACACCTTTGGGATGAACTGAAACGGAGATTAGTCGGCATCAGTGTCTGACCTTCTAAATGCTCTACATGAATAGGCACAAATTCTCATAGAAACACTCCAAAATCTTGTCGAAAGCCTTCAAAGAAGAGTCCATATAAAAGTCTATCTTAGTGCAATGTCATTAAAGTCGCTGTTGGTGTAATGGTCAATTTTCCCAATATATATTACACTTTAATGTATACATTATTTATTTTTTAGAAAGGACCATTAATCTCCAGCACATACAAGTAATATATCAAAAAGCAACCCGTTTTAAATTCAAATGAAAGACAGTGCATTTATATACATCCACCATCTTTCACTATTGAGATCATCCTACTTGTGCTGAAGTCATAATAGTGTTTCCATCTAGGCTGCTTTTTGAGTAAGGCACAGTACAGTTATTCACATCAGTCAAAATAAACAAAAAAGTTTATTTCTAAAGATATAAATTGTTGTATACAATAAATTGTGGCTGTTTTTGATATACCATACGTGGACCTCTGGTGGAAAAATAAAATGGAAGAAAAATGTGGAATGACCACTGCTTTACAAGGAAGAAATAAACATGTAGGATTCAAAAGTCAGTTCTGTTGTTTAGAAACAAACTAAGAGGTTTGGTGTAATGATGTATTATCAGGGGTAGATTAAGGTAGAGTTAAGCACATTTTAAATACATTGTGTTTCATAGTGTATGCTGGCTCGCGCCGGCGGGTTAGCTCCTAAATACTTTGCATGGAGGTGATATTTTATATAGTGAAGCCGGCGGATCTACGCAGTGATGGCGGATGTGATGTGATGTGTTAAATGGGAGGACGCACTGCTTTGTTTACTAACACGATAAGAGCCACCTGTTGCAAAGATTACTCCAATGATCTCGTTCTTTCTCAGTCCTCGTGACCTTTGCCATGGCTTCGGGGCGTTTGAGACGTGCTACCCACGTTAAATGTCCTGTCACACCGTCGGCATCTCTCTCACGTTTTAAAAATACATCAATCCGTTTTCCCCCGTGGGTGGTGTCCGAATATCTCATTCTGCTCTAGGGAGCTTAAACCTTTTTTTCTAGTGGGCTACATTCGTCCCTCATAGCCGTGATAAAGTACTTTCGAAATTGTAGGTTGGCCCCACGGTGGCGCAGTGGGTAGCGCTGTTGCCTTAAACACCTCCAGAACTGGGGGCTCGGATCCGGCCGGGTCGTGTGCGTTTGTGCGTGTGTCCATGTGTCCCGTACACCCCGGGACAGCCTCCGGCACCCCTGAGGATGGCACCGTCCCCACACACTGCTCCGTGGCAGAACGCTGCTTCACTTGTTAAATGCAGAGAAATAATTTTACCCTGTTCACGCAGTGTACTGTAACGTGTCCACGTAAAGCCTCTGTTGGTGTAATGGTAAGGTGTCCCAATACTTTTGTATATATATATTGCATACAATAATACAGGAGTGGTAGCAGTCTTAAGTTATTGTATCAAATCAACAACGTTGCTTCATATGATGCCGCCTGAGACTGCTGGTAAGTTTCTGATGCAGACCCCGATTGGAACACGACCGAAGAGACAGGTCTACGTCACGTGGTGCCTGCGTCGTGCGTGACGTCACGAATCACAGAGGGAACACCACGCGACCACTGTAGACAAGATGGCGGCTGCGGTTGAAGCCTGATGTGGAGCTGAAACAGAGACACCGACAGAGGAAAAACACGGGTAGGTGCGAGTTAATGTGTCCTCTACCTAAAATAAGACCAAGAAGAAGGCCAGGGAGGTGAATAGAAGGTGCTGCCGGAGGTGGATGTCCGATAAGAGCGGGCGCGTGTGTATGTGTATGTATATATAGTGTGTGTGTGTGATAGAGAGAGAGAGAGAGAGGGAGGGAGGCAGGCACCTACCTCGTATCTTAATCCGAGTCTGCGTGGCTAATCAAACTTAGCCTGGCTAATGTTAGCACAGCTTTATCTTATCCAACAGATCAGGAGAGTGGCTCCTGGAGCTCCAGGTCACTATTACTGCCACCCAGTCGGGACCTATTCATCATTACTACACTCGTCTCTCTGGATAAACCCTCCGGACCTGATTTCTTTAAATTCCCTACATCTTAAGCTTCAGTTGCAATACTGTAACATCATTTTTTGAGTATTTGGTTGGACTTTTGTCTGCATAGCTTCTAAGGTTGAATAAAAACGTGTTAAACAATAACACCACTGTTGAAAAAGGCTGATCTTTGCTAGAAAGGTTTTTTCCCCGAAAAAGAGCATTATTTATAAGCATTATTTGTTAATAGACGTGTTTTTTACACCAATATTTCAGAATCGTGCCCTTTCATACGAAATAGGAGAGGACATTTTACAGTTTATGTCCTCTAACGCACCTGTTTTATTTCTTTATGTCCTTACCATGCTTTTAGTGTGTTTACAATGGGTGTGTTTGAGTAGGAAAACATAAATCGGAATAGAATGACAGTGGGAAGCAGCAGGGATGGGAAACACTGCCTGGTTGTGTAGAGGGTGCAAAGAAGGGTGATAAGGAGGTTGCTGGGTTGTGATGGAGCGAGAGATTCACTAGAAGATCGGGAGCAAAGTGAGGGATCACTGCTTCAGTCCTCTGTTCAGATTTGGAGCCATAAAGGCAGTGTTTCCCAATCCTGCTTGCAGACCTTCATCTTCTGTTCTTGCTCAAACACACCCATGATGAACGGATGATGGGCTTGTTTAGGGACTGGCGAATCGAGTCAGGTGTTTCTGAATCAGGAAGAAGATAATAAAAGGAGATTGTGATAATTGAGAAACACCGGAGTGTCCACATTGGGCTATAAAAGGCGCTATTAGCTCCTAGCCCAAGCTAACAGCCAAGTTAACGCAGTCTTATCAAAAACACCGATGCAATATAAAATACATGACATTACAATGCCAGGAGGATATTTATTTTACATTACATCAGTGTTTTTGGTCTGTTTATAACAGAACCAACCGTTTTGCAATGGTGTAATGAATAAATTAGCAAAATTGTTAACAAGACATTTTAACTAGTTATTTTATTTCTTCTGGATCATTTCAGATGAACCTCTTGGGAAAATAAGATTTGTAAGCTGGTCTGACTTTTATTTTGTCAGTATCTGTTAGCTGGTGTGCTGTATGTGTCATTTAATAGCAGTAAAGCTCAACTTGCTGCTTTAATGGTTGTACCCAGTAAATATAGTGGTGTCAACAAAGAAAGACTAAATCGCACTAGACAGGAGGCTTAAAATGACCTTTAATACTTAAAGAGCAATGAGCTTCGAGAGCTGAGCTTATTTGTTTACAACCTCCTTCAGGCAAGCTGTTTACATGCCTCTAGTGGCAGGACATGTCTAACTTTCTAGTGATGCTGAATTATGTCAAGTTGTTCTACAATCTTCTTCTCCCGACTGGGGGTTTAGACAGCGACTTAATCGTCTCCATTTACTTCTATCCTTTTTCACACCAACTGCCTGCATTTCTTCCCTCACCACATCCATACACATCCTACTAGGGCTTCCCCTTCTCCACTTCCCTGCAGCTCCTTCTCCCGACATAATCAGAGTCTCTCCTCAACATGCCCAAATCAATGCAATCTTGCTTCTCTGGCTTTTCCTCCAAAAGGTCCAACTCGAGCTGTCCCTCTAATAAACTCATTCCTGATCCTGATAATCACTTATCATTTTCAACTCTGCCACCTCCAGCTCTGCATCCTGTCTTTTTGTCAGTGATTGTTAAATGTGTGAAATAAGATGACTGTTATTGAGATTTTTCATTTTTTGTTTTGTTGTTGCTTTCTGTAACTGTTACTGGACAGTTACTCTGACCTGATATACATGTTGCAAGTAGGCGTGATGTTCACATTGTTGCTGTGGGATATTACAGCAAATTAGTTACATAAAAGTGTAGGTTTCTTTAGTGGTGTGTCGCACTTAGTGTTTTGCAGGATGATTGTATGCTTCGTTGGAAGGTGCGCTTGTTTAAAAGTCTTTTTGTAGATCTTTTACGGTTAATTGTTAAACACCCTGACACGGAAAAAGCTTAACACCACCCCGGGCCATGTTCCCAGACCCAGATTAAACCTGATCTTTGAAAAAATGACTAGACTTACTTTTATAATGGTGACATCATGGATGGAGCAATTTGTTTAAAATGCAGTAAATAAAGCTTAATGAAGTAATAAAGCCTTGCATTGCAAGAAATTGTATTTGATGTTAGAAAGTAGTGAGAATAAAAGTTATAAACTGTGAAATCAAAGGACTTTTTTTTCCCTTTTCCTTCCTTGATCCCATTTTCGTCTCCTTCTCCAGATTAATCATGTCCTGGGAGGAGGTAGTTGGACCACTGGCTGCCTTCACCATGGTGATGTGAAGTGGGTGTGACTGATTGTGATGGACAGGTGTAAGCACGTGGGTCGTTTGAGGCTTGCGCGGGACCACTCAATCCTGAACCCGCAGAAATGGCACTGCGTGGACTGCAACACCACAGAGTCTGTGTGGGCTTGCCTCAGCTGTTCACATGTGGCCTGTGGACGCTACATAGAGGAGCATGCACTGCAACACTTTCAGGTATGAGGGTGTACTAATCTATGGTAATTTGTATTTTTATTTTGATTTGTATACTGAGTTACTCTGAATTTACTATGTGAGTTGGGTGTAAATCTCTGATTTTTGATACTTTTCAGTGATTTAAATTTGATTAACATGTGAGTGGAGGAAATATTTATTCAGTAGAGGTATATTGAAAATTCATTATTGGAATGATACGTTTTGAAAATAACCCAGTAGATATTACTTTGGCTAAAATGAGTGCATACAATCTATTATACTTTTCCAAACTCAATTATACCAAACTGATAAACACATGCTATTAGCAACACTCATGTCCTGTAATATCCGTGTATATATGCTCTGTATTATTTCCTTTTGGACTGACTTTGTATGTTAATGAGGGGCTTTGCTGTTGTCCTGCAGGAGCAGCACCACCCTCTGGCCATGGAAGTGAATGAACTGTATGTCTTCTGCTACCTGTGTGACGACTACGTGCTGAACGATAATGCCACGGGTGACCTGAAGCTTCTGCGCAGCACACTTAGTGCCATAAAAAGCCAGCGATATGAAGTTACCACGCGGAGTGGTCGTACGCTCCGCTCTGCTGCTGTTCTACTGGAGCAGCCGACGCACGGCAACACTAGGGAGCTGCAGCTGCGGGATGAGGATCGCATGTTCACAGCACTGTGGCACCGCCGCCGGGCACTCATGGGCCGCATCTTTCGCGTCTGGTTTGAGCAGACAGAACAAGGGAGAAGGCATCTGGAGGAGGCACGGCAGCAGGAGGAAGAGGAGGAGAGGAAAAGGGAAGCACGAGAGAGGAGGCGCAAGCTGAAACGGCAGCACAGGGAGGAGCTGGAAAGTGCTCCACCCCGGAAGAGCCACCGCCTCCGCAGGCAGAGCCAGAAAAAAGCTGCTGCTTCTAGAGCAGCTCAGGCGCCAGTGAAACCCACCAAACGCAAGCCGGTTCCTCCCCCTGCTGTAAGGACTCCTAAAAGCAAAGCACCTCGGCAGAGGCCATGTGCCCAGGTCAAGGTCAAACAGACTCAAGCTCTGCCCCCAAAATCGACGGGCGACTCCCCTATCAAAAGGCGGCCCACTGTCACGCCAGGTGTGACGGGCTTGCGTAACCTCGGCAACACGTGCTACATGAACTCCATACTACAGGTTTTGAGTCATCTGCATGTGTTTAGGGAATGCTTTTTGAGACTTGATCTGAATCAAGCCCTAGAGCTGCTGGCCTCCGCTGTCAGCCGCAAGTTAGGGCTTTCAGTTCAGCACGGCACACAGCCCAAAGCTTCCGGACAGAGCTCGGGGCTCAGTGGTGGGGCATCCCGGTCGCGGAGCATGGAGCTCATCCAGCCCAAGGAACCCAGCTCCAAACACATCTCTCTCTGTCACGAGTTACATACTTTGTTCCAGGTATATGATTCATATAGAGAACCCATTAGGGGTGCGGTTTTTGCCTATGCTGGCTATTTTTTCCCTATTAAAAGGGGGTGTAAAAATGCATCTGAAGACGGCATTTTGCTGAATCAATTTTGTAATGTCAAGTTGAGCTTTATTGTCATCCCGGCCATACACATTATACACAGTGAAATGAAATATTGTCCTCCTGGACCATAGGTGCAACATGTAATACAACAGCACACTATATACACACATATAACAATACAGTATTGTATCGATAATTCTTATATATATACATAAATGTTACAAATATATACGTAATTAAAAATATATGCAAATAGCCACAGTACAATGTATACAATATAACCGGAGAGTTATAATACAACAAACTGACTCATCAGTTGCAGTGAGATTTTTCGATGTATGTGTTTAGTTTTTTGGCCGAAAAGAAATTCTGAAAAAAGTTTATAGTTATAAATATAGTGTTTGTTTATAAATGTTTAGTTTATAAATGTTTAAATGTTGATGCTTTAGTTTATGTCCAGCTACCATGTAAATCCGGTACTATGAAAGTGTGTTTAATCACATTTAATAAATAATTGTAATACATTTCAAAATATCTAACATTAATCTGAATCAGAAATTTGAGATCATAATACATTGCATTATTTTCTTAAGAATAAAGCATTGACCTGTTGTAGATCTACACTCTTGCAGTGTGATGTTTTAAGCCAAATTTGTGGGACTCTGAAATAATAAATGGTAATACCTGTTAGACACTAAAATACAGCAAGTCATTGTCGGTTGTATCAGAATAAACATTCATGCAAATGTGCAAATGTTTCTTGTATATTCTTGGTGAATTGGATGTGCATGAGGCTGCTGAATGTCGTACTATGGATCCTAATTGGAGTATGTGTTTGTAGGTAATGTGGTCGGGGAAATGGGCTTTGGTGTCACCCTTTGCAATGCTGCATTCAGTGTGGCAGCTGATCCCGGCATTCCGAGGCTACGCGCAGCAAGATGCTCAGGAGTTTCTGTGTGAGCTCCTGGACAAGGTGCAGCATGAGCTGGAACGAACTGGAACACTGACGCCTGCTACTGTTCCAGCAAATCAGAGACGCCTCATCAAACAGGTGCTCAGCGTGGTCAACACCATCTTTCACGGCCAGCTACTGAGTCAGGTGAGTAGTGCTGGCTCACATTATCACACATTCACAGAAAAAAACTTAAAAATAAAAAATTTACACAGATGGTTTGTGACATCTCTTTTTGTTCTTTCTAGGTGAGGTGTTTGGCTTGTGATCACCGGTCAAACACAGTGGAGCCGTTCTGGGATCTGTCCTTAGAATTTCCTGAGCGTTACCATAGTAACAGTAAGGATGCTGCCCAGGTTCCGTGTGGACTGACGGAGATGCTGGCCAAATTTACAGAGACGGAGGCTTTAGAAGGAGCCATTTATGCCTGTGACCACTGCAACAGTGAGTCTCTTACATACGCAACATATTTAGTCACATTTGTAGTCATAATTATGCAACAACTGGGTAGTATGTATAGAATTAGGTTAATTATGCAGTGATTAACATATCACAGAAGCTTAAACCTGAAGTCTTAAACTGGTCGATTTTCATAGCTTATAGCTACTAATGTTACAGCACTAGAGTAGACCTTCATATTTGTGTAGTTGTGTATCTGTTCCTATTAAACAAATTAATTAAATAAATAAAAATCGGGTTCTTCTGCCACAGATAAAAGACGGCGTTTCTGTTCCAAGCAAGTGGTTCTAACAGAAGCTCAGAAGCAGCTAATGGTCTATAAACTGCCTCACGTCCTAAGACTGCACCTCAAGCGCTTCAGGTAAACAAACACATGCACACTGTTGTGAGAGTACTGTGAGTTTTCATGTTTGTTTAATGTTTTTGTTTTTTTTTTTTAATATGTGAATGTATAGGTGGTCTGGTCGTAACCATAGGGAGAAGATAGGTGTTCATGTTGAATTCGAGCAAGAGCTGAACATGGAGCCATACTGCTGCAAAGACTCCAACACATCCCCTCGGCCCCAACACTTTCTCTACCAACTGTCTGCTGTTGTGATGCATCATGGGAAGGGCTTTGGCTCTGGCCATTACACCGCTTTCTGTTACAACACAGAAGGAGGTAAGAGATTGCCTCTGTCAGATGCATTTAGAATGGCCGCCTTCTCTCCTTATCTTAGACTTCGAAGTAGTAGACTTAAATTATGAAATGTTGCAATTACTCATTCACACCTGCTCACTTCATGCATCTTAAGTATCAGGCCCATATCTGGATAAGTCCAAGCCACATAATGATAAAATTAAACTGACCAATAATCTGTTTTTTGTATTTCTTTTGAATAAAACACATGCAGTACAGGCAAGTGTTTGTTGTATACAAGCTAATTTGCATATTACTGTACATATAGTAATTTCAGTCTGGCTGACTGGAGACACCGTTGATTTACCAGGTGTAAGCTCATTAGGATGCAGTCCACTTTTAACACTTAACAGTGATCGTACCAGCTTTTAAATTTGCAGTGGTGATTGCACCAGTGTTTTTTCTGACTTTTCTGGGGCTCTATAGGTTTTACAGACCTGAAATTTTTATGTAAATTTTTTGTAGTAAAATGAATCATAGTAAAATGCTGAGCTTTTGGAACAGTTCTGACATTTTATGTTGTCTTGTATGTTGGATGACTTCATAGTACTAATTGTGGCTGACGAATGCAAGTTCAGTCGTTGCGTAGTTTAGCAGGAAACCACTTGCATTATTGGTTATTACATTGGTGCTGTGAATAAAGCAACATAAAGTTCACATGCATGCATTATATATTATCTTATTAAATAACATACTTTTGGTTCTGTTGCTCAATAGTTGTGTTATGATTAATTTAACTGTAGGAGTGTAATGATACATTTTGTCCTTGATTTTCTGTTCATGATACTGGGTTCATCATTTGATATTCACAAAATACAGAGTTGAATATAAAAATGACTTAGTGGCAGTTACTAGCCAGGAGGCAGGATTGTGCGTATGACAGGTTATGTTGTATGTGTGAGACTGTTTGCTACTTCACAAGATACTTCAAGATAATTGCTTTGCTTTTTTTTTGTAATCATCAGAAACCATAACACACTTTTCTAAACCAGTTTATTGTGCTGATTTCAGATCTACAGCTTTTTTTAGTCACATCCACTTTTTGAATTATGAGTAATATTAGATAGATATAATCAGTGTCAGTCAGCTACCGCTGTTTCTTCAAAAACACTTAGCATATGATTATTAAATGCTAATTATACCAACTGTCATACAAGGGAAAAACTAAACACAGATTTGAAATCAGTATGAGATCCATCTGAAATATTTATTGCAAATATTAAACTAACTGTTAAACTAACTCATATATTTTCTATGAAGTTCGTTTTTTACATCTGGGTAGAGCACACATGTGACAAGTAGCAGAATTACAATATATATAGTTTTCTTTCGAATATTTAAAAATGA